>CM021106.1:586746193-586837699 GCA_007115665.2 Sequoiadendron giganteum | reverse complement strand
TCCAAACCGGTTTGTACTCCTATGGTAACTGGATATAAGCTAAGTAAGAATGATGAATCTGCTAAAGTTGATCAGGGCATATACAGATCTATGATTGGTGGACTGTTATATCTTACTACTACTAGACCTAATATCATGCATGTAGTCTATTTAGTTGCAATATTTCAAGAAGAACTTAAGGAAGCACATGCAACAACTATGAAAAGGATATTAAAATATCTTAAAGGAACTCAATATTATGGGCTATGGTATCTGAAGAACAATGATTTCACTTTGAATTTCTACACTGATGTAGATTGGGCTGGCTATTAGATGAAAAAAATATTGCAAGTGGTGGTGCATTCTTCCTTGGAGGAAAATTAGTTTCATGGTTGAGAAAGAAACGTGATTTAGTTTCTTTGTCCACTACAAAAGAATAGTATATTGCAACAAAATCCTATTGTACACAATTACTTTAGATGAAAAAAACCTTGATGGAAATAGGTGTCGTAAGCAATGAGCCTACTTCTATATTTTGTGACAATACAAGTGATATAAAATTTCAAAGAATCCAGTGATGCATTCTAGAACAAAGCACATGTCTATCAAGTATCACTTGTTGAGGGAGAAAGTGTTGAAGAATGAATTTAGACTTGAATATGTACCTACCAAAGAACAAGTTGTAGACATATTCACTAAGGCCCTTCTAAAGGATACTTTTGAGTAACTCAAAGGGAATTTAGGGGTTATTTCCCCTCCTTTGAACTAAGTGCACATGGAGGTGCATCATTCCAATGGATTCATAAAATTATTTTGTTCTAGACTAATGATGGAGGTCTACTCCTTAGGGGGAGTAGAGAAGTGCATTACTGTAGTATGTGATGTGGGTGTACTCCTAAGTGGAGTGAACAAAGTTTTATATAGAAAGAGTTTCCTTTGCAAATAATGTTAAAGGGGGAGAGAGAGAGAATCATGTGAAATCATTATGCTTGGTAGGTTGTCACATCTAAAAATCATGTATGTTGTCTTTGATGGTTTTCCACAGAATGTGTTGCCATCAATGAAAAAGGGGGAGATTGTTGCAAGTATGGATATAATGGTGTTGTCACTGATGTCAACATAGTTCATGTTGTGTACATATTATATTTGTATAGTTGAGATACTATATAAGCACTTAGAGTATATGCAGCTATATTTATGAAGTTGCAATTGTGTTTTTGCCAAGTGTTTTCAAGAAAACTTGAAAAATAATGAAAGCAATGTTGAAGTGTGTTCTAAATGTGCTCTGATATTGTGCTGTACATTTTCTATGTGTTGATCCTATGCCTATGAGGATCTGTAAGTATGTTCATAAGCTTTAGTGGATCGTATATATTGAATCTTAGCTTCTAAGTAGATGGCGAGTAGAATATTTGTTCATGTGTGTGTGAACTGGTTTGGTACAACTATCTGTTTGTGGACTGGGATAAATGTTTTGGCTCCACATTCTTTTGGCATTTCATTTTAGATCTTGTGGATCTAGGAGATGACTCTTTTTGATGGTTTCTATGTTATGAAAAATTTACTTGTGGTTTGGTGCTTTGAAAGACCTACTCCATAGCTTCTGTGTTTTTGTTGATTGGTCTGTTTTGACTAATGAAGCGTTCTTTATGAATGAAGTTTGATGTAACTGATGTGGATGTACTTGAGGTATTGTTAGAGATGAATTTTTTTTTGGTGAAGCGTGTTGGGTGATCCACGTGTGATAATCTTTTCAGAGATGTGTGTACTTCAAAGATCATTGATGTTTTCATTAGGTTTGGTTGCCCTGGTGTCTACACGTTACACTAAGATTTTACATCATCTTAAGAAAGTGTGTACTTGATCCAATATTCTTTTTGGATCCTAGATTAAATATGTAATTAGTCCTCTCTCATTCTTATCCACCACAGGAATGTTGCGTAGTCGACCTAGTTTGATTTTGTAAATGAAATTATATAGCCGAACTTGGAGAATGTTCCTAAGGTTGAAGATGGTATAAAAGAAAATTAAGTTGTAGTGAATTTTATACCCATCCATCCATGAATCAAGCAAGTGAGTGAAGTGTGTGAATAAGTGCAAAAAGTAGAGAGTGGAAGAGTGAATTAAGGAAATAGTACTTTAAGGTGTTAGATTCTTGAAAGCAGTGAGTTGATGGCATCTACAATCTTCTAATCAAGTTGTGAATGTGTGGAACTCTAGTGGTGGATCTTCATTTATCCTTTTTTTTTTCTTTGTAGGTAGGGAGCCTCCTTTCTGGATAGTGAGTCCTTTAAAGGCAGTGAGCCCTTGCATTTGGGTAGTGAGCCTTTTGTATTTGGGTAGTGATCCCTCTGGTAGTGAACCTTCGTATTTGGTATTGCATAATAACTCATAAAATAATCCACAAACTAGTAATAATCCCATGTCTTTGAAAGAACCTAGGTCCAAATGGAAATTGGCTAGTATGACCCCTTTACATCAAACCTAAACAATGATAAATACCTCTCGAGGAACTGATATTTCTGGTGTAAAAGAAAATACACCAAAAAAGAAGAGTACCTAGACTTGCATTCAATGTCGTAATTCCTCAACTATTCTAGCATCTTTTCAGCTATTATTTCTATGAAATCATAATATTTTTGGCTCTTTTCCCTCTTGAGCATAAAATCTATGCCCAACTCAAAAGGATAAACTTTTTTATCATCATCGTATTCATAGATAAAGGCCAAAATTGCAAAAATGGCCTCAAGATCCATTTTAGATTTCTTTTGTGGGAAAGGGAAGAGGATTGGACTTCCTTATAGCTTCTCCTTGGTTTCACCCTCATAAAAAGCCAATTGTCTAGTTTTGGTGTTTTAGAACTCTTCCATTGCTTCTTTGTTGAAGCTCTCGATGTCTTGATTTGTAGGGATACATAATATATCCTGGATGGTCATTGAATTGATAGTAACCCTTAATCGGCCACTAACTATAACTCCTATTTCCTTATCAAACATCCTAGCACAAGCATCTACCAGCTCTAGGTGTGGGTGCACAATAGACAACATGAACTATGGCAAACCATAATTCTAGAATTATGATGCTAACCCTTCAACTCCCCATGTTTGATCATTCTTTGAAAATCTCCTTCCCTAAGGCTTTTAGGGTTTTCCACCACCTTTGGGTCAAAAATGTTGTCTACAAAATCTAGCACGACCTCCTTCTTTATATGGTTGTCTTCCTATACCAGTTTGGTTTGGGAAAAATGCTACTCTTTTGGAACTGGTATATTTGTGAATGACTCATTCTCAAAGAAATCAACATGGCCCTTATTTTTAGATAAGGATCCAACCTTTCTACCCAAAGTCAATGTTTTCATCATTGTTGTACTTGAAAATTTTAGAGAGCCTCCTTAGAGAAACAACTACTTATGTTTTTCTAATTAGAAAAAAATTCCTTTGGGTGCATTCAATACTTCTTGCACATACATGTATTAAGGCATTGTCATTACCTTTGGCTTACTAAATGCTTCCATCAAGGCAATACATATGGATTTGGGTCTGTATCCCTCGAGAATTCCAAAAAATTTGTGAGAATGGAATTAGTGCATTCTCCTTGCCACCTCTTTCACAAATAAAATTTATGTTCTTGGAAAGAGTGCTTTTAGCCATGAGAAGTGTTCTTAAGTGGTAAAAATCACTCCAAAAAATATGTGGTCATTCAATTTGTCAGAACTTAGTGCATTAATCAACATCTTTTCCCACAAACAAGAAAGTTGGCACTGACGACAACAATAGACACGTGGGAGTGATCAACATATGCGAGCATTTACTCCCAATGCCAAAATTTATTTCTCAAGGCTTGATGAATGATTTTTTGTATGATTTATCTCTCACCCTCAAGTTAATTTTATATTTTTTCACTGTTGTCCAGCGGGCGATGGGTTTTTTGGTTGTTGAGATTATCAACATGCCTTTTTCTATAAATAACTATGCCACATTAGTGAAATATTCACTTGAAAGGCTCTTTAGTTAGTAATATTCCCTTTTTGTATCCCATTTCACTAGCTTGAGCTTGTTTTCTATCTATCGTCTAGCCTAGGAAATCCTATTCGGTTCCTTCCATGAAGGCCACAATACTCCTTTGTGGAAAAAATTACCAGCGACTGAATTTAACAACTAGTGAGGAAGAACATATGCCTTACTATGGTGGCATTCAAGTGGGTGCTTAGTAAGGACTATGTGAAGGATGAGATCTAGCTGCACTATAACTCCAATGTCATCTCCCTCTTTGTGGCCTCCCTTCTTGACTCATATGTATCCAAGCCTTGGATTATTGAGTTGTATCATGCCATGTTTGAATCTTTGTATTTGGATGAGCTAGATGAAATTATGCAAGTGGCCATCCTTGGTGGTGGTATTCTAAATGCCATGGACCTCTGCAAGCACGTCGACTATGGGGAAGATGTGGTATGGGTTCTTCTTCTTACTGATTTTCAAACTATGGACCTCGAGATGCATTGCTTGTTTTCAAGTCCTATGACTTCCTTTTTTCTAAGGGACTTCAATGTGGAGCAATTTTCTTGGGTTGGACTAGAAAAAATATTTCAATTTTTTGGTGTACAACCATGGGAAGGAGGACCAAGATCCTCCGTGTGTCGAGATTTCTTATGCTATATCTTGACCCCCTTTTCCTCCCTATTGAAGAAAAATAAGAAGAACTAAATGAAGTGTCATTTTGACTACCTATCAATGGCTTAGATGCTTTAATTTCATTGCCCTTTTTTAGTGTGCCTTCTCCTTTTTTCACTTTTGCACTATAAACTTTTTTTGGTTTTCTCAAGAAAGCTTCAAGCTTCTCAAAGCCTCGATCTTGTACTATATTGGGAATTTTTCAATGAAAATAATATATAATACGTTTATACTTCTTGTTATTCTCATTGATTTATTCGCAAAACTTAAATTATATTTTAAAAAAATTACATATAGTGCATAACTGTGAAAATTTTAAAATAAATTGGGCACTTTAATGGAATAATTTAAAATGAATACCATTTACTGGTATATCCAAGATGTTCCCATTCATGTCTTCTAGCTCATACACATTATTTTCCTTGCACATGTGAATGTGGAAGGGACTCTTCCATAAGGCTTCAAATTTTGCATGTTGCCCTAGTTTTGTAGCGCGCTCATCATACTTTAGCACTAGGCTTCCTTCTTGGAAATCTGGGTCGAAGGCCTTTCTGTTGAGCCATCATTTGACTATATGCTCATGTTTGATCATGGCTTTATAGGATTTTTTTATTTTTTCTTCAAGGTTTAGGATTTCTACCAATCTTACTTCCATTCTGCTATATTGTTCGACTTCCAAAGCGTTTACTAGTTGTAATGCTGAAATCTCTATAGAAATGGGTAAAACCACCTCCTTTCCATATACTAGCTCATAAGGAGTGGCCTTCAAGATTTTATTGGGCATAATTCTATTGGCCCATAGAGCAGATCATAGGTGCTTGTGCCACTCCATTTATATTTCTAATCTAATGATGTTGATTAACCTAATTAGGTTTTTTTTGGTGGATTCAGCTAGCCCATTCCCTTGTGGGTAGTAATTAGATGAGGTCCTGAGGTAAACCCCATGTTTGAGAGAAAAAATTTACATCCTAGAGCCCACAAAAGCTCATTCATTATCGAATATGATATTTTTTAGCGAACCACATGTTGCTACCATGTCCTCTAGAAAATTGACAATTTTAATCTTCGCAACATTTTTAGAACAATGTCCTCCATCCATCTTGTAAAATAGTCAGTTTCTATAAGTATTCACTTATGGCCCATGCTGGAAATAGGATTTATCATCTCAACGAAATCTAAACCCCATTAAGCAAAGATTTCCTAAGTTATGATCGGGCTCAGAGACATGGCAGAATTCTTCCATTCGCCAACAAAATATTAGCACTCAGTGCATCTTCACACTAGATGATGTACCTTAGAGAACATAGAAGGCCTGTAATATCATGCATGCATTATCTTTAAATTAGTATTCTTGGCAGAGAAATTTCCACCCTTAGGCCTGCTATGAAATTCATTCAAAACTCTTTCTGCCTACGACCTACCTAAGCATTAGAGTAGGACACCATCACAATTTATTTTTAACAAAATACCCTCAATTAGTACATTCATGGTTCCTTGGAGTCAGTATTATCACCTCTTGTGAGGTACAATGTTGATCGAGTACTTTCCCTTTACATGTATTGTGTTTGATCCGTCACCCATTATTTGTCAGACTCGAGCTAGTTCGTGTAAGCCTAATCAGTTTCTTCCTTCTTTAAAGAGCCTAACTATTATGCAAGGTATTCACACAAACCTCTTCCCCAAACTAGCTTGGTTGCCTTGATATCTACATCATATTCTAGAATCTTGGTGATCTAGTTTGCCCTTCTCTCTATTATTTTGTTCTTTTTTAAGGTTATAACCAGAAAAACCATCGAGCAAAGAGAACATTTTTGATCCAGCCATAGTTTGTAGAATCTGCTCCATTGATGGAAAAGGGTAGTGATATTTTAGTGAGGCTTTATTTAAATCCTTTAAATCTACACAAAGCCAAATATCACCATTCCTTTTCCAATCTAGCACCAGCTTAGACACTCGGGTGGAATGCTTAATCGGGTATATGATCCTTGATTTGATTAATTTAGTGAGTTATTGGGAAATCAATGCTTCAACCTTTGGATTGACTAGCCTTTGTTTTTTTCAAACAAGCTTTGAGGCTTTAGCTAAGTCAATAGTATGTTGAATTATGTTGGGATTGTATCATATGAGGTTTCCATAGGTCCAAGCTATGACCTCGTCATATCTAGAACATAGCCCTTTTAATATTTCTTTGTGTTTCTAAGGAACATCCCTTCTGACTTAATTTTCTACCATTTTTGACATCAAGAACCTCATAGTATTTCTCACTGGTAGTGAAACTCTGCTTGTCATTTCTCACGTCCTTTTAGTAAAAAATATTCTCAAGAGAGATTAAACCTGAAGGGAGCTTATTTCTTTTTAATTGGATCACTTGCACTTTAGAGGGCTCTGCTTTAGACTATGAATGGTCAAAAGATTTTCCTAATTTTTTTAAAAAAGTGATGATCTGAACATCATCCTCAAATACCTACCAATTCTCATCATTGTCAAATTTTCTTGGTTGAATGATGATCTATATTGCATTTTGTTTCATTGTTGACTTGGGAATTGGTTCAAACTTTGAATCGATCAAAGCCATTTTATCAACAACATCATTATAGGAATGTCGGATAACATATATGTTAAAAGCCTAAAAACTCTCAATCAGATCCCATATTCTATGTCCATACCACTTCATTCTTATATTCTTAGTAGCACCAACTTTGAATCTCTTAATTCTTTTATTTTCTTTACGCCCATTTGTTCTACATGGAATAAACCATGAACCAAGGCCTCATACTCTGCATCATTATTTGACCATGGCAACTTGAAATGAAATGCTTATAGGGTCTCTGACCCTATCATAGATATGAGCCGAATGCCTACTCTTGAACTAGCCTTGTATTTGGCATCGTAAAAATATAATATCCATAGACTGTTATCACCCAAACCATTATGCTCATCTCATTCCTTGATCAACTTTCAGAAGACATGGTCATTTTCGAAGATCACATAGGTGCCTAATCTGGTAGCATGAAAGTTTCCAAATGGGTCAGAGATAATAAATTGGTTGAGGAGGACCTCTTCTTCGAGGGTCTAATCACTCATGTCTTCCTCGTCTTTTGACATTTCTGCACAATATCTTTGTCTTTGTTAGAAGGAGGTATGTGCTGCTTTAAAGAATAGGACCACATTGTCTGCTGTGTGTTTTGAATGTAAGGATTTAGACATGATTTTCATCTTTTCCCCATGCTTGGTTTGAAATATCAGGTGAGACCAATTGAGTGCTGAATATCCACCAAGATTTGGTGTAAATTCCCTCGAAATGCACCATCTGAATACTGGGGAATGCCTATCACAACTACTTCTTGCATGACCATTTGGATCAAAAATGAGAAGAGGGTCAAAGATAGATCCTTGATTTGGCTGATAGTTGAAACTTTCTTCTCATCTAATTGCATGATTCATTTCTCAAGGGTCACATACTTGAGTTTCAAGGCATCAACCACTTGTTTAGGGAAGACCGTAGTACTAACTCCTGAATCAATCATGTTATTATGGAAAAGATTATCTCATGCAATAAGTGTTAAAAAGAAAGGCATGGGCTATGGCTTACTTACCTCTTTCTCCTTTTCACTATCTGTGACTTTCACATAAGCCACGGCTCTTGAAGGTTGAAGTTCCAATCCAACCCCCTTATCTTTAACTTCATCACATAGTGGAATCACATTTGTTAACGCTGTTTGTTCTTCCTTTTCAATGCTTCTTGGAGCAACATATTTTTTTCAAGAATATAATTTATGTCCCATAGAGATACATTAGCAAACATTTTCTTTAAATATTCAACCATATTGAGAATTTTGACTTGCGGAGTCTTGGGTTTGAATAGGGTGAACCACAAATTTTAGGGGGAAAGAGGATTCCCTAAGGGCTTCTAGGGTTTTCACCTAGAAGGAGAGGGTTCTCTTCTTTCACACTGTAAAAATTGGAGGTTCATTCAATATTGTTTGTTAAATGTAATTGAAGTATGTCTATATGAGATGTCCTAATTGCAATATATTATAACTGGAAATATGCTAGCTAATGAATGCAAACTAGTGAAACTTAGGTTATTTGAAAACATATGATGATATGAAAAAGAGATAGAATTGGGAATATACAAGACAAGATGAGATAAGAAAATAGATCAGAAAAATGCACCTGGAAACTGACAAGGGCTGAAGTGGAGATTGTAGAATCCTTCAAAATTCTACAAAATCTTCTTTTCAGGTCAACTCGGAGACTTATGCCAAGCTAGGAAACTTAGTCACAATTCTAGAAAATTACTCTGGTCCCCATTCCAACCAACTAGGTATCCAAATCTTCAAAAATCCCTGAAAATATCATGGAGTGGAAATAAGTCACCATTATTGGCGACTTAGTCCATTCTAGCTTTTCTAAGAATCAGAAAGTGGGAATGGAATCCTATAGTCTACAATCTACTTTCTCATTGAGATCTAGGTCTAGATCTACAAAATCACCTATAAAATAGAATATATTTTGGTTTTTAATGTGAGGCTTGCCTTGGTCAAACCCCTAGTTGGTATTAAAACTTTGGAGGACATAAGAAATCTATATAAAACACTAGCCCTAAGTGTGTCTAAGACTAGGAAATCTATGTTGGATGTTGTGGTTGTATTGTTGATATGTGCTTGCCATTGATGTCAAAAATATTAGCATTAATGTCTTTAAGACTGTATATGTCGAGGATATTGATAAAATTGTAATAAAATATGTTATAGGTTGTCTGTGAAGCAGTGAAGATCAGTATGATGGAAATTTTAGTATGTTGATGGTGAGATGTTGCAGATTAAAGGGTTTGTTATTAATCCTATCTAGTATCTAATACAAAATTTTTAGAGGTGCACATGAGGATTTGAGCAAGTTATTAGTTTATGTGTTTCGACAATTACTCTGTTACTATAGATAGTGTTCATGGAAGAAGATAATGTTTTTCTAGTAATCTGAGTTGTTTCGTATGTTCCTAAAGTTTTTTTGGATGTTTCTAGTTCATGTTCTATCTGTGTTGCACATTAGAATTGATCATTGTGCTCGTGATCTGATATTTTCTCTTATGTGTTCATGTTTTTCATGTTCATGGCTGACAAGGTGATTGAAGCGTGTTGTGGATCTTTGAGGAAGAATATTTGAAGGTGTTTTGTGTTTGAGGAATTTTTTTGGGTCTTTACTATGTTGTTTCCGACCTTAATTGATGTGCATTGATAATGTTTATTGCTTTGGGCTGACAGTTTGCATTCATTCTATTATGTTGTTGAAGCCGACATGAAGCAATGTAATTTCTTGTTGCACATATATATAAGTGATTGTTTCTTCATTTGAGATGTATGTGAAATTCGAAGTGTGTGAGATCTATATGCAGAAATGGTTCAGATCATTTGAAGGCAGAGAAAAGTGTGAAGAAGAGTAAAGGAAAGTAAAGAAGTGTTCATGTCTTAACCAAAATTGTACTTAGGCATTAGTTGCTGCTACTTTAATAATTCAAATTATTCAGATGGATTTAATATAAATATTTTTTGTAATATAGCGAGTCTTCTTTTCAGCAGTGAGCTCTAGGCATTGTGTCTGAATGCATGTGCATTCCTCTACTATTCTTCTTAGAATTTTAACAAGGTATAACCTATGGATTAACCTCCACTGTGGTTTTTCCCCTAACAGGGTTTCCACACAAAAATATTGGTGTTATGTGTGTTTCAAATGTGTTGTTGATTCATTCTTTCATTGTTATTAATCAGATCTAAGAATAAAGTTTAATATGTTTGAAATTTTGTGACAACTAATTCACCCCCCTCTGAGTTGTTTTCCCTTGTGTTGCCAATGATTGGTAGTAGAGAAGTTTCCTTGGAAGAATTTTAATAGCTTGAGGTGATCCAGGATGGCAACATACAATAAGTATAGTCTGAGATTTGATGGAATAAATTATTCTCTATGGAAGACTTGAATGGATTTTCATTTGAGATGAATTGGTGATTCCTACTAGAAAATAACAAGCAATAGGTATGTTATTCCTCATAATGGTCCTACTACTACTACTGAGATTAGGGATGTTGAATATAATATGAAAGATAAGGGAGCATTATTGAGTGCTTTGAATGATTTTGAGATGACGAATGTTATGGAGCTAAGGATTGCTTATGAGATCTAGAAAAAGTTGGAAACCTTGTATGAAGGTGATGCAAATGTAAATATTGCTAAGCTACAAAGTCTGAAAGGGAAATATGAAATGTTGAAAATGGGTCATGATGAAAATATTGCTACTTTCATGCAAAGAGTGAATGAACTTGTGTGTGGGATCATATGTGCTTGTGGATAGTTAGATGAATTAGAGATTTTTGCTAAAGTGCTTAGACCTATGCCTAGTGCATACAAAGTTAAAGCTATAGCTATTGATGAGCTCTAGACTATGAAAAATGTAACCAGAGATATGTTGGTTGGTAAACTTATTTCTTTTGAGTTGAGTGAATTCGATGATCCCCTTCCTAAGACAAAATATACATTTAAAACTTCTTTTCTCGGGAGAGACAAGTAGAGATATGATCCAGATGAAAGTTATTTTAGAAAGGTATTCAGGTATGAGGAATAAATGAGACATATTGAAGAAGAAGAAAGATAATTGAATGAGCTTGAAGAACTTACTATCAAAAGGGACGCCAGAGGAGAAGGTACGTATAAAGTAAACTTTCCTATAAAATTTTTTTCTTGCAATAAGATAGGTCATTTTGCATCAAGGTGTCCAAAAATATTTCCTATGCCAGGACCTTACAAGCCTAAATTTCAAAAGAAGTGTTATTATGTTGTTTATGAAGGTGTGATAGATGATGGATCTGACAAAGGGAATTCAAGTTAAGATGAGTTTTTATTTATTTCTATCAAGGAAAATAATCATGTGTCTACTGAATCTGCTAGTTGTAAAAATGTGGAGAAAGCTCTAGATGCTCGAGTTGAAGAAAAAGATGAATGGGTAATTGACAGTGGATGTTCACATCACATGAGAGGTGATAAAAGTAAATTTGTAAGCCTGGAGAAATACATGATAGTGGTGTTGTAATATTTGGTGATAAGAATGGTGGTATAATCTATGGTAGAGGATGTATTTATTTTGATCGTAAGCATAATACTAATGATGTTCTTTATGTTGAAGATTTGAAGCATAATATTCTGAGTGTTGGACAGACGGTTGATAAGGGATACAATCTTTAGTTCAAAGATGGAAGGTGTAGCATATTGGGAAGTTCTAGAAATGTGATTGCTTAGGGTACTAAAACATAAGGTAACATCTTTCATCTGAATGCTTCTAGTAAAAGTTGTCTAATTTCTCAAGTTGATGAAATTTGGTTGTGGAATAGAAGAATGTGTCATGTAAACTTTGAAAATATTATCAAGATAAGTTCCTCACATGCTATGAGAAATATTCCTAAGTTGGTGAAGCCTACTAATACCATATGCAAGGAATGTCAATTAGGAAAACAAACTAGAATTTCTTTTCGAAACAAACAACATTATTCAAATGAATTGTTGGAGCTTATGTAAACTGACTTGTGTGGTCCTGCTAGAATCATAAGTCTACAAGGTTACTGATACTTCATGTTTCTTATTGATGATTACTCTAGGATGATGTGGGTTACTTTCTTATGGGAGAAATTTGAAGCTCTAGAAAATTTCAAAATCTTTAAGGCTATGGTTGAGAAAGAGTCAGGTTTGAAGATTTAGTGTATGAGATCAAATAAAGGTGGTGAATTCACTTCTAGTGACTTTAATAATATCTGTGAAGAACATGGGATAAAGAAAAAATTATCTACACCATGGACCCCTCAACAAAATGGGGTTGTGGAAAGGAAGAACAGGACAATTCAAGATGCTGCTAGAACTATGATGCTGGAAGGAAATGTCCCTCATATCCATTGGAGAGAAGTTGTGAGTATTGTTGTTTATATCCTCAACTGGGTACAAATCAAAGGTAATACTATTAAGACTCTTTTTGAGCTATGGTTTGGTCATCAACCTACTTTAGATATTTCAAAATCTTTGGGAGTAAATGCTATATCAGAAGAGATGAAGATATAGGAAAGTTTGATGCTAGAAGTGATGAAGGAATATTTCTTGGTTATTCTACTAAGAGTAAGGCCTATTGGTGCTACAACAAGATATTGAAGAAAATGGTTGAAAACGAAAATGTTAAGGATGATGAAGACATTGCTAGACCCTCTAGAACCTATGGATATGATTCTGATGACCAAAATGACAATACTAACAAAATTTAGACTTCAAATCACGTATAGATCATTATTGTGAATCAAGAAGAATGAGAGACTAGTGAAAGTATAAAAGAGAGATGACAAGAGCCTGGAATTCAAGAGAACTCTAAGACTCTGAGGTATGTGAGATTAAATCATTCAAAAAATCAGATTATAGGTGATAAGAACAAAGGTGTCCAGACTAGGAGAAGAATTGTAGAAGAATATTGTTTAATTTCAAAGGTTGAGACAAGTGATGTCAATGAAGCATGCAAAGATGAACATTAGATTGAACCAATCAAAGAAGAACTACAAAAAATTGAGAAGAATAATACATGGATTTTTGTTCACAGACCTAAAGAGAAAAATGTAATTGGAACTAAATAGGTTTATAGAAGCAAGTTGAATGAACAAGGTGAAGTTATCAGAAACAAAGCAAGACTTGTATGCAAAGGATACTCTTAGATGGAAGGAATTGACTTTGAAGAAAAAATTTCTCTTGTTACTAGAATTGAACCTATGAGACTCTTTCTTACCTATGTTGCTTACAAAAACTATGAAGTTTATCAGATGGATTTCAAGTTAACATTTTTAAATGGTGAATTAGAAGAAAATGTGTATATTGAGAAACTTGGTGGATTTCAATTGATTGATCAAGGAGATATGGTTTTTCAGTTGAAGAAATCATTGTATAGAGTCAAGCAAGCACCTAGAGCTTTGTATGCTAGATTGGATAAGTATTTGTTGAAGCTTTGATTTAACAAAGGTACAACTAATAGTGATCTATATTTCAAGATTGATGATGATAAATATTTGTTTGTGGAAGTCTTTTTTGATGATATCAATTTTGGAGGAGATGATGGATTGTGCATGAAGTTTTCTAATGAGATGCAAAAGGAGTTTAAGATGTCAATGATTGGAGAGTTGAAATTATTTTTGGGATTGAAAATTACTTAGTTAGATAAGGGAATCTTTATATCTTAGTCCAAGTACGTGAGAGAACTACTAAAGATGTTTGGTATGGAAGATTCAAAGCCAGTTAGCACACCCATGGTGATCAGATGTAAGTTGACACAAGATGATAATTATCTAAAGGAAAATCAGACTAGATACAGATGAATGATTGGTGGATTAATTTATTTGACTCAAACTAGACCATACATCATGAATGTTTTATGCATTGTTGCTAGATTTCAAGCTGATCCTAAGAAATCTCATGTGACTACTATGAAGAGAATTTTTCAGATACTTGAAAGGAATTGTTGGTTTTGGCCTATGGTATCCTAAAGATGATGATATTACTTTAAGTGCCTTTACTGATGTTGATTGGGTAGGAGATGTGAATGATAGGAAAAGTACTAGTGGTGGTGTATTTTTCTTGGGAAATGAGCTGATTTCATGGTTAAGTAAAGAGTAGAATGTCGTTTGTTTGTCTACTACAAAGGAAAAATATATTGCTACTGCTAAGAATTGTACTCAAGTATTATGGATGAAGTAGATGTTGAAAGATATCAGAGTTGTGTATGATGAATGCATTGCAATATTCTGTGATAACTCAAGTGCTATAAATATTTATAAGAATCAGGTGCTGCATTCAAAGACCAAGCATATATCTATCAATTACCCCTTTTTGAGAGACAAAGTGAGTGACAAGGAAGTCAGATTGGAGTATGTGCCTAATAAGGAATAGATTGTAGACATATTTACTAAGCCCTTGACTAAGGATAATTATGAGTATCTTAGAGGGAAGTTGGGTGTGATTACCCCTCCTAATTAGAACAAAGATGCATAGTCTTTGCATCAGTCCATGCACTTCATAGTCATATCTTGATTCATATTGATGTTGTGGTGGCTGCTAGTCAGGAGGGTAGTCATATGATTCAAATATGTGGTTTAGAGCTTGTGTACCTTTTTAATTTATGTCAAAGGGGGAGAAGAATAATGTGAAAAGTTTGGAGGAACTAAGGGAGAGAAGAGAAATGTATAAAGGGGAGATTGTTGGTTGCACTAATTGTATTTTTCACATCATGTGTTACCATCAATTCCAAAGGGGGATATTTTTGGATATTGTGGTTGTATTTCTGATATGTGGTTGTCATTGATATCAAAAATATTAGAATTAATGTCTTTAAGACTATATATGTTGAGGATATTGAGAAAATTGTAATAAAATATGTTATAGGTTGTCTGTGAAGCAGTGAAGATTAGTATGATGGAAAGTTCATTATGTTGATGGTGAGATGTTGTGGATTATAGGTTTTCTTATCAAGCCTATCTAGTTTCTACTCTAAAATTTTCAGATCTACGCATGAAGATTTGAGCAATTTATAAGTCTATGTGATCTGACAGTTATTTTGTTATTGTAACTAGTGTTCAAGGAAGAAGATAATGCGTTTCTAGTAATCTAAGTTGTTACTTATGTTCCTAAAGTGTTTTTGGATGTTTCTATATCATGTTCTATCTGTGTTGCATGTCTTCATTGATCATTGTGCTTATTATCCAATATTTTCTCTTGCATGTTCATGTTTTTCATGTTCATGGTCGATAAGGTGATTGAAGTGTTTTGTGTATCTTCAAGGAAGAATATTTGAAGGTGTTTTATGTTTGAGGACATTGTTTTGGGTCTCTAATATGTTGTTTCTAACCTTGGTTGATGTGCATTGATAATATTTATTGATTTGGTTTGATAGTTTGCATTCATTCTACTATTTTGGTTGAAGTCAACATGAAGCAATGTAATTTCTTGTTGTTGATATATATAAGTGATTGTTTATTCATTTGAGATGTATGTGAAATGAAAAGTGTGTGAGTGCTATTTGCAAAAGAGGTTTAGATCATTCAAAGGAAAAGCATAGTGTGAAGAAGAGTTAAGAAGAGTAAAGGAAAGTAAATAAGTGTTCATGTGCTTAACCAAAATTGTACTCAAGCATTAGCAA
Organism: Sequoiadendron giganteum; assembly: GCA_007115665.2. Lineage (NCBI taxonomy): Eukaryota > Viridiplantae > Streptophyta > Pinopsida > Cupressales > Cupressaceae > Sequoiadendron > Sequoiadendron giganteum. The sequence goes on along the minus strand of CM021106.1, from coordinate 586,821,847 downwards.
ATGCTACTTTCTCAATTCAAATTATTCAAATGGATTTAATCTAAATGTTTTTTGTAAGACAGCGAGTCTTCCTTTGAGCAGTGAGCTCTAGGTAGTTTGCCTAAATGCATGTGCATTCCTCAATTGTTCTTCTTATATTTTTAATAGGGTATAACTTATGGATTAACCTCCTCCATGGTTTTTCCCCTAACAGTGTTTCCACAGAAAAATCTTGGTGTTATGTGTGTTTTTGATGTGTTGTTGATTCATGCTTTCATTTTTATTAATCATATCTGAGAATAACGGTTAATAAGTTTAATAAGTTTGAAATTTTGTGACAACTGATTCACCCCGCCTCTTAGTTGTCTACCCTTGTGTTGCGAACAATCTGAAGTATGATGCAACCCTAGTCTAATGTATAATAATAAGATGCATAAAATTAAACTAGAACAATGCAAGACTCATTCTAAGAGACCTAAATCACATTAGAAATGAACATTAGTGAAATGCAAACCTTCCTTAGGCTAAAGATAGAGAGAAAATGGAAGATGGAACCACTTTGAAAATAAGTCTTTAGATTTATTTGATGGCTAGTTACATCTCCTCAACCTAGATTTCTCCATGATCAACCCTTTGCAATGTGAGATCTTGAGTGAGAAGTGAGATTTAAGACCTGCAAAAACCAAAGTTTGTTTCCTTAAGCTTCAACTTTGTTGTAGAAAGAGAAATGAATCTTCTTTTGGAAGATACTCAAAACTTGATTCTTAAGTTTGATTGTGAAAATGACCTAAAAACATTTATTTATAAGTAACAACACCTAATTGTTAGTTATTTTTACCTAAGAGGTCAACACCCATTGAGAATTTTTATCAAGTTAGAGATTTTCCCACTCAAAAATGCAAATAACCCTAAAAGGGACTAAGTCACCACCTTGGACAACTTAGTCCCACTAGGGGTTTCTAAGGTGGGATTTGTGATATTTAATTGATTTTAATGCTATTTTTGGGAATTTTATAATTTCTTAGGTGAAATAGGCCTTAAAGTCAAAGATAACTATTCTTAGGGCTCTATAAATGTTGTTTTAGGAGGGTTATTGATGCAAGGGTGTCTAAAGTAGGACCAAATTAGGCACAAAACTATCCTTTTCTTCAAAGCTATAAAAAATTTGGTGACACATTTAGCCCCCACTTTAGCATCCATATGACCTTACATGAATATGTAAGCTAAAATACTCTAAACAATGTACTTTTCTTTCATAAAAGGATAATTATTCAAAGGTTGGAGAATGAAGCCCCTAGTGTAGTTATCTGCAAAACCACAACATTATGAACTGTATCTTGCAACAAAAACTTCTTAATTGTCCAAAAATCCTCTTATCTAATTCCTAGAAATCAAATTTGAGGGTAGATTTATGCCCCCCCTTGATTCCACTTTATTTAAGGAGGTGGAATCAAGGTAGCAATCTAGCCACATCGAATGAGGACATGCATATCAAAGGGTATTTCCAAGTACCATTTTGCATAATGATAGGTGATTGATGATGTAGGGTTTGGAAACATGATTTTGACACAACAAATGAAATTGAAAATAGAGTTCACTAGCACCCATGATGCTGTTTTGAATGAAAAAGACTCTAATATGTCTAAAATAGTAAAAGTACGAATGTGCTTACATGTGAATGGAAGAGAGTAAAAAAGAGATAAAATGAACTAATTTGTGACTTATTAATTTTACCTTTGTGTAGCTTGAGAGTGATAAGAGAAGAGCGAAAGATTCCGAGAAGACAAGACTTCACAGCTACAAGACTGGATGTGTTGTGGGGCTAGGTGGCATGTTGTGAGCGATACCATGAGGTGAGTTGATTCTGCAACCTTCACTTTTTTTTTGCAATTATTTAATGATTTATATGCATATCTAGGTTAATTTAGGATCTTGGAATTTTTTTTTGCAAAGTGTCTCCTTTTTTCACAAAGTGTCCCTTTTATTTGCAAAGTGTCCTATTTCTTTGTGAAGTTTCCCAAATGGGTCATAAAGTATTTATGGACTTAAAGAAATCACACTAGGACAAAATTAGTACACTTGCATGATGAATTAGAGTAGAATTGAGGATATTAGGTGATTTATAAAGGATATTTTGATGTTTTTGATTGGTACCCACCCATTCACGACAACATCTAGGTGGGAGATAATTGAGATATTTGAGAGATTCAGCCATCACTTTTTCAGCAAAGGACACAAAGCGTTTGAAGGTTGTGGGGATCTACTAGGCATACCTCATGCCCCACATGAGGTACCATGATGCGATGTTGATGGCATTATGCGAGTGGTGGAATGTAGATACATGCACATTCCACCTACCGACTGGAGAGATAATAGTTACTCTAGGGAATGTGCACTGTATACTCTAAGTTCATATTTGGGGGGAGTGAGTGTGCTTCCAAAGAGACCATACCTTCTACGAGCAACAGGTTATTATGTAGTACTACCTTGATGGGCCAGTTCATGATGAGAGGGTGTCGGGAAGGATCAACCTGGTGTTGTTACTCTATTCACATGCAATAGTAATTAGACATATTATGATGCATATAGTTGCATTAGTACACCTTCCAGATGGATGTTCAAATAACCTTGAGGCTGAGCTAGTGCATCTGATATGGGGGATGGTAGAGTACAAGGTAGAATACGCTTGGGGATGTTGCATCCTTGCACACTTGTATTATGACTTGGCATGGTTTGTGTTCCAAGAGGTAGATAGTATGGTGCATTATACACTTCTACAGGTTTTGTACCTAGAGAGTATCACATGCACTAGGCCTACTAGCTTCCCATTTCCTTCAATAGTTGGGTATCCTTGGGTCTTAATCTATCCTCTTCCACGGTTATGAAATTATGGAGATTTGTAATTTTGGAGAGTGAGGTTCAATCGATAGGAGGAGAATGAGATCTTGTGGAGATCTTATCTTCTTACATGGTAGTGGCTAGACTACATGAGATAGATGAGGAGATTACAGTTGGATAGATTTTTGGTTGGTCGACATGATCACATAGTATGTACTTTCTACTATGATTGAGTCATGTGAAATTTTGGATAGATTCAAAGGTCATACAGGGCATGATTGTCTTTCAGGAGGTTAGTGTGGAGTGCTCAAATATTTGGTGACACAACACAATTCACTCTAGATGATGTGGTTGAGAGTGACCCCAATTTATTTGATCACGAAAAACCATCGATCTTTGACAAAGACGATGTCAGTGCCACATTAGATCATGAGGAGTGGTGGATAGTATCATGACCAACTCTTGTGTTTTTGATTGATGAGCCTATAGGATATGTAGGACCATTACCAAATGACGGAGATGAGAAAGAGGATAGAGTTGAGGAGACACGCTATAGGGGTGCAGACATATTTACCAACATTATTGATGAGGAGTATGATGACGATGCAGATCTAGACTATGATGGATAGGAGGGAGGGGAGGAAGATGATGAGGACCAGGGGGAGGATGAGGATGAGGAGCCACCTCTAAGTGAGAGTGATGATGCAACAAATGAGGATCAACATGAGTGGGGAGAGACCTCACCCATTCATATGACTAGATCTTGTGTAGCGATGACAATAAGCACCAGTACTCATAGTCAAGGAGAGGCTAGCACAACATCCATGCCCCTTGCATAGGATGAGATTGATATCACTCATCCTTTTGGATATATAGGTGATGATATTTAATTGTATACATGTACCTTGTTCTTTTGTGTATTACTTTATCCATATATATATCATGATGTGTACTGCTTATATATTATTTCTATCTTGTAGGGCCCATAGAGGATTGGTAGGATCTCTACCATCAAGTAGCTATGGAGATAGTGTTAGTGTCTATCAATTAGGAGGATATGGACTTAGATTATGTGCCCCTACCTATTGTGGAATGAGATCCAGAGTCACTTAGACCATTCTTGAGACTACATGAAGCATATGGTTGGGGAGATGAGTTTGCTGAGCTAAGACCACATTGCAGGAATAGACATCAAGGATTCTAATAGAGTTTTAGAGACTAGAGAGAGAGGTGACATGACTACAAACAAAGAGGAATCAGATAGCAAGAGAGCATTAGGTGGCCATTATGTAGATGGAGGGGTTAGAGTTTGCGATCAGATTTAGTGGATCATGATCAAGATCACACACGACCGTCTCTTGACGTCCAACCATTGATCAAAAATGAGTACTAGATCTTGAGGGATTTGGTAATCATGGTCCTCAGTTAAGTTTTATATTATGATGACATGTTTTGAAAACTTTTGATATGTATATTTAATAATTTTGATGTTATATGTCTTGTATTAATGTGTGAGTGTTAAATAATAATGTGATTAATTAAATATCATTTATAAGATTACTTAATTAATGTCTTCATGATTTAACAAAGCTTATGTGATCTAATGAAAAAATTCTTAGAGTCTCCTTTGAGATACAACATGAAGATTAAGTATGTTATGCACTTATGATTTGAAGTAATATAACACACAAGAGGAATTTTGAATAGTCTTAAACCTAAAGAAATTATAAAATGAATTAAATCATCACTTAAATAGTGTTCAAGACACATACATAACGATTTGTCAAGAAAAAATAAATGGGAAAGCATAGAGGATATAATCCAATATCTCTAACAGCACTACTTTATAATTCATACCACTCAAAGGGACTAGACATAATACTGATGCAGATGCACAATATTAATAGGGTCTTTGAGGAGTGTATCATCTTCCTCTGTTAAGGTGTAAGTGCCAGATCCATAATCTGTATTGATTACATAGGGTCCTAATCAATTAGAGCTAAATTTTCCTTTCTCAGTGTAGTCGACAGTAGTGTTTCCTTGATTTTCATATAAAACTAAATCACCCTTGTTAAATGTTGGAGGGATGTCACCAATATCATGTTTGCATTGTAATTTTTTGGTGTAAGCCTAAATATTCTAGAGAGAATTAATGCGTCATTCATCAATCATTTCAAGTTGGTGTAATCATTGTTGCCTATAGGTGTCATTATTGACAAGACCTTAAAGAGTAATACATAATATGGGGATTTATAACTCCAAAGGTATGATAGCCTCAGTACCATAGACAAGGTTGAAAGGTGTACTTCCCATAGAGGAACAAACACTTGTGTGATAGTCCCATAATGCATATGGGTATGTGCAGGATCATCATGGAAAAAATAGGCCCTTAAGTGGCGATAAAATTCAGAAAAATCAGAGTTAGGAAACTTCACATAAAATTTTGAATAAGTTATCTATATTATTTCAAAAATATGGAAGAATAGAATCTATAGAAAATTTAATCTTTTTTTTTAAATACTAGGTTTATTTTTATTTTTTTTAAATCTATTGGGTGAAAATTTAAAATTTCAATGGAGTATTACTTAAATTTCGGGGGAAAAATAAGAAGTAGGTGTCTGTCTGACCACCATAACAACAATAAAATTATAATATTTTTTTATAATATTTTATATATAAGTAGAGAACTCATGTCCCGATGTGATGCATATTTTTTTGTAATTTTTTCCCAAGTAAATAATTAATTATGAATTTTTTATTACAAGTTTTAAAAAATATAAAAACTCGTACATTTAACCACCTTAACTTGGTCAAAACTTCATGAAATTTATTTTTAAAATTTTAATCCTATAGTATGTGGAGCATAGAATGTGACACATATTTTGGATTCAAAAAATGTGATAGCGTTTGAAAGATATAGATGTTTTTCAATCAGCCTATCAATCAGGACTCTAGTCATAATTCAAATAGAAATTGAATAATAATTATTTATTAAATTCAAAGTAAAGCATAATTTATATTGGTAGAAATTTGAGAATCTCTTTTAAAAACCATTTTTGTTTCATCAATTTTGGGTAAAAAAAAATTCATGAGCCACATGGACCATCATATTACTTATATATCACCACTTTTTGGCCCATCATGAACTTGCATATACCCATATTACAATTATGTGTGCCAATATTTTTGGTTTAGATTAACAATTTTCTTGAGGATTTGTTCAAGGATTTTATTAGTGCTTTCAGATTGACCATGAGATTGTGGGTAATAGGGTGTTGAAAAGCGGTTTTGAATATGAAATGTCTCTAGGAACTTCGCATCATTATTTTTAAATAGTGTTCCTTTGTCTAAAACTAATGCGGAAGGGAGTCCAAAGTGAGCGATGATGTGTAACAATAAGAAATAACATATCAAATCAGAAATTGTGGACCTGAGAGGAATAGTTTGGACCCATTTGGTGAAATAATCGGTTGTCGTAATGATTAATACATGTCCAACAAAAGAAGGTGGTGAAATTTTCCTAATTAGATCCAGTCCCCACACTGAGAACGACCAAATATGGATTTGGGCATGGAGATTAGAAGCAAGAGAATGAATCAAATTTCTATTTTTTTGGAATTTGTGACATCGCTTTACATATGCATAACAATATTTCTCCATATTTTTCCAATAGTAACCCATATGAAGGATTTTTTGCACTAAGGTTTTTCCTCTAAAATGACCTCCACAAGTGTCGAAATGGCCCTATTCAAGGGTGATATGATTTTAAAAATACTTGATACATCACAGGAGAATTCCATCAAAGGATCTTCTATACAATGTATTGACAAGGATTATGTACTTGGTTGCTAGCTTTTTGAGATGAGTGGGGGTGTTTCTGGTTGTAGTCTCAGGAATGGTACCATCTTTTAAATAGTTATATATGGCATCATATCATTCACATGAATTACCCAAGAATTTTGGGAGGAAATCATCAGATTTACCACCAATAGAGGGTTTCATGATTGGGTGGATGGTAAACATGACATTTTTGGAAGGATCTAAAGGAGATATGAGAGAAACCACACTAGCCATTGTATTTGTGTTTCGATTATCTTTTCGAGGGATGTTATCAATGGTGAATGATTCAAACTATTCTAAAAAAGTTAGTACAAGATCCTTATATTGTGATAATTTGTCATGTTTATTTTGATAGAGACCATTGATATTTCTAATTACTAATTGTGAATCACCATAGATTTTAATATCTTTAAATCCCATTACTAAAGCAACATGCAATCTAGAAATTAATGCTTCATACTCAGTTGTGTTGTTTGTACATAGGAAGTTTAAGCGACATGACAAGGGAATAGGAATTCCTATGAGTGGAATTATTATAACTCCAACACTAGAGCCTATTCAACACTTGGATCCATCAAAGTAAAACTCCCATGTACGAAGCTCTATGGTCAACACACTATCATTGAGAAAAGAATCATTAGTAGGTAATGCTAGAGGGAAAGGAGCATCGACTAAGTGGTTGGTTAAGGCTTGGCCTTTGATTTATTTAAGGAAAAAAATTAAGGTCAAACTCAGTCAAGAACATAACCCGTTTAGCAAGACATCCTCATAGGTTTATTTTATTGAAAAGATATTTTAGAGGATCAAATTTTTTCATCACTTGTATTTTTGCATTTAGTAAATAATGTCACAACTTACTAGTAGTGAATACAAGAGCCAAACATTATGTTTTGATTGTTGTGTAGCATGTTTCATAATCTATGCGAGTTTGACTTATGTGATAAATAATATTCTCTTTGCCATTGTCATCTTGTTGGGACAAGAATGCAACAAGAGCATGGGCATAAGAGATGATATAAAGGATGAATGGTTTGTTTGGTATAGCAGGTTGTAAAATGGGTGGAGTTGCAAGGTATTATTTCAAACTCTGCAAGGCTTGTTTACAATTTTCATTCCAATAAAAACATCCTTTTTGAGGAGGTGTGTACAAGGTAATTTGTTTGATCAGCTAAGGAGGCAATAAAATGATGGATAGCTTGAATCCTTCCTTGTGATGTGTGTAATTGAGAAACATTGTGAGGAGGTGGAATGTTAATTATGGAATCAATTTTATTTATGTCCACCTCAATGCCTCTATGAGATATGATAAACCTTAAAATTTTACCACTATCTACTCCAAAGACACACTTTTTTGGATTTAAGCGCATGTTGTATTTACACATTCACTCAAAGATTTGTCAAACAAAATTCACATTATCTTGTCGGGTTAAGGACTTGGCTAGAATGCCATCAAAATAATCTTCCAAGATTGTATGTATGTAATCATGAAATATTAATGTCATTCACAAACTAAAAGGCACCATAACCAAACAATATGTTCCCCAAGAGGATGTAAAGGTTGTCTTGTATTGATCTTGTGGGTTAATGAAGATTTGATTATATCTAGAAAATCCATCCATAAAGGACAACAAAGCATGTTTAGTAGTTGAATCCATGATCATATTGATATTATGAAGAGGAAAATCATCCTTTAAATAGGCTTTGTTCAAGTCACAAAAATCTGTACATATCCTAACACGATTATCGAGTTTAGCTACAATGAAAATGTTTGATATCTAAGGAGAATAATCAATAGGTCAAATGAAACTTGCATCAAGGAGTTTTTTAGGTCTCCTTTAACATGCAAGGTATCTTAGGGTTCATCTTTAATATCTTTTGGCAAATGAGCTTAGCATTTTCAGCAAGAACAATGTTATGAGTGACTATCTTCAGATCTATTCTTGGCATATCAGAATATTTCCAAGAAAAAGGTTCAAGAAAGGTGTGAAGCAAGGTTGCAAGATCCTCTTGTTCTTCATCATCAAGGAACTTCCTAGTTTTAATGACTTTGTCTTTATCATCTATGCCAATTGCTATGTCAATGGTATACCGTAAGGGGAGTAAATTTGACTTAGGAAATTTTGGAGCATATGGTTCCATGCTTGTGGGAGTTTTATTAAGTACTTATAATAGTAGAAGAAACCTTCCTCTTGGGAACATAAATCTTATCAGAAGCACCTAAGATGTGTTTCAAAGATTCATCCTCGTTAACATAGTCTTATGGTGGAGAATCCATATTAATGAATTCAAGATGTTTGAGTGTGAGATTGATCCTTGGTGTACATGTGATAGTATTGATGTTGAATGATGGTCATTGATTTTCTTTTGTAGTTTTAGAAAAGGAAAACCCTAAACCAGTCTTAGTCTCCTATGTATTAGGTTCAATGGGAACTTGAATTCCTTGTTCATATTTTCCACATCCTTTACCATTGTATCCTAATTGTTTCACAAGATCATAACCTCATCCATAAATTCTTTCCATTTATTGTTGGTAATCCATCTCATCAGAATTTGCTATATATGCTATGTTTTCTTCCAAAGGAGATGAGGTAGATGTGTGGGAAGGTGTTTCTTCATTCTGGGTAGACAAGACTTTTAGTTGTTCTTGTTTTTTGTTCTCTTTTCATGTGATTATGTACTCTCCCATAAATTAAGGTGTGAATTATAATGATCCCCAATAATCACCAAGTAAGTTAGACTTTGATTCATCTTCTTGCTGGTTTTTCTCAAGAGGTTCTATGTTGGAGGTGGGAATTAATGTGTTGAGAGGACTTGTTCATTTTTCAAGTTGCAAGCAACTTTCAAGCTTTGGGTCTATGTGAATTTTATTAACTTTTTTATTATAGGTGTATTCCATTTTGTGATGAAGGGTCGAGGGTAGCGCATGCATATCATCGATTCATGGTACTCCCAAGAGGAGATAATAGGAAAGGTCATAGGGCTTGACATGAGTAGGAGTTTGCAACATAAAAATCCTAATAGTAATGGGTAAAGTAATGATAGCAAGCGGTTGTTTCATAACATTGTCAAATCCTCTAATGGATAAGGAATTAGATTTAATTTGTGATTTATCCATACACATTAAGGGCAGAGCCATTATCAATGAGGGTTCATTTGATTCCTATCCAATCATATTGGGATATTATCATAAAGGATTCATTTTTATTTCATTAATTCTATAGGAGGGAGCTCACGTTGATAGAAGGTAATGTCTACATTGACTGTATTCATTCCTTGTATTAGAGCCGCCACATCATTTGCATTCATACTAGGAGGAACCACTATCTATTGCAATGATTTTTGAGGCATAGAATGATAGTTGGGAGAGTTATGAAGAAGATCCCAAAGGGATATCTTGGCAAGAGTATTCTTAAGTTGTTCAATGAGATCGTACTCCCTAAGGTGTGAGTTTAAATGAGGGGCCACAGGTAATATGGGATTGGGTAAAGGTAAGGGTGTTTAGGTGGCTTGTTGTGGGTGTGGGTTATTTCTAGAGTAGTGAGTTTGAGCAACAATAACTTGCTTGGGGGGGTAAAGTGTAAATTCAATTTTGGATGGATTTTGAAGTTTATGGGAAGGTGGGCAGAGAACAAGCTGAGGTTTAATTATATTCACATGTTTTGTTTGAGGTTGCTCACAACAAACCTTAGTGAATGAGTTAGGTGAGGTGAAGTTTTAAAGAGCTTCATTTAACATATCCATATCATCACAACTAAAAGGTTTGGGAGATACGTTATTAGTGGTTGGTGTGGGTTTTTCATCACAAACCTTAGTGGATGAACTTAGTGAGAGGAAGCATTGTAGTGCTTCATCTAACTTATCCAAGTCATCACTACTAAAAGGTTTAGATGATACAATTTTCCTACAGTGAAGAAGGTTGTGAATAGTTTCATGTGGTGTTTCTAAGGTTTTATCTTCACGTTCTAATCAATTTTCTTTAAATTAACTAGGAACTAATGCTGAAAATGAAAATTGAAAAGATCTAATACTATTCATAAATGTCATCAAAGTAAAAGATGCTTATGCTAATTATGACCATATAATAGAAAGTAACTGAATCTAAAAGAAAAAATCAACTGGAACAAACATAAACTTCAAAAACTGGCATGTAAATATAGAAATCATTGATGCAAAATGAGCACTAGGACTAAGACACCCAAGGTGGAAAATTAGTCCTAGTAGGGGTATTTTTGAATTTTTTCTAATTTTTCTAATGAATAATGATGTGTTATGTATGATGCAGAGTTAAGGTGTAGATGCAAAATTTATCTATTGTTTTAAGGAAATGAGGTGCAAAAAGGAAATCTTAACTAATACAATGTATGAAACCCTAGGATGCAAGTTTAAAAAATGCAACAAGCAATGCAAGGTTAATGGAAGAGGTTCCTAGGATGCAAATACAAGATACATCAGAAGTAAGATGTGTGTAAGTGTAGGTTCACCAAAATGAACAACAAATTTTAGGGGGGAAGAAGATTTCCCAAGGGTTTCTAGGGTTTTCACCTAGAAGGGGAGGGTTCTCTTCTTTCATGCTCTAAAACATGGAGGTTCATTAAGTATTGTTTGCTAAATGTGATTATAGTATGTCTATATGAGATGTCCTAAATGCAATAGATTGTCACTAGAAATATGCTAGCTAATGAATGCAAACTAGTGAAATTTACGTTATTTGAAAACACATGATGATATGCAAAAGAGATAGAATAGAGAGTATACAAGATGAGATGAGATAAGAAAATAGATAAGACAAATACACTTGGAAATTGACAAGGGTTGTGTAGACACATAAAATTGACCTAGGCCTGTGAACTCAATTTTCTCATTAATTCCTCTATGCCCCTTTCACCAAAGATCAATTATTTAATTAATTCACCTCTCTTATTATTCTTGACTATTTAAATAAACCAAATTTATTTAAATACACCACTGATGTCTAAAGTCCTCTTTAAATTAAATAAATTATTAAATTTATTTAATTAATCCACTATTCCCTCTTGACTATTTATATAAATTAATTTTATTTAAATATGTCTCTAATATTAAAGTCTTCTCATAATTAATTAAATCCCCCAAAATTTATTTAATTATTAACCCACTTTTTCCACAATTAGATAATTTAAAATTAATTATTTAATTGTCCTATTTAATTCATTTCTAAATTTAAATAAAAATCATTTATTTAAATTTCTTTCTCTTCAAGTAAATAATTTAATTATGATTTACTCCCACATGACTTCACCATTTTGAATTAAATTAAAATATTAAATTCAAAATGGAATTTCCCTCCACAAATTAAGTAATTTCTAAAATGACTTTATTTTCTAACTTCTTTTTATGTGCTAAATCTTATCTCCCTGTCACACATATTCTCTTTCGTTGATTTAATTTTTTTAAATCAAATCTTGTCCACTCATTTTGAAATTTGTCCTAGCCTTAATTAAGGGGTTGTTATTTTGAATCTTGACCATTGATTCTAGGGCGCTTCTCAATCTCCAATCTCATCCATTCATCCAAAATTGAATTTTCTATAAAATGGAAATTTTGTCCTCATTTTGGCATCTTCAAACATCTTGCAAATGTTGTATCTTGCAATTCTAGAATCTTGCATTTGCTTTTCTTTTTCATTTAGCTAATTAGTTTTCATGCAGGGCTTAACTTCTCTTGCATAATCATTTGAATCCTTCAACACTTGTTTAGGACTAGTCATAATCTTAGATTGCTCATCATAAATCTGAGGGCAAACTCATATTTTCAGCAACTTAGAAGGTGTAATGGAGGTCAGTCATGGAGAATGAAGACCCTAGGTGAGATTGTTTCATTCATTTTTCATTTATTCCATTACACTCCATTATTTACTTTTGGATTTCATGTTGCATTTAATATGCCAAAAACCTAGGAAAAATACCCTCAGTTACTTTGGTGAACCCGACTACTTTTAAAAACATGTTGTTTGCAGATTTATAGATGACCCTTTGTCATTTTTGTAGGTACAAGTGTATGAAATGCGGAAAATACCATTATTTGTGATACAAATGCTCTGTTGTGCCACATCTTCCTTTTAAAACACTACAACTGCTTTGTCACGATGCATCTGACCCACTAATCGATGCATCTGATTTCACCTACCATTTTTGACAAAAACCAAACTGAATTTGCTTTACCGAGCTGCATTAACCATTCAAAATGATGCATCTACCATAGTGATCCACATTCACTCTATTGTGATGCAATCGACTCATAAAAAAATGCTTTCTTCATTTCTAGATTTCTTACTTTTTTATGATTTTCGATTAAATATTTATGGATTACTAATCTGTGAGTGATAACATGTGGCAAGCTGGAGTCTAACCCCCTTTGTTTTTTTTTTTACAATTTCAATCAATCAACCAAACAAAGTGCATTACATTCATGAGTTAAAAAGAACATTCATACATTTTTTTTGGGCTAAAAAGTACACAACCATGCATGTTCACTCATTGTATTAAAAAGAACATTCATACATTTTCATTGGGTTAAAATGAACTCTTCATTGCCTCATACTATGAATGGTTAAAATTAACCCTTGCTTGATCACACTAAAAATGGTTGAAATGAGCATGTGTTTGAGGTGTTTTGTGATTTAGTAATGATCTATGCGGTGTGTATGCAATTCTCTTGTTCCTTGTGCCATCTAGAGAAACAAAAAAAATAATGAGTTGGTTACTTTACCACCCATTCATATTTCAATTTGGGATTAAAATGAGCAATATTGCTAGTGTGAGCCTAGTACACAGCGTGTGTTCTCTCTTTGTTTATGAAACAAAAGATTGATTGAACTATGGGTGTACTTACTCACTATTGTTTACCTTAGAAACTAGGCCTACCTTGGTGGGAAAAAGTACTCACCCCAAGGTGACTCAAACCAGAACCAAAGCTCTTTGGCTGAGCTACTCCCGACTGGTATACAAATGTAAATTCTATTGGAAAGCTTAGGATTACGAGTAAAGATATTTCGCATGGAAAAAGTAGAATTCCCCAAAAACCTATTGAGTGGAACCTATTCAAGTTGGAATTCATCCTTTAATAGAGCTTAATATTTTTCCCCATGTGTGGCCACTCGAACGGGTGCCCAAATTAAAAAACTTTTGTATAGAGGCCAAAAACCCTTTCTATTCTTTCGTGCAACAACGGTCATTGCAAAGGCATCCACATTTTCACATTTTTATTAGAGATGATCAACCTTCCATGGGAGATTCATGGGGGTCGGAAGCTTGGCTATAGTAAGAAGTGAGTGCATTGTAAGAGGGAGCCCGTGGGGCAAGGCTTTTGAAGTCATCCGCTAAGAATATGCGGTTGGAGTAAAATCCACATGGAATCCAAAATAATACAGTCTTTTTAGCCATAGGGATTGTACATGTTTTCTATGTTTTTGTTTAAAAAAAAATCAAGACAATGTTCTTGCTAAGTGTCTTCATACAAAATGAACAAATCAACATCCTTTTCCCATTTGAAGTAACACTTCAAAATTAAAACACACTTTGCAGTCTGCAAATTTTTTTTTGCCAAAAACTAAACTTTGTGATGCATCTGCTATATTGAATCACAATTGCTCACTTTTGAGCTGCAATCACTCTGTTTCACCGTATTTTCAACCTTCAATGCCACAATTTCCTTTCATACACTTCATTTACTTTACCAAATGCCACAATTGATCTATTGAACCGCATCTGCTTTTTGAAACACCACAATCACTTATCTTGTGATGCATTTTCTTTCCTACAACAATTTTCTATGACACATTTTCTAGTAATCCAAAATTTCATCATTATCAAAAATCTGAGGCCCAATTTTTCCACACAAGATTCCAAACATCTTTCTCTATTGTTTTTGTCCACAACCAGCTAGTAATTTATCAACTTTAATCATCCTTGCATTGTAGGTTGCATTCTTAGGCTACCATAGGATTCAATTGCATTTCTCTAATTGCATTCTTAGGCTTTACCATCATTCTAGGTACCCATTTTTTAGCAGATTTTTGGTGAAGATTCTTTAGAATTCTTTTTCAAACCTTTACCTTCAAGAGTAGGTTATCATTGGACTTGATCAAACCTTTGTCTTTATTCATTACCTTTTGTGAACCATTTCCATCTCATTAGTCTAGTGTAGAAATTTCACTGTGTCCTCCTTAGTCATTTTTACAAGTCCATTGACATTCCAAAATTGAGACATTGCCAAAATAGTATATGGTTAAGTAAATAATCTCCTTTCCATTTGAATACATTGTAGTCTACATATTTTAGTCTCCTTTTCTCTCATGATTCAATAAGAATTCCTTATTCCAAAACCCAAAAATATAGTGTCATAACATTTGCATATTTAGGTCATCCTCCACCATCCCCAAAGTTGAGAAATACTTGTATGGTTTAAACTAGACTACAAAGAAAAAGAAGACTCGTAGATTCTTTTGGTCAAGACACCAACCTAATCAATTTTTCCAATGACATGAATACAAATACTTTCCCTAACAACATGAATGGAAATACCAACATAGGGAATTCTCTCATTAATCCATTTAGTGAGATGTCCATTTCATCCTCTTCATGCAATCCTTTTGAACAATATGTCCCTAGAGATGAAAAAGGGAAAGTATTTGAAGAAGATATACAAGTTTTTGCCCAAAACTTAGAAGTGGCCTCTTTTGTGGAAGAATTTGTTTTAAATGATTTTGCCAAATATCTAGCTATGTTCCTTGACAAAGGAGCTAGATTTCCAAAATTATTTTATGTCAACACTATAAGAGAAAAATCTCTCGATCCTACAAATCAAACAAGACAATCACACAATGCAAAAAATGCCTCCATGGCAGCCACCACACAAAATGTCATCAACACCATCAATGCTACCTCCCTTGGTACAACTACTTCCCATACTACAACCAATACATCCAATTTGGTGAACACATCTATTGGGGGATCATCAACCCAAATAAACACCACATCACATTCCATCCCTCAACAAACATCCATAGTTTCCTCACAAACTATTGGATCAACATTGCGGATTTCATCTAACACAATGGGCACCAACACACCAAACCTCTTTAGAGATTCATCTAGCTCCATGGGGACATCTGCAAACCTCTTGGTTCCTCTAATACAATGGCAAAAAACTCATCAAACCCCTTTGGGAAGAATAAACTAAGAGTTGTCATCCAAGGAACTCAATTGAATGTCCCAAATTCGTATCAGGTCAACACCAACATTCCCTTGAGGAAAAATACTAACATTCCTCAAGGCCATACTTATCTATTTGGGCAAAGCAATCAAGGCACCCAATATACAACTCCATTTGGGCATTAACATGCTCAAGGCTAGCAACGCCCTCAAATTCAATTCAACATGGTTGGATCCCACATCCTGACTTATGCTTCTCCAGTCCATACACAACAACACATCCCTCATCAAAACATGCATTTCAAACAACTACCAAATTAGAACACCCAATTCCAAACCAAAAAATTTCATCACAAAGGTGGGAACTTAGTCCATACCTATCACCAACATGTGTGATGCTACCAAAAACCCAATTGTGGAGGCACTCACACTCAAACTTGTTGGTCTTCAAACACAGGTGGAAACCTTGCAACATTCAAAAAAAATGTATTACATATCATATGACCTATGTCCATATCTATTTGAGACAACCTTTTATATGCCACCATTTCCTCCAAGATATGTGGTGCAACATTTCCCTAAATACAAAGGTAACACAAATCCTATCGAAGATATCCAAGAATTCAATACCAGTTGCATGGAAATTTCCTATGAACACACCTATTTAATGAGACTCTTCTATAGGAGTCTCATAGGGCACACAATGGAGTGGTTCACACAATTTCCTAAAGGAATCAAATTATGGGATGAATTGGCAAACAAGTTTTATTGAAAACTATACTTATAACATTGACACGGACATTGACATTGCCTCCTTATGCAGACTCACCCAAGAGGATATAGGGGAGAAATTTATCCCATTCTTCCAAAGATGGAGAACTCTAGCAAGCCAAAGTCTTATGGAGATATCTAAAAAGGAAAAAGTCACAATGTTTGTGCAAAATATCCTCAGCCTGCTAAGATATGGCTTACAAGTCCATTTTTGTACCACCTTTATTGATATTGTTGAAAAAGGTGTCCAACTTGGAAAATCCTTACTTACCAAAGGTGAACTTAAGTATGGTGGCTAAACAGTCAACACTACCACAAACACCAACCCAAGTGCTTCCAATGACAAAAGAAATATTGGGTTAAAAATAAACACATCACCAATCATGGCGTGGTTGATGCAAAAACAATCAACACAATAGGTCATGTACTCACAATCAAAGGATTTAAAAGTCAAAATGCACCTTTGATAGCACCAACACCAACTACTAATTCCATTCAAAACAATCTTGCTCAATTGAACCAAAGGAAACCCTCATCAGACAAAGCAATTCCAAAAATGCACAGACACCCCCTTGGGTGAACCCATCAAAGTTGTCCTAAAGAAACTCATCCAAAATGATGTAACTTTGGAAGAACCTAAACCATATGATCCTGGTCATTTTAAGCCATCATGGTGGGATGATAATGAATTATGTGACTGCCATCATATTAAAGGGCATAAAACTTCCTCTTGTCACCAACTCATAAATCTTGTCCAAGATCTTATTGAAAATCACACCATTGAATTGGGAGGTCAACCATTTGTATCTAATGTGGTTCATACAATCCATAAGAACCCACTGCAGGACCATGGTTTAGGTAACCCCACATCGTCTTGCATAAAGAATAGCAATAATCAAGCCAGTTATGTCTGTGCTACTTTCAACTATTGTGGTGGTACTATCATTAATAATCTTCGCGTTGTTGATGAAGAAATATGTGTCAATACCATTACTATCAAAAGTACCCTAGAATGCAAGTTCACCACATGCAAATGCAAGGTCTCCATCCTAGGACCTTCTTCTCGTCAACCCAAAATTACCATACCAAGCCTATCTGTGAAGAAGTTAATACCCAATCTAGAGTTCAACCTTATTGAGTAGTTAAATAAGACCTTTGCCCAAATTTTCATCCTAGAATTACTCCGCATTTCATCAGCGCATAAGGCCATACTAGATAAAGTCTTGCAAGAGTCCTTTGTCCCCAACAATATTGATTTCAACCATTTTGAAGCTATGGTCAGATATTTGACTTCACCTCACCACATTACCTTTTCAGATCTTGACTACTCCTCACCCAGTCCATCTCATAATGGTGTCCTACATATTGAGGTTTTCATCCATAAGAATAATTTTAGATGAGTCCTAGTAGATGGCAAAGAAGGATTGAACATCTTCTCTTTAAAATTGTTTAAGGCTCTTGGCTTCTCTGATGGATGTGTAGATGCTACCAAGAGTATTGTGATAAAAGCATATGATGACAAGGAGAATTCTTCTAAAGGCATCATAACACTCCCAATTCATGTGGGACTAGTTATCATAGACACAACACGCCAAGTCCTAGATCATGATATACATTACAATATCTTACTTGGTCACCCATGGATCCATGCTTCAAAGGCCATCCCCTCCACCTACCACCAATGTCTGAAGTTCTCCTTTGATGGCACCAAAATTACTATACCAAGAGATCCTGATCTTTTTCAATATTGCACCACCTTGAGAGCTACTGCTGAGCATCAAGTGCTTATTGTTGGAAAAAGTTCCTTAATTCTTACTAACATTGAACTCCTAAAAGAGAAATAT
Organism: Sequoiadendron giganteum; assembly: GCA_007115665.2. NCBI lineage: Eukaryota > Viridiplantae > Streptophyta > Pinopsida > Cupressales > Cupressaceae > Sequoiadendron > Sequoiadendron giganteum. Next base: position 586,803,384 of record CM021106.1, on the reverse strand, counting down.
TGGTGAGACATATGGAATTTCTTACTGATGAGAAATTAAACAGATTGTTGTGACCTTGGATTTGTCTTGGTGATGAGAACCATCGGGGTGACATGAGCTATCGGAGTGAGTTTCCAAACTCACTCTAACAACAAAATTCCTGGTGACATCGACATGACCTGGTGGTTGCCTCGATGATATCAGTGTGACCAGAATAGTCGAGGTGACATCTCTAGCTCGCTTCGATGGTAGATGTCTGGGTGACGAAGATCATTAGGGAGATTCTTGTCGATGAATGTGTTGGGGAAAGTTGTGCTATTGGTGTGACCTCCTGATCTCTTGCCGATGGTGTTTCTCTCACCGATGGATCTTCTCATGGTGAATGATCGACATGACTCTTGCCGATATGTGTAGTCTTAGTGTCCATTGGGTCATCAAGGAGACATGATGTTCGGTGTGACTTACTAGTGTGTTGGCAATAGCGATTGTCTTGCTGATGATGTTGAGATCAGGAAGACTTCACCAAAGTTTGAGCGATAGGAATCGGTGCCATGTGCAATAGCCTGTGGATAGTCTTACATTGGTTCGACACATTTTTTTGTCTCATTGATGAGAGATAGAGTTGAAATTGGTTGACCGGTTGGGTAGTTAAACTTTTATGACTATTTTCTTGTGAGAAATGAACAAACAACTTGAGCAGGTGATGAACAATTTAGTTGAGGGTCTAGTCTAGTGGGGTTGGTTAGTCGAATGTTCACTGAGTGAATTCCATTGTATGTTGAATGAATGCATTGTAACAGTGTAATTTGATACAAGGTTGATCATGGAAATGTTGTTGGTATAGAATTTTCATCTGAAAAGAAGTGACTATAACTTGTATGTTATTTGATTACTATAATACAAGTGATGTTTCTTCTGTGTGGTGGATTTTTCTCCCGTAAGGGTTTTCCCACGTAAATATTGTGTCAATTGTGTTATGTGTTTATTTTTCAATTCTGTTATTTCTTTCATATTTTTCTTAATGAGCTGTAATTTTAAACATTAAAATACATATCTCTCTTCTCCTCTGAGACCTGGCATTAGGAAAATTTGCTCCGCTATTGGTTTTTTCCTAAGAAGTGGTATCAAATCCTAGCGAGTTGTGTTATCCTTTTGGGTAGATTGGATTTTTGTGTTAATTTCTATTCAATGGGAGTTTTGTAGAAGTCTTGAATTTATCTAATTATAGATTAAGATGGAAATGACAAGTACATATGGAAGGATTGAAATTGAGAAATTCAATGACAACAATTTTGAGTCGTGGAAACTTAAAATGGAAAACCTGTTGGTGGATCATGATCTTTGGATTGTTGTGGCTAGAACAAAACCTACAACCATGAAGCAAGAAGATTGGGATCTCACAGATTGAAAGGAAAAAGGGTTGATGAGACTCTATTCTCTTGAATGTTCATGAAGAGAATACTGCCTCTACATTGTGGAAAAGATTGGGAGGTATTTATTAGGGAAATTCCTTGGTAAATAAGTTGTTCTTGAGGAAGAAATTGTACTCTTTAAAGATGGAGGGAGGAACATCTATTGCTGATCACTTAAATAAATTTAACATGTTGATTGTTCAGTTAACATCTATATGTGTGAAGATTGAAAAAGATCGTTGTATGCTCTTGTTATGTTCTTTGTCAAATCTAAACCAAAAGGGAGATCAAAGTCTCCTGGTAAGAAGTCCAAGGTGAAGTGTTCGAACTGTGGGCAGCCTGGTCATGTCCGAAAGGATTGCAAAGAGGACAAAAATAAGTGGAAGAAGAATTCTTTTGACAATGATTCTTCTTAGAGCAATGCGGATGCCTTTATTGCAGCCTTGGCAACTTAGGCATCAGATGATGTCTGGCTGATTGATTCTGGAGCATCATTTCACATTACATCTCATAGAGACTAGTTTACTAAGTATGAAGAATTTTATGGTGGAAAGGTGTATCTAGAAAGTGATTCATCTCTGGAGATAGTTGGTCATGAAAGAATCTGGATTCAGTTTCTTGATGGTAGAATTAAGGGAATTGATGGCATAATGCATATACTAGGTTTGGCTCAAAATTTACTCTCTGTAAGCAAGTTGAACGATGTTGGAGTGCAAGTCTCTTTCTCTAGAAATGGTTGTAAAATTACTAAAGGCTAGATGGTGTTGGCTAGGGGTGCTTGAATTGGTACTTTGTTCAAGTTGGATGCACTAGTTGTTCAGTGCAATAGTGACTCTACAAAGTCACAAAAGTTTTTTCATAAAGAGAAGAATGAAAATGTTCCTTTTGGAGAAAATTCCTTGGAAGTGAAACTTGCAGCAGAAAATACTATGCTCTAGCATCAGAGGCTTGGTCACATTGGTGAAATTTTTTTGAAAGCCTTGAACAATAAAAACTTAGTTGAGGGGCTTGATGATTGTAATCTCGATTATGATTTATGTGAACACTGTATATATGGAAAACAACACCGTGTTTCATTCTACTCTTGTCCTCATAAATCTTCAGGTGTTTTGGATTATATTCATTCTGATGTGTGTGGTCTAGTGGGCGTTCCTTTGTTATTGAATTCTAAATATTATGTTTCTTTTATTGATTATTATTCGAGAAGGGCATTTGTCTATTTAAGAAAAAAGTAAATTAGAAGTGTTCAGTCATTTTAAGGAATTTAAAAACCTTGTGGAAAATCAAACCAAAAGAAAAATGAAGTGTTTAAGGACTAATAATGGAGGTTAGTTTTGTTCTGATGAGTTTGAAATGTATTGCAAAGACCATGGGATTAAGAGGCATAAAACAACACCTTACACTCTGCAGCAAAATGGAGTTGCTGAAAGGTTGAACATGACATTGATGGAGAAGGAAAGAAGTATGCTAAGCAATGTTAGTCTGGAGTAGATGTTATGGGCTAAGGATACATGGCTACAACATGTTACTTATTGAATCAATCACCCTCTTCAACACTTGTTGAGATAACACCTATGGAAGCTTGGTCTGGTAAGAAGCCCTCTCTTAGACATATTTGTGTCTTTGGCTACAAAGCATATGTTTATGTGCCAGATGTGAAAAGATCTAAATTGGAAAATAAAGCTAAAAAATGTGCCTTCATTGGGTATGGTCTTGGTGTGAAAGGATACAAGCTTTGGAATCCTATGATTGAGAAGGTATTGTATAGCAGAAGTGTAATCTTCTAGGAACTGAAACCTTCTTTAGTGCATCTGTAATCAAGGATGAAAGAAGAATAAAAGAAGAATGATGTTGTTGAGATACCTCTAACTCAAGAAAAAGAGGAACTACACATTGAAAGTGTACCTAAAACTGAGGAGAGTTCAAGCAGCTCTGAGAGTTCTAAACAAGAAGAAGAACCACAACCTCAACCTTAGCCTATGAGGAGGTCTACACATGAGAAGAAACAATTAGATAGGTATGGATTCTCTATGTTAGATTCTAGTTGTGTGTATGCTTTGATTACTAACATGGATGAGCCTAGGACTATAAAAGAGGCAACTGAAATGTCTGATTTAGATTCCTGGTTGGAAGCCATGAATGAAGAAATGGCATCATTAATGAAAAATGATACTTGGGATCTGGTCCCATTGCCTAAAGGTAGAAAGCCTATGGGCTACAAGTGGGTGTTTAAAAATAAAATTGGTTTGGATGGCTATGTTAAAAAGTATAAGGTGAGATTGGTTGCAAAGGGTTATTCCTAGGTAGAGGGAATTGATTATGGGGAAATTTTTTCTCCTATTACAACATATATCAGGTTAAGCTGACATATATCAGATTTTTTTTATCACTTGCTACAACATATGATTTGGAGATTGAGAAGATGGATGTGAAGAAAACATTTTTTCATGGTGATCTTGAAGAAGAAATCTATATATCTTAGCTTGAGCACTTTGTGAGAAAAGGTAAAGAAAATTTGGTTTGAAATTTTTAAAAATCTTTGTATGGTTTGAAGCAATCACCTAGAATGTGGTACCAAAAATTTGACACATTTGTTTGTTCTTTGGGATTTGTTAGATCAAAATCAGATCATTGTGTGTACTACAAGACTAAAAATGATTGGATTCTTATTATTGCTCTTTATGTTGATGATATGTTGTTCATAGGAAATAGTAAGTTAGTGATTTTTGATCTGAAATCTCAGTTGTATGCAAAGTTTGAAATGAAAGATCTTGGTGGAGTTAAGTATATTAGGGGATGCAAATAACCAAGGATAGAAAGGGAAAAATATTTGGCTTAGCTAGAGTAGGTATATTAATACTGTTCTGGAGAGATTTGGTATATATGATTACAAGCAACTAGTTGTTCTAGTTTTATAGTGAACGAAGCTATCTATTGAAGATTGTCTAAAATCTCCTACTGAGATGGAGGACATGGCCAGAGTGCCTTATGCTAGTGTAGTTGGCAGTTTGATGTATACAATGTTTTGTACAAGGCCATACATTTCCCAAGAACTGGTATTTCTTAGTCGATTTATGGCAAATCTAGGAAGGACATATTGGGATGTTGTGAAAAGAGTGTTTAGATATCTGAGGGGCACTTCGAACTATGCTCTGTGTTACCATGGACATTTGGTTGGATCACAAAGGACTCTCAACATTCATGGATATGTCAATTTTGATTGGGTAGAGTACATTGATAGTAGAAGGTCCACTAGTGGATTTACATTCATGTTGAATGGTGGTGCAATTAGTTGGATGAGCAAGTGACAAGCTATAGTCGCTTTTTCCACTATGGAGGTTGAGTACATGGTAGCAACTCATGCCAATAAAGAAGGAATTTTGTTAAAAATTTTGTGTTCTAACACTGGGTTTGATGTATGGAATATTACAATTTACTGTAATAGTCAAAGTGATATTTGTCTAGCAAAGAATACTACTTTCCATGCCAGGACGAAACATATTGATGTGCAGTATCACTTTCTCAGAGATATGGTGGAGGATGAAAAGGTCTCTTTAGAATAGGTGGATACTCTAGAAAATGTTGCAGATACATTGATGAAACCAGTGAGCATAGACAAGTATAGGTGGTGTACCGGTTCGATGGGCCTTGGTGCCCATAAAACTCAATATTTTTGTTGTGCTCTGGAGATGTCAATAAGATCTTCGTCAAATGGGAGATTGTTGGTAAAAGTGCCTCAATTCTTACTGAAATTGAGCTATTGAAAGAGAAATATCAGTGAGACATATGGAATGTCTTGTGGATGAGAAGCTAATCAGATCGCTCTGACCTTCGATTTGTTTTGGTGACGAGAACCATCGGGGTGACATGATCTATCGCAGTGAGTTTCTAAACTCACTCTGACAACATAAGTCTTAGTGATGTCGGCATGACCTAGTGGTTGTCTTGGTGATATTGCCATGACTAGAATAGTTGGGGTGAAATCTCTAGCTTGCTCCGATGGAAGATATCTAGGTGATGAAGATCATCGGGGAGAGTCTTGGTGATGAAAGCGTCGAGGAGACTTGTGCTATCAACATGACCTCATGATCTTCTTCCAATGTTGTTTCTCTCGCTAATGGATCTACTCTTGGTGAATGATTAGCATGACTCTTGTAGAAATGTGTGGTATTAGTGTTTGTTGGGTCATTAGGGAGACATGAATGTTTGGCATGACTTCCTAGTTTGTTGGTGATAGCGATTGTCTTACCGATGGTCTTGAGATTGGGGAGACTCCACCAAAGTCAAAGCGATAGGAACCAGTGCCATGTACGATAGCCTGTGGACAGTTTGACATCAGTTTGACACATTTTGTTGTCTCAACGATGAGCAATAGAGTTGAAATCGGTTGACCAAGCCCTTGTCGTACGTGTTCTATCTTGGACAAATGAGCGATACAGAATGAGAACCGATTGGGTAGTTGAACTGTTATGACCATTTTCTTGTGGGAAACAAACATATAACTCGAGCAAGTGATGAACAATTTGGTTGAAGGTCTGGTCAGGTGGGGTTGGTTAGTTGAATGATCAGTGAGGGAATTCCATTGTATGTTGAATGAATGCATTGTAACAGTGTAATTTGATACATGGTTGATTAGGGACATGTTGCTTCTACAGAATTGTCACCTGAAAAGAAGAGAGAACAACATGTATGTAATTTGATTACTCTAATACAAGTGATCTTTCTTTGGTGTGGTGGGTTTTTCTCTTGTAAGGGTTTTCCCATGTAAATCTGGTGTCAATTGTGTTATGTGTCTATTTTTCAGTTTTGTTATTTCTTTTATATGTATCTTAATGAACTGTAATTATAAACATTAAAAGACATATCTCTCTTCTCCTCTGACACTTGGCATTAGGAAAAAAAAATCTGCTATTGAATTTTTCCTAACACCTATCAATTGAGAGGCTTCAACATCCACTTCTTCTAAAAACATCGATCCAGATCCATACTTACCAAGTCATCCATATCTAATTTTTCCACTTCCGCTAGACCATCCTCCTTGGCTTCCATACCAAGTACTAACTTTAAGATCCAAGACATGGGTTGTGGAGAATTCAAATTGAATACAGCTTATTGTATCACCACAATACCTAAGCCACCTAAATTCTATGGTTGACCTTGTTTCACAGTACAACCTAACACAGCTTTCAAGGTTCCTCTGACAAGGGTCTTCACACTATGGGGAGGCATGAGTGATGAATCTATTATTGACATAGCTGATTGGGTCTACAAGGACCCAAAAGGATTACCCCCACTATCAGTACATATACAAAAAAGGCTATGACATATGTAAATCACATAGTTTTGATGGAACTAGTGACCTTGTACCAAACATTAATAGAAAGAGAGAGCCTATCATCATTTCTAAGAGACTAAAGTATATAGGGCTAGGTTTGAGAAACTTGAAACTGATGATTGATGTACCTATGTACTTTTAGGTAAGGATGTAACAGCGCCTAAAAGTGTCGAGACATGCAAAGACTTCCCTACCAGAAATGACTCTCATGAATGGGAATGGGGATCTACTCGAGCCCTGAGTGACTATGATACTGATGAACTATTCCTAGAACCCGACCAACTCCCTTTTGAAGAAATATTTAGACAAATGTACAACATTGATCCTATAGAATGCCATTCTAAACATAAACAATGGGTTTAAGCATCCCTTGGGAACCAAGTGAGCATAAATTGTCATCGATAACATCTACATCATCCCACCCCATTCTCGAGCCCACCCAAAAACCTGAGATACCTTACCATATTGTACATGACTCTGACTTACCATCCATTGATCATGATATTGATCCATTTGTCCCATATTATGACCAAGATCATAACTCATCTAACTTCAAAGATGATATGTGGATCGAGTCTGAATAGGAAAGTGAAGATGCAAATTTTTCCTTCACACTTGAGGCTTCCATTTGCATTCTTTTCACATCTTCCCCCTCCTTTACCAACACTAATGATGGAATTTCCCTTGTTTACTCACAACTCTTTGTGTAGGACCAAAAAGACCTGCCCACTATGGATATTTTTTAGAATGACGAGGCCATTGCAGAATTCATGGGACTTTGCGAGGGCATACCAATTCATGATCACAAGGAAATATTCTCTATTGATATAGATTGTGCAACATACTTCAAGGAGACTGTGCAATCCTCCAATCGTAAAAAATATGAAAAATAATATAAAAAAAGACATGTCTTTAGGTGAAAACTACAAGGCACCTTCTAACAATTCAATAGTAAAAATAAAGGACGTATCCAAAGGTGAAAACCTCTCTAATGCACCTAAGGATGGAGGATTGGAATTTCTTCCTGTAATTAGGAAAAATCAGCAATGCTTATTGAAGACACTATAGAAGTTAACATAGCTACACCAGAGAATCCCAAAATGGTTTTCTTGGCCGCATCATTGATAGAAGAAGAAAAACTTGAATTCAAATAATTCTTCTCTAAAAGAACAGTTAACTTCACATGGTCATATGTTGATATGCCAGGGTTGGACCCCGAGTTATTATTGCACCATCTTCCTTTAATTCTAGGTATCAAACTAGTCAAGCAAAAACTATGGAAAATGCATCCATAAATTGTGTTACTTGTGAAGGTTTAACTGAAAAAATTACTGGATGTTGGATTCATAAGATCAATAGATTATGCTGACTAGATTTCAAACCTTGTCCTTGTCACCAAGCCAAATGGATAGATCCGCATTTGGATGGACTTCAGATATTTAAATAAGGACTATCCAAAAGATGATTTCCGATTGCCCAACATAGACATTATTGTTGATCCTACCATGAGATACGAGATGTTGTCCCTCGTGGATGGTTTCTCGAGTTACAATAAAATATGCATCTCCCCTGAGGATCAACACAAAATGACATTCACATGTCCATGGGGAACATACTATTGGAACATCGTGCCTTTTGGCCTAAAGAATGTAGGTGCCACATACTAGAGAGTCATGAAAACAATATCCCATGATCTCATGCATAATTTAATGGGAGATTATGTGGATGACCTCTTGGCCAAATATTTGACATGGAAATATCATCTCAAGGTCTTGGAAAAAAAATTTAAGTGGCTAGATGAATACAACCTTCATTTGAACCCAAAGAAATGTGTTTTGGGGGTTACTTCAGGTAAACTATTGGGCAACATAGTGTTGTGAAAGAGGCATATCAGTTGACCTTGCAAAAGTAAAAAGAAATCTTAAACATGCCTCCACTAATGGGAATCAGTGAGCTAAGGACACCATAGGGAAAAATGTAGTCCATCTAATGCTTCACTGCTTAGCTAGTAGACAAATGTCAGCCATTTCAGTACCTTTTGCACAAAATTATTCCCTTTGTGTGGACAGATAAATGCCAAATGAATTTCAAAAAAATCAAAGAATATCTATTGACACCACCTGTCCTAATTCCTCCGATTGAAGGAAAACATCTGATCCTATATGTCTTTGCAACCACTAACGCACTAGGGGCATTATTGGCACAAAATGACTATGAAGAAAAAGAAAGAGCCATATACTATATCAGTCACACACTAATCAAATATTAACTAAATTACACATTTGTGGAACGTTGCTATCTCTCCATTGTCTTTACAGCCCATCAATTAATAAATTACATGTTGAATCACCAAACATAGTTGGTAGCAAAGATTGATCCACTGAAGTATCTTCTAAGTCAGGTGGCATTGACAGGTCAGTTGGAAAAATGGGTCATGATTTTGAGTGAGTAGGACATATAATATGTTGAGAGAAAGGAAATAAAATGATAGGTAATAGCTAATCAACTTGTAGATGCACCTATCCAATGCACTCATCCATTGATAGTTGATTTTCCTTATGAGTCTATCTTCCATATAGAACCTTCATCACCTTGGAAATTGTATTTTGACGAGTCTCATACAGGTCATGGCTCAAGAGCTAGTATCTTTTTCATCACACCACAAGGGGATTCCATTCCTAAGGCATTCTAGATCACCTTCCCTTATACTAATAATATTGTAGAATATGAGGCACTAGTCACAAGGCTCAAAATGGCAATAAAATGGAAAATTCAGATGCTGTCAGTATTTGGGGATTCCCAGTTAGCTATCAACCAAGTGAATGATGATTATGAAACAAAGGATGAAAATTTGTTTCCCTACAAGAGAATGGTGCATAGCTTCCTAACCTATTTTATCTTGATCACCTTTGAAAAAATCCCTAGGGCACAAAACAAGGCAGTTGACTTAATGGCAACTATTGGATTTCTCTTGCACATCCCCAAAAATGTGTCACAATTCGACTTCTTAGTCAAACAACTATTGGTTCCTGCATACGATGTTCTAGATTCAAAGATGGTTTGTGAACTTGTTGGTCCCAACTCACCTTGTTATTAGTACATCTATGATTATCTTAATTCCTAGACCCTTCAACCCAACTTATCCAATAATCAACACAAATCCTTCATTCAAAAATTTTCTTGATACACCATCGTTAGTGGCACACTTTACCATCATAGCTTTGACAACACCCTTCTTTGTTGTCTCCAAATTGATGAAGCTCACACAACTTTATGTGAGGTACATGAGGGTATATGTGGATCTCATTCGAGTGGCCCAACTCTAGCTAGGAAAGTCACCAGAGTGGGGTATTATTGGCTAACACTAGAAAAAGATTCTCTTTAGTTTGTCAGAACATGTCAGAAATGCCAGGTGCATAGCAACCTAATCCACACACCTACAAAGGAGTTGAGCCTGATCACTTCTCCATTGCCCTTTGCATAATGGGGACTCGACCTTGTGGGAAAAATCCATCCATCCTCCTCCAATGGAAATAAGTTCATCATTACCACCACTGAGTACTTCAATAAGTGGATTGAGGTCATTCCCCTGACTTACATCTGTAGAAGTTGAGAAACCCAACTTCACAAGCCCCAAGAATCACCTACATGCAATAACTTGTTACAGAGAAAAAATATCTAATACCAAAGAAGATGTTCTACAAGCCTCAAAGTAAAGATGCATTAAGAGAATAAATTATTACAAAGAGATCAATCCTTATGAAGGAGATCAAGAAACCCTAAAGGAAACCTAAAAGGAAAACCCTAGTGTGCACACTTAATAATTAATAAATAATTAATTATTAATGTTCCTAAGTTTAGCTTAAGTACCTCAAGTATTAAGTGACTTAATTGATTAACCAATATGATATAATTAATTAAGTGAAATAACTTATTACTATAACTGTGAACCCCAATCTTTTACACCTACATAAACATGAGAAACAAAAACATAATTAGATTAAATATGCAAGTTAAGATAAGGATTCCCCATGAAATCCATTTACAATGCTCAAAATAGGAAAATATGAAGAACAACATGAAAGATAAATGAAATACCAATTTAAACAAAGAAAACTCTTGATCCCATGGGGGAGTTGGTGCCAATGAGATGTTGCAATTAGCCCTTTCCCAACTCCTTAGTTGCAAATGTTGATGATTTGATGAGTGATCCACCTTGATGAAGATTCAATCAAGCTTCATGATAAAAATCTGCATAACCTAGCTAAGAATGTGAAGAAATGGATGAAACTAGATATGCTTGAGAAAGAAGTTGAGTATAGTAAGTTTACTTAGATTGTGGATGTTTGAATGAGAGGAAGAGTCTCTCATTTATAGATTTAAATCTTGGAAGAATGAGTGAAAATAAGAGATGTGGGATAAAATATAATCCAATGGCATTGTGCCACTTGTCCACATGTGATTGGAGGAGGAATGAGTACATTTTGGTCAATGTGCATGATAAATGCCATTGGATTCAAATTTGAATTTTGAATGTGAAATCTGAGAGGGAAAGATAAATGGAGTTAATGTCACTTGACTCAATGCACAAGGACATGTAAGAGGCATTGAATGCCTTGTTGGAAGGACCAAGTCCACTTGGCCTTTTTGAATTCAAATGATGGAGTATTCCCTTTTGATGCTTTGTGAGGGAAAATAGATGAATTAATAAATCAAAGTACTTGATTTATTGTGCAAGTTGCATTCTCTAGAGGATTTTAGTGAGAGAGATTAGCTTAATCAAGGTTTTGATTAATTTAATGAAGAATTAGGTGATGTGACAATTTAGACTTAAATAGATGAATTAATTGAAATCAAAATTGAGAGGAAATGGTTTATTAAATAAATGATTTGATTTATTTAACTAAGGAGGGAAGTATTAGATTAAATCAAATAAGGTTTAATTTATTTAATTTAATAAGAGGACTTTAGATAATTTAATCAAATAAAATGATTTATTTAATTAAACAGAAATGTAAGATTAATTAAATTAAATTGATTAATTTAATCAAAGGAGGTGATAGACTTAATTAGATAAATGACAATTCATTAGATTAAGGGATAGAATTACGATGAAATGTTTAGAGTGTGATTTCAGAGGAAATGATGTTAGCAATCAGGATCAAGTGTGTTGAATGACATTTGTATATTTTCAATGTCTACATTTCGCCCCTCTTTGAAGCAATGTACTTGTTGCATTGATTCAAAGAATAACTATTGTAATCAAAATTCAAAATTTTATCGATTTTTTAGATGCCCCACTATTGCCCCAGCAAGAAGGATTATGCTGGTATACTACCCCCTCGAGAGATCGAGCGGAAATGTAAGATTTTCCGATCGAGATCGCGATAAAATGTGAGAGGAGTGGTTTTATTGATCAGAGGACGTAAGACAATTCTTTGATGTAGACAATTTTGATGATGTATAGATAGTCATCGGCCATGGGTAGCCTCGTGTATATTTTGATACAACACATTGATTTTAGATAGAAATGTTAGTAAAGATAGAAGAATGAGAAGAATAAGATGGATGGAAGGAGGATCCACACAAGTTCACATTATTACTGGTGATGATGATGTATTCCTAGGAATTAGGATTTTCAAAGGGCCGATTGCGTTATGTTTGATAACACACATAGGTACGATGCATCGAGGTATAAAGGACCAAGATGGTGTTGTACCTAGTGTGATGGACTCTGACTTGACAATCAGATAGGAGTGCTCTTATTCACACTTGACATACGAAAACCTTGCTAGGACGGACCCAACAAAGCAAGTATTGACCAAGTTATTTTACAAGAGTATCTAGCAAGCACAACAGATAAAAAGATAACGATCATTGCCCCATTCCTTTCTCTCTAAACTTGTTTTGTTTAGGCATCATCGAGAGCTCCTTGAAATGATTACAAAATAAGATAAGTCTAAAAAGACCAAGATAAAGTAGAAAAACAAGCTAATGTTCTTCATATCACTAGCCAAGGCTAAACTACTATGGGGTACCTAATGTTTATGTCCATCATAGGAAAGCTTCATCCTAGGACATGTAGTGATCAGGGTTTTGATGGGACTGATTTGGGTGATAAGCTATTGATACTCTGAGTTGACCAACTTGCTTGCTTACTGACTTAGACTTTCAAGACTTTGACGATTACGTGTTCACTTTGGAACCTACTAGACTTGCTTTTGATTGCTTCACCAAAGGATGAAGGCAATGATTGAATTTATTATGAGTGAGATGGTCATGGGTGAAAGCGAGATGAAATGGATGCACCATTTTGGGTTTTTTTAAAATATTTTGAGGTTGTTTTTGGAATTTTCACATTTTTCAATGTTTTGGCTTTTGTGTCTCGAGGGCCAATCAAGGATGGCCTTGCCTACATTTAAGCTTAGAGATGACATAGTTTAGATTGATGGTAGACTCGATGATGATAAGATGGATAAACAGATTTCCATTTTATTGTTTGAAGGACTGTCGTAAGATGCAGACTAGATGGGAAAATAGTTTTTCGATGTGACGGATGCCTAAAGGACCAACCTTACTGTAAAATAGATGGGCAAATGGATTGCCAATGCGACGAACACCTAAGGACTGACCCTAATTTTACCGGGGGATGATCAAAGATGAACCTTGCCTATGTTCAAGCTCAGAGACGACGTAGTTCGACAAGGTGAAAGACTAACAAGACTCAATGATGAACTTTTGACGATTTTCTAATATTTTGACATGTTTTTGGATTGTTGAATGATTTGGATGTTTTTGATATATATATTTTTTTAATGTTTTTGGTTTTTTCACATGATTTTGACAATTTGGATTTGGATACGTGATGATATCATTGCTTTGTTTTGGGATTTTTTTGAAAACCAAAGCTTAATGTTGATCAATCAGATTGATGGATTGATAGTTTGACTAAGTGTGTTAAGTCAAACAAAAGTGATAATGCACTTGTAAACTCTAGGAAGTTGTGCTATCCTAGAATAAACTCATACAAAAGGGTAGTTTGACTAAGTGTGTTAAGTCAAACAAGGCGGTTTTGGATTTGATAATTTGGCTAAGTGTGTTAAGCCAAACAAGATGATAATGGACTTGTAAACCCAAGGAAGTTGTGTTATATTAGAGTAAACTTGTGCACAAGATGATAGTTTTACTAAGTGTGTTAAGTCAAACAAGGTGATAATTGATTGGATCTGATTGATCAAGATTGATGAAACTTGATTTGGAACAAAATAGCTTTGATGAGGTGATGATGAAGTACACATTAGATGTAACTAATATTGATTATTTGGATTGATGTTCGATGAAAGATAAAACTTGATAAGGAACATCTTCTTGTCAAAATATGCCATGGGCTAATGATTTGGATTCTGGATCACAAGTGTTTTAACCAATTTGATTTCATGTTTTGCAATGTTCGGATCACCAGATAAGTTAGATGATATAGATCAAGATTTATTCCCAAAGCAAGATTTAAATATCTGCTCCTAGTGTCTAGCAATGTTTGAATGGCCATTGGTGGATTCTTGGACAAATGGATATGGATTATCTTGCGATAAGATAAGGGTGTTCAAATAGAGAATTCTCATTCAGATAATGCTTTAAGGCTCAGATAGCATTGGATAGGATGGGATCAATGAAAATGATCCATGTGAAGATGTTTACCATAAACAAGTGTAAAGCATTTACCAAACCTTCATCAAGACCAAGATAAGGTAGATAGATGGTAATGGGTTGGATAAATGGTTCATGGATGAACAAATGATATGGATGGAATGTTGACTTTATTATGCATGCGATAAGATGCTTTCTTCTAACTTGATGCACGTAGATGCTTGATTCTACTCATGATGCCTATTTTCCAGGTTTTCATCATGGTACTTTTCCAAAGTGCCACCGAAGTGGTTTTCACTAGACGATGATTTTTTCTTTATTGTTTTCAATCCTTTTTCTGAATTTTTTTTTTTTGGATTTTTATATTTTTGATTTTTTGTATTTTCTGAGAGATTTTAAGATGATGCTGAACCACTTGGTGGTGCTGATGTTGATACTTCTATCATAACATGCCATCGGTATCCTTTTTGAAGAAGTTGCCTTGCCAAGACATGTGCACTTGTAAGCAACTTTTGAGATTCCTAATCTGCTTTGTTGATTCCGGAGTTAACTCTGTCTTTGTGCGCACATCGCGATAGGGTGCCTTTTGAATCCTTATGATGAAACGTCGCTGCCAATAAATGGTCAATGTGAGAATTTGATATCATGAATGGAGGCATAGATGTAGTGTGTTTAGGGATAGAAGATGGACTGGTCGATAGTTTGGAACCTTTGACTCTCCAAACTTGGGAAGATGAGTAGTAATGGGTGGATATGGAAGTGTGCATGGACTTAGGACCAACTGCTTGATACACTTTGTATGTCACTTGAGAAGCCTATTTTTTCCTTTTTGGACATCTTGGATGGATACTTTTCCCTTTCTTATTTTTCCCCATAGTTTCTTTGACTGATGGAGTTTGATAGGGATAGTCATTCTTTGTATTCTTTGGTATCCACTTGTATTTTATTTTTCCTTCGTGCTTCGTCCTTTGATTCAAATATTTCTTTTGACGTTGGTCCCAATTTTTGGATGGGGTGTGATGAGTGGATGAAGATTCATTACATGGTAGGTTGTAGTATTGGCATTTGTTTCATCATAAGGATTCCTTTTGCTCCCTATGTTGATGTTTGCTCGAGATGAAGTTGCCCCCAATTTTGTGGAAGTACTACTGATATGTTGAGATCCCTTGATTGTTGAATAACCAAGGCCTTGATGCTTAGGATTTCCAAAAATCTGCACTGATTCTAGGATACCCTGTTCATGTAGGCCTAATCCTCTGCCTTGATAATTCATCCGCTGAAAATTTTTATTTACCATAGGATATGATTTGACTTTCAAACAAGGTGTCGCCCTTTCTTTGCTCTATTGTGGACCTTCAAAAGTGTCATCTTCTTTATTGATAAGATGATTTTCCCTTACAAAGGTAAGTGATCCAAATTTATAAGTGACGGGATCCTCCATATATGGGATGAATGCCTAATTGATATCTTTAGCTTGATCTTGTGAGATATCCGATTGTAGTGCTTCTTCAAGAAGTGTTGATGCTTCAATGTCCACACAAAAGTCTTCCTCATGATTCATTCTTGATATGCTTTCACATGATGTTTCTAATTCATGACTTATGTAGGAGCCTTCTTCATGATTTTTTTTGATATGTCTCTAAATTTTTCCATATTTTGATCATGTGTACCAATGCTAAGAGTAGGAGACTCTTGTTCATTGGTAATGATTTCAAGAGTATGAGACTCTTGTTTTGAATGAAGATTATCCATGTGTCCATCCAAAGAAAGCATCTCATGGGTAGATGGAGGAGTATGTCCTATGTGGATGTGGTCATCTTTTATGGATAGGAGGGTGTCCATTATATCATTATAGTAGCTTGGGGATGCAAATTCTCGATCTTGAATGATTTCAGAATTGCTTTCGACATGCTTTGGATCAAGTTCTTGACATGGGTCGATTTCAAAGAATGGATTGCTTTCTTGGATATCTTTAGTAGGCATAAGAGGTTTCTCAAATGTTATGAGATAAAAAGATGTCCATATGTTTTGGAAAGGATCATTGCTAGACCTTGGTGAAAGATGTTCATCATGCTTTGGGGAAAAATCTTAAGATATGTCCTCTAACTCATTAGGTAATGTAGAGAAATTTTCAAAATTATCATTGGTTAAAGGATCTTGATCATAATTTTGAATGATTGTGGTGGGAATCAGTTTCAAGCTTTGTTGTGGGAGTAAGGCCTGCATTTTCTGCTGAGCCAACAATGCTTATTGTTGGTCATGCTGCTATTGTCCCAATAATGCTTGTTGTTGGGCTTGTTGTTGAGTTGCTTATTGATGGATTGCTTGCAATAGTGCCTTGAATTATGTTTGCTCCTGTTGAGCCTGGTGTTGGGCTTGAACTTGAGCTTGTGCTTACTGGGTTACTTGATCCGCTTGTGCAACTTGTGCGGCTTGTTGGACCTAGAGTGCATTTTGGCAGGAATCTCTTTGAGTGGCTTGCAACATGATGGAGAGTGAATTGGTCATGGTGTGTTTTGGTGGTGGTGGTGGTGGGTTGGGGATGCTGTTGATTGTTGAGATTGATTGAATGGTTGTCACCTATTGTTGTGATATCGATGGCAAAATGGGATGATTTGGTATGGTGTTTTGATTTGGCATTATAGGTTGACTTTGAACATTGTTGTGGTTGATAATCCTATTGCCTTGATTTAGGTAACTTTTATTTTGCATGGTGTTACCTTGACTAGGATGAACATCTAGAGTTGTCAACATATTGCTTGGATTTTGAACAACCTTAGGGGTATTTTCAATCATATCTATCCCAAAGTTCACCAAGTATGGATTTGAAATGTTCATGTTTGAAAAAATTGTCTTTAGCAAGTATGGATTTGGTGGGATAATGTTGTTTGGAAAACTTATGCATTGAGCGTTTGGTTGATAGATTTGTAGATTTGGACTTGGATTTAAATCTATCACTGGGAAAGGTGTTCCAAACATTAGATTGGGCATACTCACATTCGTATCATTGAAGTTTGGAAGAGATAATGATGTCATGTTTGAATTGTATAAATGTGAGTTTCGATATTCAATTGGCATTGTGAGACTTGAATAGTTTGGTTGACTTGAATTGCTCATGATGGATGGATCAAGTTTATATTCCATGTCCCTCTTGTGTTGAGATCGATTTTGAACCATAAAATGAAGATAAATTTTCAAGAATGTAAGAGATGAACCTCTAGTTCTTTAAATTGGTCTAAACCTTAGGTTCAAAGAAACGAAGAACTAGGATAATTGAAGGATCAAATTGATGATGAGGATGAGACAAATGAAAGATGGGTGATATGGATGAATGGAACTCTTAAAGAAACTTTGAAGGAAATGCTAAACATTTTAGGACTTTGATTGATTGTGATTGGATTGATAGTTTGACTAGATGTGTTAAGTCAAAAAAAATGTGATAAATGTAATCGTAAAACTCTAGGAAGTTGTGTTATCCAAGAGTGAACTCCTACAAGATGGTAGTTTGACTAAGTGTGTTAAGTCAAACAAGGTGATGATTTGATAATTTGGCTAGGTGTGTTAAGCCAAACAAGATGAGCTTGTAAACCCTAGGAAGTTGTATTATCCAAGAGAGAACTCGTGTATAGGATGATGGTTTGACTAGTTGTGTTAAGTCAAAAAAAGTGATTTTGATTTTGCCTAATAGTTTAGCATAAAAGATGTTTACAAATTTTGCAAGAGTTGTTGGTGAGGTGATTTTTGATTGATTCTGATGGTTGAGAGATGGATGAAAGTGATTGAATTTGATCCTAGACTTGACCTAGATGACACTTCTTCTTACAAAACCTTGATCTTGAATAGCACGCTTTATTTCCTATGAGAGGAAAGCAAACCTTTCAAAAAAATTTGGGATTCTACTGATAGTAAAACTCGTACAACTCAGGATCTCAAGATGCTCCTCACGAGCTTTCAGACTAAGCTTCTTGAACTTTGGTTTTGGGATTTTGGTCTTGCGGGAAATCATTTTAGAAAACACATGTGTAATCCAATTTGTCTTTTATCTTGTCTTAGTGATTTGTTTTTACCAAAAGCACTTGCTTGATTATGTTTTTAAACTGAATGTCTAATGTCCTGCTTCCTTCTTCATCCCACAAGGTCCATTATGTGGAAATCAAGGAAATTAGGGCAAAAGTCTCCTATGTTTATCCTTAGTGAAAACAAATGGTGATAGAATTCAAACACTTAGAAACCCAATCTTTTACACCTACATAAACATGAGAATAAAACACATAATTCGATTAAATATGCAAGTTAAGACAAGGATTCCCCATGAAATCCATTTACAATGCTCAAAATAGGAAAATATGAAGAACAACATGAAAGATAAATGAAATCCTAATTTAAACAAAGCAAACTCTTGATCCCATGGGGGAGTTGGTGCCAATGAGATGTTGCAATTAGCCCTTTCCCAACTCCTTAGTTGCAAAGGTTGATGATTTGATGAGTGATCCACCTTGATAAAGATTCAATCAAGCTTCGTGATAAAAATCTGCATAACCTAGCTAAGAATGTGAAGAAATAGATGAAACTAGATATGCTTGAGAAAGGAGTTGAGTATAGTAAGTTTACTCAAATTGTGGATGTTTGAATGAGAGGAAGAGTCTCTCATTTATAGATTTAAATCTTGGAAGAATGAGTGAAAATAAGCAATGTGCTATAAAAGATAATCCAATGGCATTGTGCCACTTGTCCACATGTGATTGGAGGAGGAATGAGCACATTTTGGTCAATGTGCATGATAGATGCCATTGGATTCAAATTTGAATTTTGAATGTGACATGTGAGAGGGAAAGAGAAATGGAGATAATGTCACTTGGCTCAATGCACAAGGACATGTAGGAGGCATTGAATGCCTTGTTGGAAGGACCAAGTCCACTTGGCCTTTTTGAATTCAAATGATGGAATATTCCCTTTTGATGCTTTGTGAGGGAAAATAGATGAATTAATAAATCAAAGTATTTGATTTATTGCACAAGTTGCATTCTCTAGAGGATTTTAGTGAGAGAGATTAGCTTAACCAAGGTTTTGATTAATTTAATGAAGAATTAGGTGATGTGACAATTTAGACTTAAATAGATGAATTAATTGAAATCAGAATTGAGAGGAAATGGTTTATTAAATAAATGATTTGATTTATTTAACTGAGGGGGGAAGTATTAGATTAAATCAAATAAGGTTTAATTTATTTAATTTAATAAGAGGACTTTAGATAATTTAATCAAATAAAATGATTTATTTAATTAAACAAAAATGTAAGGTTAATTAAATTAAATTGATTAATTTAATCAAAGGAGGTGATAGACTTAATCAAATAAATGACGATTCATTAGATTAAGGGATAGAATTACGATGAAATGTTTAGAGTGTGATTGCAGAGGACGTGATGTTAGCAATCAGGATCAAATGTGTTTAATGACATTTTTACATTTTCAATGTCTACAATAAAACCCGCCCTTAAGATGAACTTAGAAAGTAGCTAAAAAATAAAGGAAAAGAAGCATGAAAGAAAAGATGGGTCCCAACAACAAGGCCTAATTAGGTACCCATTTACAAATGAAAGAATGAGGTAGAGAAGAAAAACCTAGTGGGAAAAAACCCCCTACAATGAGATGACATGCTACAAAGAAGCACTGGAAGAAAACTATGGAGTAACACTGGAACTTGAATCTGACAAGCAATGAGAGATACTTCTATTTACTACTAAAACCAGATGAGAATCACTGATTGACTGAATGAATCATGAAAAATTAACAATAGACTTGATGCCATAGAACACTCAAAAACTCCAAACTAGCACAACCCTAGAATCTATGAAGCATCGGTAGATTATTGAATGATGTATTATTGAAATAAAGTGGAAAGATTCAAGTTTCACCCTTCCAACTGCCAAAACATCCAAGTAATATCCAAAAAAACAATCAAGCCAAATTTGGACTAAGCGATCAACCTAGGATAGATACAGAAAAAGTGTATGGATAGCAACATAGAGCTCCTCAATACCTTTTGAACACCGCAAAGATTGCAAAAATTGGAGATTGTGGAAAAATGCTATGATCTCGAAAGTGATAAATGAACATCTAACTTCAAACAAAAATAAATGCAACTAAACAAAAAATACTATAAAATTAATTGCACCACAGGATAGTGCCCAGAACCATCTTTTCGGTGATATCTCCTTTTCCCAATTTTGAATCGATATGCCCAAGTTATGCCAAAAAGAAAAAAAATGCTCCTTTAGGGAAAATTAGGGCTAGGAGGGGGCTAGGAGGGTCGTACGGCTGCTGATATCATGCTGACATCAGCAATTTATGAGTATAAATTTGATGGCCATTTGGCCATTGTTGGAAAATAAATAGACCCCCTGTTGGAAAAAGTTTGACGGTCGTCAGATTTTGCAAAAGTCGCTAGAATATTTTGGTGGAATATGTCAGAATCTCTCAAGGAATATTTCATGGTTGTCATTGGTTTGAAGGCTGAGCCAAAAATCTGGTGGGTCATCAATTAACCTATTGCTACTAGTATATGCTGCATGCCCTGGAATATTCTGAGGGTGGCCGCTAGAGGAGTAAACAAGGTTGTCGGAGAGGAGTCGTCAACCATAGGGGGAACCGTCAGTGATAGAGGATGGGTTGGTGGGTAGGGCCCCACCCTACTAGCAGTGGTGTACAGGCTTTTCATGGAAAGGTATGGGATACCCTCTGCTATAGGCTTTAAAAGCCTTAAAACAAATTTTAAAAAATAAAAATTTTGCAAATTGTTTCTTTGATTTTTTTTTTTTTAGAACTAATAATTTTATTTTTTTGCATGCAGGTAAAAATATTTTAAAAAATTGAAAATTTTTGTTTGGATTGCATGCATAGAGGTCCATACAGAGGTTGTACGGCTTCTGTAGCAATTTGTTTTTGCCTCTCCGATCAAATTTGTCCAAAATTTTTTATCAAGGGGGCTTCTTGCATAATAATTTGATTAGAGTGTAGTTGCATTGCATGCACTTTGATCTCATCTTCATATTGATGACAACTCGCATGAGTTGTATTTCAATTCTGTAGTTTCTTTTGGTTACTTCTTTCTCATAGGTTGACATATTTTGGGTCACATTAGTTCACATCTCAGATTGAGAGCCTATGGTTAATGATCCTGAATCGCATCAGATTCACATCATGTCAAATCTTAGTTTGAGGGCCATTCATTTTATGGTTAATGTTCCAGAATATTCATGGTACTTGCTCCTATGGATCAGTTTTAGTCACAGTTTGGCATTGGCATCGAGATACACATAGCTTCCAAATTATTTCATCATATCATTCCCTCTTATGGGGGGCATCTTTTTTCATCTACTTTTGCTTCATAGATTCCAAGGTTGTTTCAGTGTGTGAGTCTTCCAATGTTCCTTGGAATTGGGTTCGCTATTAAATTATCATGATTATGCCTGAGTCTTTCAGTGACTCTCATATGGTTTCTTATAAATAGAGGTATCTTTCCTTGCTTTCCAGATTGAGGATTCCAATGTTACTTCACCATTTTTCTTCCAATGCTTCTTTGCAACAGGTCATCTCATTGAGAGGGTAGTTTGTACCATTGGGTTTTCTCCTCTTTCCCATTCATTGCATTTGTACATGGGTACCTAACATGGACTTGACCTGGGACCCATTCATGCATTTATGCATTCATCCTAGCATTAAGTACATATTTTTTTAGTCTCCCTAAGTTAAAATTAAGGGGGGGTGTTGGCATAGTTAATTATTTAATTACACTTTATTAAGTTTACTTAGGTAATAATTAGTTTACTTAATTAATAAGTAAGCTTTATTTAGTTTAGCCGTTTAGGTCAAAATTATGTTTTACCTTTAGGGTTTTGCATACTTTTCTTTTATAAAGAAATTCATCTTTTGTAATTTCTTAATTCCTAAATATTATTCATTTGCACATCTTCATCCAAATTTCTCTTGTTTTTTTTTGTTTTTCTCTTGTGGAAAATATTTTTTAGTTTGCATACATTCTGATCTTGGTTTCTGACAACATCAATGGTAAGAAGATTTCAAAGTTTATCCTTAATTACGTCATTTGTTAGTATGGTGTTCCATAGTCCATCATAACAGATAATGGTCACCCATTCAAAAATCAAGATGTTTGTGAAATCTGTGAGCGATTCCACATCCAACACCATTTCTCCACACCATGTTATCTGCAAGGCAATAGTCAAGCTGAGGCATCAAATAAATAAATTCTTCACATTCTTAAGAAGACCGTCAATGATGTTGACCGAGATTGGTATCTACAACTCAATCCTACCTTGTGGGCCTATCGTACTAGTATCCACACACCGCCTGGTGCCACTCAATTTTCCTTGGTTTACAAATCTGAAGCTATATTTCCCATCGAGGTCAAAATTCCTTCTCTCTGAGTCGCCTTGAAGGGAATGATTGATGATGAAGAATACAATCTCTCTTGCATGAACTAGAAATGGTACAAGAGAGAAGACAAAACACCTTAAATCACTTATAGGGATATCAAAATCGTCTCTATAGGAGCTATAACAAAAGAGTGATGGTCAAATTTTTTGAAATTGGTGACTTGGTCCTCATGCAGAACCCGATAAATTAGGCTGATTGTGAGAAGCCTAGAAAATTTGAGCTTAATTGGCTTGGTCCTTATATCATTACTACAACATTCAGTTCAGGAGCATATCAGTTAGCCACACCTAATGGAGAATAGTTGACAGAACTCATCAACAACTTGCATCTATGAAATTTTTATACATAGCATCAGAGAGCTTGGCAAAAACCTAAAAAATACAAAAAAAAAAAGAAAAATCAAGAAAAAATCATCACCTTGATGAAAACTTGGCAAACAGGCATCTTGGTGATACCAAAAACATGAAAAAATGGAAAAAATAGTAAAAAGAAATAAATTCATCGAAAAGTGAAAACCTGGCAAACAGGCGCTTTGGATAAGTACCATGGTGAAAACCTGGTAAACAGGCCCCATGCGTAGTCGATCATTGCTTTGCCATCTACTATTATTCCAATTGACCGTCATCCACTTTGCATAACAATGAGATCTTGAAATTCAAGACATTTTCCATCAGTCATATCATTTATGTCCATGGCTAGCAGTGGTTGACATCATGCCTTGCATATCCTTGCCTTTTAACTCATGTACGCCCTTTTCCATGTTATTCTACTTAGGTAATTCCCTGACCTACCTAGGGGAAAGAACTTAATCATGTGACTGTAGTGGGTATTGCACATGGTCTTGACATTTGAAAAATTCCTTAAAAAAGTCATAAAAATCAGAAAAAGTCTTGAAAAAAGTCATAAAAATTAGAAAAAGTCCTAAAAATGTCATAAAAATAAGAAAAAGTCTTGAAAAAAGTCATAAAAATTAGAAAATGTCCTGAAAAAAACACGAAAAGCATTCAAAAATTGTCAAAAATAGCAAAAACAAGAGTCAAATTTCATCATGTCAATTGTGTCAGTCCTTTTCATGGTTTGAACCACGTTGTCTCTGTGCATTTGCTACGTAGGCAATATTCATCTTTGAATCCTTGAAACATTAGGTCTGTCTTTTCAGGCTTGTCAAAATAAAATCATGATTCAATATTTTTTCCTTCTAAAAAATTCGTTGGTTGTGTTGAACTACAAGGTCTCTGAGTGCATGACATAGGAAAGGCCATCAATCGATGAGCCCCTGAGGCCGCACTAGGTCAGCCCATTAGGGTTCATGGCAATGCACTTTCACACACGTCAAATATCTTCAAGTCAATAAAATTGTCCCTCAATTTTAAATGGGCAATCCATCGACAAACTTTAAACAATCTTTTTAATCAACATCTCAATCAGGCTTTGCATGCCAACACTAGCATGTGATCAAATCTATCATCTAGTCAAATTCTATCAAGGCAAATAAACCTATCAAAATTTGGGATCTTCTTCAGATGTATCCTTTTGAGGAACAAATTTTTGTCATCTATTCATGCTTTTGGATGTGTCCTTTTTAAGCATCATCATCATCATCCAACATTTTGATGGATTCTCATAACTCCGAGAATCAATCCTCTTGACATGAAAACTATTCAGGATGTGTCCTTCCTGAATCTGGAATCACTCAAAATTTGGCAACCTAGACCTCGTCAACCTTGGCATCAAAACACTTGACACTTGATATTCTGTTCACTTGGAAAACACTTGGAAAACATTAAATCTCTTTTTAATAGTTATCATTATATTAGTTCCTTATGTCAGAGGAGGAGCCATGACATATTATGATGATCATCCTTGTCCTTTTGATCATCTTACTACTAGTTTCTCGAGGATGTACTGACTTCAGGATTTAGAGGAGCCATGACGTAGTGCGATGGTCGTCTTGTCTTTTATTGGCTATCATGTGGCTAGTTTCTTGAGGATGTTCTAACTTCAGGATTTAGAGAAGCAGTGACGTTTCATGATTAGCTCTTGTCTATTTGCAGTTGGTTATGAGAAAATAACTTGGAACAATTGTGTTCATTGTATGAGTCGTGATCATCCTTTTCTGCGACTATTTGTTCTATGTGATGGTTTGGCATTGCACACTATTGATCTATGTCATATCATAGTGGTTTTTGGCCATTACGACATTCTTCCCAATGATGATTAAGAGCAATAACTATTATAGTACTATGGCAATTGTTGAAGGATTCTTATTTCCGGACTAACATCCACCTTCATCTTCTATTCTCCCATCCTCTAATGATATCATATGACATAGTTGCATACATGATCATACAAGCATTTCATTATCGCATTTCACATTTTCATAAATGAAATCCCATAATAATATCAACATTCACATTGCATGGCATACATCATAACCATGATTTGAATTGACAGATACACATCATAACCATCATTTTCATTAACATATAGGAATCATATCGTCATACATGAACATATCTATAATTGCATTCATAATCATCAAGCATTATATCCATACATCTCATAATACATTAAATGCATCCATCTCATCATATAGAATATCATTATCATTAGCATATAAAATAAGACAATCACGACATATAAGGATAAAATCATCATAATTAATGCATAATATCACATCACATCACATCACATCAAATAAAGCATACAACATAATAATGCATAGAATCATAAAACAAAACATGTAGTCCGCATTGAGATCATCTCATATATATATATCTAAAAAAGAATAAATGTCACAGGATAGAATCTAGAGGAATCCCAAAAATGGAGCTCATAGGCTCGCAAGTCAACATATACAATGCCTAATAGAAATAAAAAAATATGAACCCTAAGTTGTTCCCTCTCTATCTCATGGAGGAAAACCATGGGGAGTTTAATGCTGACTCATTATCTCAATTGTAACTTGAACGGGCGAGGTGACTGGAGCTTGACTCTGAGATCTTGAGGGGAGACTGGCTCTGCTCTGTCTAGTGACCTAAAGATACTAATTTGTGGTTATGGCTTGATCTATGGCTGTGAGCTAAAGAATTCATGTGAGAGTGATGTGATATGTGACTTGATGACTACTTGGATGAGGTGGAGCCACCTACACTAGTGTGACTACTGCTATGTGATTTGTTGTTACTATGAGTCTCGGTACCACTTCCTATCCTACTATATGATCTAGATAATCTAGGGTCCCGTCTCTCAGGTGGCACAAGTTGCTCGTATAGTAACCTATATCAACCTCTAATCTCACTCATTTAGGCTAGCTCTTTGGCCATATCCCCCGTCGGCCTTGTGCATAACTATGCAAAATCTGTAACCAACGTCTCAGCCTCCTATTCATGGATGACAACCTAATCTATCTCAACCTGCACCAGCTCTAACTTTATTGATAATTCCTTGTTCTAGGACAAGATTGTATCTAGTCCTCTTTGAAGGTCAGCCACCCTCTGGTCTGTGGTGGTCTGTCCCATGCTCCTCCCAATCAATCATCTACTCTCTCAGCCTCCTCTCCACTTCATCCTCCTCCTCCTCATCCCTCTCCTCCTCTCCTCCAATCTCCTCCATGTCAATTTCCAATGGGCGATGCTCTGCAAAAGGATCCTCCTCCACCGACATCTCTCCCTCTGCTCTAACCTTTGTTTCCTCCCTTGCTCTAACCTCCATCTCTCCCTTTTCCTTGACCTTTTCCTCTCCCTTTGGATGCTCTCCCTCCTATCTATCACCCTCTTCCTTACCCTCCTCCCACCCTTGCTGTTACCGCCACCATCTTCACCCTCACCACCTTTGTCATCCCCTCCACCTCTCCAACTACCTTCACCACCTCCGTAATCTCCCCCACCTCTCCCACAATCCCCTCGGCCTCCATCCCTCCCTCGGCCACCATCTCTTCCTCCCCGTCCTCCCCATCGCACCTATGGAATGATTGATCATGAATCAATTGGTGCGAGACCATCTATATTTTTAAAAGGAATAGTTCGGTGAATCTACCACCTAGCATCATACTCGGCCGATGTCTTGGCATCTACTAGCCCTCCTCTCTATCCCCACTATTGTGCAACCAACCCATCAATCTGTTGCTCTACCAAAGACACTGATATAGGTGGTCCCCACATGGTCTCTCTCGATGACCGCACATACTTGATCATCCCCACAAGCACAACCTGCTACTCTCCAAATTGTCATAGTACCCACTAAGGAAGGTACATCTCAATAATCCTCTAACTCTATATAGTTCAAACAATCAAATACCTAAACTTCCAACACAATGAAAGGTGTCCATCCTCATCTGGCCATTGGGCATAATCTCTAAAAGGCCTCCAGACAAAAATCATCAAGGTATCAATCTTGTGATGCGAGTACCCTATATCTCCTACCTAGGTCTGTTTAACGAAACCTGGATATAGATATACATAGGGCATACCGTCGCCCAACTATTGAATCTGAACTGGTGGATAGAAAATGAGAATGTGCTCCCAAGCCCAGATTATCAAAAGTGTAGTACCATAGCTAATACTCTGCCCCTTCTGGAAGGCCACCTCATGAAATTGATGATATAACATGCCTAACAAACATGCACCCCAAGCGAACACTGTCCTATCCCTGCACATCCACACCAGTACATCCCCCCATCCTATAGGGAATCTGTACCCATGACGATTTGGTATGAAGACCTTGGTGATCAAATTCATCAACATGGCATCCCACTAAGGATAGTGCTCAGCCAAAAACTCCCAACCAATCTCATACCCATGTATCTCGAAACCGGCATCATCAACTACCTCATACATCTCTCTCAGGGCTTATCATCCTCTGTGTGGATCATAAACTACTCGCTCCTCGCTGATCGGGATACGAACTATCCTATATACATCCTCTAAGGTAACAATGGCCTCTCCTGTGGGTAGGTGGAAGGAGCTTGTCTCTAAGTGCCACCTCTTGCACAATGTTGTCAACAATCCCCTATTTTCTCGAATAATGGGAATGTACGTGACATAATAGAGACCTAATCACATTAGTTGTCTTCTCTCGTCATCTCACAACTAATCTTTGAAGGCATATATCATAGGTCTGAACTTACACGTGGAAATGGGCACTAGTCGTCTTTGCACATGCAAAAACGAGGGTTAGCACACATGGATTAACATTGCAACGCATTATTACTATCTATGTAGTTAAAAATGCATCTAAAAAATTAGTCTACCCTAAGTCAACTCTAGTGAACCATGGTCAACTGCAATTGTGTCATGCTAAGTCATATGTGTCGCTACATTTTGCGCATGTGTTGCATTACAATGATTGTGTCATTCTACCTCACATTTGTGAGGCTCTATATCAATTGCGTCATTCTACATGACAATTGTATCCTTCATAATATTTGTGTCATTTTGTGTTGCACATACGTTGCAAAATTGCACTTGTGTCGCATGCTTGCTTAGTTGTGTTGCATTTTATTTGTTGTGTCTTATTACCAAGCGTATGCGTCATTTTAAACCTAAACCTTTCCCATCCCTTTAACTTGCGTCACGATGCAAAAAATGCATCAAACATGATAGCATTTACAGTTTACATGAATGTATTTGTGTTGCAACGCATTCGTTTTTCTATCATAATCCCTAATTAATGCATGAAAAATGAGAAAATGAAATTTGGGAAGGGGTACTTACCGGTGGCTCTACACCCTTGGCTTTTCGGAAGGTTCTCACTTGATAACCATGGTTCTTTGTCACTGGGATCACCATCTTCTCCTTGCATTCTTCTCTCCAAAATTTCTAATAGAAAAAAGTGAAAATGACACCTAGATTACCTTTTCAAACCTATTTATAGGTTGAAAATTAGGGTTTTTTTCTTTTGGGTTTGTACTAGAGCCTCGTTTGACTTAGGCCTGCGAACTCAATTTTATCATTAATTCCTCTATGTCCATTTGACCAAACTCAACTATTAATTAAATAATGATCACTTATTTAATTAATTCACCTCTCTTATTCTTCTTCAGTATTTAAATAAATCACATTTATTTAAATAGGCCACTGATGTCTAAAGTCTTCTTTAAATTAGATAAACTATTAAATTTATTTAATTAATCCACTATTCCCTCTTGACTATTTAAATAAATTAATTTTATTTAAATATGTCTCTAATATTAAAGTCTTGTCATAATTAAATTAATCCCCCACACTTTATTCAATTATTATCCCACTTCTTCCACAATTAAATAGTTTAAAATTAATTATTTAATTGTCTTATTTTAATTCATTTCAAAATTTAAATAAAATTCATTTATTTAAATTTCTCTCTATTCAAGTAAATAATTTAATTATTATTTATTGCCACATGACTTCACCATTTTGAATTATATTAAAATATTAAATTCAAAATGACATTTCACTCAACAAATTAAGTAATTTCTAAAATGACTTGATTTTCTAACTCCTTTTTCTATGCTAATCTTATCTCCCTGTCACACATATTCTCTTTCCTTGATTTAATTTCATAAATTAAATCTTGTCCACGCATTTTGAAATTTTCCCTAACCCTAATTAAGGGGTTGTTATTTTGAATCTTGACCATTTATTCTAGAGCACTTCTCAATCTTTAATCTCATTCATTCATCAAAAAATGCATTTTCTATAAAATGGAAATTTTGTCCTCATTTTGGCATCTTGAAACATCTTGCAAATTTTGTATCTTGCAATTCTTGAATCTTGCTTTTGCTTGTCTTTTCCATTTAGCTAATTTTTTTTCATGTAGGACTTAACTTCTCTTGCATAATCATTTGAATCCTTCAACACTTGTTTAGGACTAGTCATAATCTTAGATTGCTCATCATAAATCTCAAGGCAAGCACATATTTTAAGCAAGTTAGAAGGTGTAATGGAGGTCAGTCATGGAGGATGAAGACCTTGGGTGAGATATTTTCATTCATTTTTTATTTATTCCTTTGGAGTCCATTATTTACTTTGGGATTTCATGTTTCATTTAGTCTACTAACAACCTAGGAAAAATACCCTCAATTACCAGTTGAAGTGGAGATTGTAGAAGCCTTTGAAATTCTAGAAAATCTACTTTTTAGGCCAATTGGGACACTTACGCCAAGCTGGGCGACTTAGTCCTAGTTCTGGTAAACTAATCCATGGTTCGTTCCAACCAATTAGGTATTCAAATTTTCAAAAATCTCTGAAAAAATCATGCAGTGGGACTAAGTCACCACTATTGGTGACTTAGTCCATTCTAGCTTTTCTAAGATTCAGAAAGTGGGAACGAGAACTTATAATCTACAATCTACTTTGACACTGAAATTTGGGTCTAGAGCCACAAAATCACCTGTAAAATAGAATATATTTTGGTTTCTAATGTGGGTTTTTCCTTGGACAAACCCCTAGTTGGTATTTAAACTTTGGAGGAGATAATAAATCTTCATAAAACCCTAGCCCTAAGTGTGTCTAAGAGTAGGAAACTGAAGTATGATGCAACCCTATTCTAATATATAAGAATAAGATGCATAAAATAAAACTAGAGCAATGCAAGACTAATTCTAAGAGACCTAAATCATGTTAAAAATGAACTGTAGTGACATACAAACCTTCCTTAGGTTGAAGATCGAGAGAAAATGGAAGATCGAACCACTTTGAAAGAAAGCCTTTAGATTGATTTGATGGCTAGTTGCATCTCCTCAACCTAGATTTCTCCATGATTCTCCATAGACATCCATGATCAACCCTTTACAATGTGAGATATTGAGTGAGAAGTGAGCTTGAAGATCTGGAAAAACTCTAGTTTTCTACCCTAAGATTCAACTTTTCTATAGAAAGAGAAATGAATCTACTTGTGGAAGATGTTCAACACTTGATTATTGAGTTTTCTTGTGAAAAATGACCTAAGAAAATGTATTTATAAGAAACAATACCTAATTGTAGGTTATTTTGACCTAAGAGGCCAACACCCATCAAGAATTTTTATCAAGTCAAATATTTTCCCACTCAAAAATGCAAATAACCCTAAAAGGGACTAAATCGCCAACCTGGGCGACTTAGTCCCACCAAGGGTTTTTGAGGTGGGTTTTGTGATATTTAATTTACTTTAATGTTGTTTTTTGGGACTTGTATTATTTATTAGGTGAAATAGGCCTCAAAGTTAAAGATAATGAGTGTTAGGGGCCTATAAATGTTGTTTTAGGAGGGTGACTGATGCAAGGGTGTCTAAAGTGGGACCAAATTAGGCACAAAATTGCAATTTTCTTCAAAGGTATACAACTTTTGGTGATATACGTGGTAACTCTTTTGTCTTCAGGAGTGAACTCGATGCTTTCTCCTTCTCTTTTTCTAGTAATGGTGGATCTTGCAACTACTGAGTAGTTCAAGCGATGACCTATGGATATTGATTTCCTTGTGGCTATGGTTGACATGGTTGTAGAAACAATGTAGCTTGTTGGATGTATTCACTAGTGAGCCTTCCTTTAGACCTCATATTGTAATTTGATTGTACTTATGGGGAACTAGACATTAGAGCATCATTCACAAATACCATGTCCTCTTCCTCCATCCATGAGAAAAGCACTTAGTATGGTGCAATATCTAGCTATTGTTCTAAACAAATTCCTTGTGTTTGCGCTCTGAAGTGGGCATTCTCTATTTTTGGAGATTGATATTCTTCTATACTTGAGAACATTCCCTAGCTTCTCTACTTCACTATTTTATATTACAAGTTTCCCCTTGCAAAATTCCCATGCATATGGCTATCATTACATGGGAAGCATGATGTGTTCTCATCTTTCATCAATTTTTTCTAGCGTGGGACTAAATATTTTCTTAGAATACTCTTTAGAGCTTTAAGAATAATGGTAATCAAGACTATCTAGTTTGTGGATGTTGTTTGCTGATCTCCTCCTTTCGAGGCTCCTTGGTATGCACTCTATTGATAATATGGCCTTCCTCCTTGATAGGTTTGTGTTGCTTACTTCTGAGGTGTTTCTTGTTGTCATCAGATGAGGACTAGCTCATTAGCAAAGGACCACATTAGACATTTCATATCATTGAAATTTGTTGCTAATGAAGAGTAGCCCAACGTTCTTGGTTGCATAGTGGGGTATACATACGTAGATGGTGTTATAGCCGATGTGGTCTCTTTTGAATTAGAGTTGCTCAGATTAATTTCTTCCTAGGGGCCACTGGAGATTTCCATGAACATGGACATCATTAGACTTGGTGGAAGCTTCTTAATGTCGATTAGAATATTCCCTACGCACACAACTAAATCGTATGCATCACGAATAATATCTCCTCCCATTAAGGTTATCATGACCATGATGTTTGAATTAAAATCCTTTAGGTAAACCATGAACACCATCATGACTAGAGGCCTTACATTCATAAGAATACTTTGCTAGGTTTTGTGGAACCTAGTTTTGAAGTCACTCATGGCCTCCTACATAGCCCTTTTGATGGTGATCAATTGATGCACTAGTGAGGAGTGATCTCCCTTTTCTAAGAAACATTCAAAAAAATTCTCTAAGCTATTTCAAAGAGCAGATATAACCGAAAGCCAAAGACCTATACCAATCTTGGGATTTTCCCTTGAAAGACGTGGCCAACAACCTAAGAGTGATATTTTCTTCCACTATATTATGTAATCTACATACCTCTATGATATCTTAGAGATTTTCCGAGGGGGTTTTGAAATCCTTCCCTAAAAACTTTGGGATGGCTTTGAGGGCATTGGCGGGTACAATAGGCCATATGTCTGGGGGCGTTGGTAGTTGTAGTGGGATACCACTATCCCAGGTTACAAAATTCTTAGGAGCGGGGCAAACTAGATGAACCAATGAAAACATATTCTTATGAATAAGGTAACTGGTATTCGGATTTAAAAAGTTCAGCCTCTTGGTGGAATAGATAAAGCTCTAGATCTTGGGATGACACTTCTTGCTATGTTGCTCCTTACAAGTGATATGGAACCTATAAATAATCTTCTCCTTAATACTGAGGCATGTAACTGGGATTACTAGAAATGGCCTTTTGAGCACGCTCTTGTTTGGATTCTGGGCATGGAATTTCTAGCCTCTTTCCTTAGTCTAATTTTAGAAATATTTCTGACTTCTAATCAAACGTTCAAGAAAAATTCTATCCCATTAGGTGTTCTAGAAAAATAATTATTGATTACCAAATCTTGTGCTTCTCTGACAATATTATGGGGAATTCAGTGAGTGGGGGACCAATTTGAATGTCACTGAATAACCTCCAGGATTTTTATAGAAAGATATCTCTTCTTTATGTAGGGAGAAAAAGGTAGAAAGAAATGAGAATAAAACATGAAAATGGTGATGCACCAAGCTTTTACAACATTTCAAACCTCAAATTAATTTCTATGATTGATATAATAGACATAGAATGCCACAAACCCTTCATTTTTAAAAAGAGAATGAGCAAGAAAGGATAAATAAAAGCATAGTTTAGTCTTTCAAATCTCCCTGTGGGAAGCATCCATTAAGGTTCGATCAAACATAATAACTCTACAAGTTAACAGATATATCTAGAAAATTACATGAAACTCTTTATCCCTTTACGACATAATATGGGAAACAAAAACTTTTATAGAAAATGGAAAATTCAATAGACATAATTCGATTTTTTAAAGGTATCATTCAACATAGAACCTTAACAACATGGAAATTAGCTACCGGAACTATAAAAATGAGCTTAACACAATGCTTTTAACATGAAAGAAAACATAAAGAACAAATTTTTCAAAGGCCAATAACATGCATAGTTTCAGAGATTTCTTCTAAATATATCAAACTTTTAATATCAAATGAATTGAAAACAAAGGTCAGATGTCGATAAGATGATAATTTGAGTTAAAATATAACATTCCAGAGAATATCAATATTTTGTAAAACTTTCTACTTCTAAAAGCAACAAAAATTCCTACTAGATCTATTTCCATGAAAAACATTTTCAAAGTAATCCTTCCAACTAAAACAAAATAGTCTTTTTGATTATGCTGGCAACCCCTATTTATAACTTGGAGAAGAGAACACTACCACCAACATTTCAGAAGAAAAAACTAGCAAGTTCCTGCATCTGATAGCCCATGATTCAATCGTAGATCTTGATTAGGTAAAACAATTTGTGCTCATTAAGTCCCAACTACTTCATTAATGTCTTTTAGATATTTAGCAAAGATCACAATCAGAAAATAATCGGATCTTGAAAATAACCTAGCAAAAATCTAATTGATCAATCAAAACAATTGATGGTGTTGACTCAAAGGTTCGACCTTGAAGAGAAGACACCCATCGTGTTCCAACAAAACCCTGTTAGGGGAAAAAACCATGGTGGAGGTTAATCCACAATTTGAGTACTCAAATAAAAGTTTTACAAAAGAGAATGCACTTACATTTAGGCACACTGCCTAGAGCTAACTTCTCAAAAGGGAAGGCTCACTACCATACAAAATTTTAGATTCAAACCACTTAAAGGATGAACTGATATAGTAGCATCTATCATGCCAAGTTACAATTGGTGAAGCTCACACATTGGATTCTGGATCCTTTCTCTGACTCTCTGCTTCACCCTACTTTTCTCTGGACTTTTCTCCTCTTCGCATTACAGATAGATGAATTCACACTATTTCTCTATTGAATTTTTTTACCACACACTCTCTATGTTCACACACTTATCGATCTCCATTCCAAAATGACAAAAATGATCTCATATATATACCCGCTATCAAGGATTTGATCATTTACATATGTCGGCTTCATAAAACATTAAGTTCTTTTCAACAATGGGCTAGATCCACCACTAATTATTTATGTGTATCTTCCAAAGTTAGCTAATGAATAGAGAGGACCCACAAAAACATAATCAAGCACGAAATTCTTTAATTAATTACTCCTTATACATCCACAATTACTATATTTGCTAGGTCGGCCTTCTAACACATATAACCAACAAATTAATGTACTGAATCTCCTAGATCACATACCAGTGAATTCAAATCATTATAATTCTTGAATAAGGTATTACAAACATTAACAAACATTCCTCAGAGATCCATAACCCAAAATAATAGTCTGGTGAGGTATTTAGATCAACATTTTTGCCTTTAACTGGATGCCCTATTCTTCACTTTGTTTTGTCGGTGTAGACCAAAACTATATTGTAGACTAGATGTATGACTTAGGTTGCCATCAGTGAAAAAACTTACAAGCCATATGCCATAAATCTCCCCCTTTTGCATTCATGGAAAAACTTAGTGAAAAATGACTAAGTGTCAAAATCATTATAAGTGTGCTGCCAAATTGCTCTCTCTCCCTATGCTTCAAAAGATTTCAAAAACACCCCCCCCTGAGATTGATGAGACATTTTTCATAGCACTCTCTCCCCCTTTGACATCAATGAAAAATCATAGAAACCATATTCCAAAAAGACATAACATGTGTTCAAAATCTCCAAAATTTCAAAATATATATACCGACAATTCTCCCCCTTTGACCAAAACTTTAAAAATTTGAATCAATTTTGAAAACAAGCAACTACTACTTTAGAAAATTATCTTATGATTTTCCTTCACTTCCAAAAGGAACTTCTTCCAAGAATCTATTGTGATCCCAATGATAATGATCAAGCTATTGTTCTTGTTTTTTGTTGACAATTTCAGATAGAGATTCTGAAATTGTAATTGCTTCCTCTAGTTTCTCACCTTTCCTTAGTATCTTCACCATCTGATACAATATCCATTTGGTTAGATCCTTCACCTTCAAAAAATTATCCACAAGTTTTTTCTTGGTGAATTAAAAAATACCACCAACACAACTATCTCTTCTCAAACTGTCTCCTTCTTCTCATACTATTCTTCTCCCTCTTACACTGCTCATCATTCATGAATCTTCTCCCCCTTTCTTCCTCAAAGGTTTTTCACATTACTCTTATCCCTCTTTGACATCAATGGAAAAGGTACACAATATTTGAACCACATATCATCTAAATCATTTGACTACTCCCCTAAGTAGCAACCACCATAACATCAATCTGAAACAAGATATCACTATAAGTGCATGGATTAATGCAAAGACTTGGATCTCAGTTTAGATTAGGAGGGGAAATCACCCCTAACTTTCATTTGAGATACTCAAAAGTATCCTTAGGAAATGGTTTAGTAAATATATCTACAATTTGTTCCTTAGTGGGCACATATTCCAATCTGACTTCTTTATCACTCACTTTGCCTCTCAAAAAGTGATATTTGATAGATATATGTTTTTTCTTTGAATGTAGCACTAGATTCTTGGAAATGTTTATGGCACTTGAGTTTTCACAAAATATAGCAATAGGGCCATTGTACTCAATTCTAATATCTCTCAACATTTGTTTCATCCATAATACCTAAGTGCAATTTTTTGCAACAACAATATATTTTGCCTCAGCAATAGATAAGGAAATGGAATTCTTCTTTTTACTTAGCTAAGACACCAACTTCTTCCCCAAGAAAAATGCACCACCACTTGTACTTTTCCTGTCATCCACATATCCTATCCAATCTACATCTATAAAGGCATTCAGAGTAAGATCATCATCCTTAGGATACCAAAGACCAAAATCAACTATTCCTTTCAAGTATCTGAAAATTCTCTTTATTGTAGTCACATGTGATTCCTTTGGATCAACTTGATATCTAGCAACCATACATACAACATTCAGAATTTTTGGTCTAGTCTGAGTCAAATATAGCAATCCACCAATCATTGACCTATACCTTGCTTGATTAGCCTTAGGATAATCATCATTATGTGTTAACTTGCATCTGGTTACCATGGGTGTACCAACTAGTTTTGAGTCTTCCATGCAAAACTTTTTCAGTAACTCTCTTACATATCTGGACTGAGATATGAAAATTCCATCATCTAATGGAGTTATTTGCAATCCAAAAAGGAATTGCAGCTCTCCTATCATTGAAATCTCAAACTCACTTTTCATTTCATCAAAAAACTTCATGCATAAGTCATCATCACCTTCAAAAATAATGTCATCAACAAAGACTTCAATAATCAACTCTTTATCCTAATCCATCTTGAAATATAGATTGTTGTCAGTAGTACCTCTGTTGAATCCAAGCTTCAACAAGTATTTATCTAGTTTTGCATACCAGGCTCTAGGGGACTGCTTGATTCCATACTGTACTTTCTTCCATCGGAAAACCATATCCTTTTCATTAGTTAGTTTAAATCCATCTGGTTGCTCAACATAAACTTCTTCTAACTCACCATTTAGGAATGTTGAGTTCACATCCATTTGATAGAATTTTTAATTCTTGAAAGTATCAAAAGCAATAAATAATGTTACAACTTCAATTCTAGCAACAGGGGCAAAGGTTTCTTCAAAATCAATACCTTCCATCTATGAGTATCCTTTACATACTAGTCTTGCTTTACTTCTGACCACTTCACCTTGTTCATTTAGCTTATTTTGAAAGACCCATTTGTTTCCAATCATATTTTTATTCTAAGGTCTAGGAATAAGAGTCTATGCATCATTTTTCTCTATCTGCATCAGTTCTCCCTTCATTGCTTCCATCCAATATTCATCTTTACATGCTTCATTGAAATTGCTAGGCTAGTTTTGGAAATCAGGCAATACTCTTCTACAATTATTCTTCTAGTTTGTACACCTTTGTTCTTGTCCCTATAATCTAATTCTCAAAGTGATTTAGCTTTACATACTTTGGGATTTTTGGGATTCTCTTTGACTTCTAGTTCTTATGTTTTCTCTTCTACACTTCCACTAGCTTCTCCTTCATGATTCTCTTGATTTACTAGAACAATTTTAACTTGATTTTGTGTCTACGCATTCTTTCCATTATTAGTACTATCTTGATGGTCATCTAGATCATATCCACTATATTTGGATGATCTAACAATGTCTTCATCAACTCTAACATTTGTACTTTCAACCATTTTCTTCAATCTTCTATTGTAGCACAGGTAGGCTTTGCTCTTAGTAGAGTAACCCAAAAATATTCCTTCATCATTTCTAGCATCAAACTTTCCAATATCTTCATCTCTCTTGATATAACATCTACTTCCAAATATTTTGAAATACTTAATAGGAGGCTTATAACCAAACCACAACTCAAAATTAGTATTACCAGAATTACCATTAACATTTACTCAGTTGATAGTGTATACGACAATTTTTATAACTTGTCTCCAATAGATATGAGGAACATTACCTTCCAACATCATATTTCTAGCAACATCTATAATTGTTATGTTCTTTCTTTCAACAACTCCATTCTATTGTGGGGTCTAGGGAGAAAATAATTGTCTTTTGATTCTATGCTCTTCACAAAATGAATTGAACTCCTGGGAAGTGAATTCACCACCTCTGTCTAATCTTAAACATTTGACCTTCAAACCTATCTCACTTTTTTCCATAGCTTTGAAAAATTTGAAATTTTCTAGTGCTTCATTTTTTCCTCTCTAGAAAGCAACCCATATAATCCTAGAGTAATCATCAGTAATCAACATAAAGTACCTTTCTCCTTGTAGAATTTTTGATTCTAGATGGACCACATAGATTAGTATGGACCATCTCCAGTACTCCATTAGAATGATGTCGTTTCCTCTAAAAAGAAATCCTTGTCTACTTTCCCATCTAGCATTCCTTGCATGTAGTGTTAGTAGGATTCACTAACTTAGGTATATCTTTGACTGCTTGAGTGGAGCTTAATTTGATAATGTTATCAAAATTCACATGACACAACCTCCTATGCCATAACCAGCTTACATCAACTTGAGCAATTTAAAAACTTTCACTAGCAACACTTAAGTGAAAAATATTATCTCTTGTCTTTGTACCTAGAGCAATTATATTTCTAGAGCTTCCCAATATCTTGAATTTACCATCTTTGAGCTAGGGATTGTATCCCTTGTCAACCATTTTTCCAAAACTCAAAAAATTATCCTTCAATCCTTCAACATAAAGGAAATCATCAGCATTGTATTTACCACCAAGAGAAATAGTGCCTCTGCCTCAAATCACACCAAGATTATTATCTCCAAATCTTACAACACCATCGTTATACTTCTCCAAGCTTAGAAACTTTCTTTTGTCACTAATCATATGATGTGAGCATCCAATGTCAATCACCAACTCATCTTTTTCATTAATTTTTTCTGCAAGAGCTTTCTCAATATTTTGATTACTATCAAATTTAGTGGAAACCGTTCCATTTTCCTTGATAGAAATGAATACCCATCCATCTTCATTTCTAGTTTATTTATTAGATTCATCACCAGTAACACCTTCTTCAACATAATAACATTTCTTTTGAAATCTATACTTGTCAGGTTTGTACTTAGAAACTCTTTTAGGACACCTTGATGCAAAATGACCTATCTTACTGTAAGAGAAACATTTATTAGGAAGCTTTCCTCTATACTTACCATGTCCTTTGGCTTCCCTTTCCACAATCAATACTTCCAGCTCTTCTAGCTCTCTTTCTTCATCTTCAATCTATCTCATCTCATCTTCATATTTGAATGTTTTTCTAGAACTTTCTCCTAGATCATATCTTTGTTGGCTTTTTTTGGATATAGTAGCTTTAAATGAAGATTTTGTCTTAGGAGTAGACTCACCAAATTCACTCAACTCAAAGGAATCTAGTTTACCAATCAACATGTCTCTTGTCACATTTTTTACTATTCTAAGTTCTTCAATAGAATGAACTTTCATTTTGTAAGAAGTAGGCACTGATCTGAGCACTTTAGCCACAATATCATCTTCTTCCATAAATTCCACCGACACACCCAAAACCCATCACTAGTTCATTTACCTTTTGTATGAAAGAAAAAATGTTTTCATCTTAACTCATCTTCAAGTTCTCCCACTTTCCTTTCAAACTTGTTAGCTTAGAAATCTTCACTTGTGCATCTCCTTCATACAATGTTTCCAATTTCTTCAAAATCTCATGTGTTGTCCTCAAACCTATCACATTTGTCATCTTTGAATCTGTCAAAGCACTTAGCAATGCTTCTATAGCCTTGATATTTGTTTCAGATTCTTTGATCTCATGAGGAGTAGTGGGACCATTCTAAGGAATATTATATCTATTCTTTGTAATCTTCTAGAAGCGTTTACCAATGCACTTCAAATGACACTCCATTCTAACCTTCCAAAGAGAGTAATTTGTACCATATAATTTGGGACTATCCTTCTTGTATGATGCCATCTCAGATCACCTCAAGCTATTAAAATTCTTCAGAGGAACCTACTCTAATACCAATTGTTGGAAAAAACAAGAATAGACAAGTAAGAGGGAGGGTGAATCAGTTGTCATAGAATATTAATACTTATCCAACCTTATTAACCTTTAAGCTTAGATCTGATAATTAACAATGAAAGAATGAATCAACAACACATCAGAAACACATGAACACCAAGATTTTATACATGGAAACCCTGTTAAGGGAAAAATCATGGTGGATGTTAGTCCACAAGATTAACCCTATTAGAAGTATAATGAAAAATGAATAAGGAATGCACATGCATTCAGGAACACTACCTAGAGATCACTGCTCAAAAGGGAAAGCTCATTGCCTTACATAAAAAAATTAGATTAAATCCATCTAATGAGGTTGAACTGAGAAATTAGCTTCTACAAAATCTTGATGATAGTTTTGATTAGGCCCAAAAACACTTCTTTACACTTCACTCAATATTCTTCACACTCTGCTCTGAAATCAAATGATTTGATGTTTATTCACACATTTCACATTCACTGAGCATATATCAAAATGAGGAAAAAATCACTCTTATATATCCGCTACATGAATTTACATCAACAACTCTGTAGACAACAAATAAATAATAGATAAACACAAACTGTTAGCCTAATTCATGAACAAATCTTATTTCTCACCAACCTAAATCAACATCATCAAACATGTCAAACATTAAAATATTAATCCATAAGGACCTGCAACATGCTACCACCATCATGTTGGCGGAGAACATGAAAAATTGAACACACAAAGGAAAATATTTGATTGTGAACACATAGATCAACACAGATTTACCACAATGATAGAGAATGATCTAGAACCATTACTGAACATCACATTAGCATATGCAACAACTTAATTTACCATAAATGCATTCTCTTCTTCCAGAAACACCTACTACAGTAACAGAATAATTGTAGGAACTCAGAAATGCATAAGTCGCTCCAATATTGATGCATACCACTGAAACATCTAGACAACATACTAGAT
This sequence comes from Sequoiadendron giganteum, assembly GCA_007115665.2. Lineage (NCBI taxonomy): Eukaryota > Viridiplantae > Streptophyta > Pinopsida > Cupressales > Cupressaceae > Sequoiadendron > Sequoiadendron giganteum. Next base: position 586,762,236 of record CM021106.1, on the reverse strand, counting down.
AGGCTTAGCAACAAACCCTTTAATGCATTACTTCTGATTGTCAACATACACAACTTTTCACCATTCTGATCATCACAGCTTCATAGACTAACTGCAACATATTTATTCTAATTTTCTCAATATAATCGACATATACAGCCTTCAGAATCATCAATGCTAATAGTTTTGACATCAATGACAACCACAACATCCAAAAAGAGTCCATTCCATAAAAATAATAACTTTTCAAATGAATAAATGACGTGTCGAGTGGGTAGGCAATATCAGTTTTAAGAGAATATATTTGAAGAAGATCCCCACCAAGCTAACATGTGTCTCAACTCACACCTGAAAGGAAATTGATATTCAAAAGTTGCACAGACACCACGTGGTACATTACATGCATTTTAGAGAAGTCTCTTCTTCATTAAACACAAACATCTCTTGAAGCTGAAAAAGGTAATAGCCAAAAACCAGAAAGATTAAAAAGAAAAATATTATTTACAATATACATTCTTAATCATAATATGATGAGTGGCCCCAAGTCTAGATTCACTTTGTGATGATAGTAGATATCTTGATCTAGCCCATGATGGTAGTTGAACATGTCTAAACTAACACATGACAGGATCATAGTAGAATGGTCTCACTATGTAATCATGTCTCCCTAAAAGAAACTTATCATATTTCTTCTTGACTAGCTCATTTATGTCATCTGTCCACTCAAGAATCCTAAGATATGGTCTCCAATAGCTATCACCCTCATCTAGTCAATCAAATCCAATCCACTAGTGCAATAAATCTCCCTCATGTAATGGTCTCCTCAATGCATAACTGAAGCCCCATGGATAGCCCATGGCTACTATGGTAGGAAATCTGTTCGACCTGGTACATGTGATGTGCTTGAAGAGCCATACCTATAAGAGCATACAATCCACAATGTTGGCTAGATCTTAGTATGTAAACCACCCTAAGTCATAATATAAATGCATCAGATTACTATGACCCCATGCATACATGATGCTATGCTCTTCCATGTATCTAATAATATGTACAAGTCCACCATCTAAATGAGCTACTCATCCTTGTTGAATATTCAAGATATTGAGAGGGGGGTGAATCAATATCTTCACAAACTCATTGAACAAACACCATCAATTAATTCAATCCATATAATAGAGAAGAGAAATAACAAATAATGTAATCACACAACACATAAACACCAAAAATTTATGTGGAAAACTCAATGAGGGAAAACCATGGTGAGGATTAGCTCACAATATATAGTTGTTCCAATATCGGATGCAAAAGAGGCTCACTACCAAGTAAAAAATATCACTTCTTACAAGGAATCACTATCCAAACAAGGAGGCTCACTTCCTACAAAATATTACATAAAAAAAATGTCTTATAGCCAAAATATGAACTGATGAAGTTAACAAGTCCAAATTTAGTTCCTTTCATGCTTAGGGATTTTGCATGCCAGTAGACTAGTATTCACTCTTCTTCATATTCACATACTACTTACACACTACTTCTTCTACATATTTAATCTCCAAACTATCTTGTATATATATGACTTGTCTATAAGCATCAATTAGGCCAACGCATATTTACAAAAAAAGGATATCTATCAACTTCATACAAAACATCTCCAAAAGTAATTCAATTGTGTGGCACACAATCTCATGTCAGCTGGGACCAAATATAGGTCACTCATATATCTATAATACATGTGGAACTTATTAACTAATTATTGGGTCGACCATGGATAGACCTAATAACAAAATCCAACACCAAACCGATACCAACTCACCATCCAATCATATGACCATATGAAAATGCATACTTACACACTTTCAACATTTATAAACATTTTTCCCAAAACCTTGAATAATGATGATCACTAGAGGGGAAAATCCTGACCAAAATACTAGTCCAAAACACCAAAGGATGTAAACCTATTTTTCATACCATTCAGAGTACTAGACCAATCTGATACCATAATCAACATGGTGACATCAATGACAACACAAATAATGAACTTCTTCATTCTTCCAAAAATCCTTATGGTACTTGAGTAAGTACTATGATAGTGATCATGATCTACCGTAGTAGTCGTGCCTGTACATGTAGGAGCCATCTAAGATCAATGCATGGACCAATGCTCGAGCATCAAATAGGATTCTATAGAAAATATAGGTTATCTTCTCAAATTTGACTGAAGGATCGCTCATCTTCTGAGTGTATTCTCTTGCCCCAGATAGGAGTCTGCAGGATGCAATGTATGTCCTCTAGGGTGAAGGTCATCTCCTGGGTAGGAAGATGAATGGTACATACGTTTGCATCCCATCTCTCTACCACGTCCAACAACATGGCATCATGATACCTCATAGGGGACATAAGCTATACCCAAAAAAATCCTACATCCTATAGAAGGTTTATCTCGTCTTTTGACAATTGCGTGATAAAATCTCAAAGGAAACAAAATTGTCTCCCTCTGAGGTGATACTAGGCTTGAGGAGGAATCTAAAATAGCAAAATACATGAAATAAATCCTAAATTTATCAATTAAATAATATTAGTGTTTCTCTAAGATTCTTTGTAGGAAATGTGGACACTTATTCCATTTTGGATGGGGGTTTGGGACACTTTAGACAATTCTCCACACTTTGCACCAACAACGAATGCTTTGTGTAAATATTTTATAGGGTCCTAAAATTACTCTAAATAAATGAAAAAGTACCGTAAATGCATGGAAACAATGAAAAAGTGGAGAATAATCCACTCACCATCTTCCAAAGTGTGCCTTGTGCCACCTCATCATAAACAACATCCAATCTAGGGGCCTTGTAGGTCAATTGGCTTGGTGTGTGATCTAGTGACTAAGGAAAAGGGAGTATCTCTCCCATCGAGGGAAACTAGATCCTCCTCTATCTCATTGGTATCTTGACTGGTAGACTAGGACTCCTCCTCATCCTTATCCTCATCTTAACCTAGAAATATGTCAGGCATCATCTCATTATAATATGTATGTATGTCTACCTACTGATCATCCCTATCCTCTCTATGACTTGGAAGAGGTCTGACATGGCCTATAGGGTAGTGGATGGGAGAGACATGGGTTGGTCATGATGCAACCCACCACTCATTGTAAGCCTAAGTGGTCCCTATGTTGTCAACCTTGAAGACTATGGGCATGCCATGATCATCATCCTCTGAACCACCAATATATAAATCCTCAATCGTAAGACAATGAGTTTACCCAAATATAGATGGACTTCGTGCTGATTGTAGATATCTCTATCTTGCCCATGATGATACTTGAACATGTCCAGACCGATACATGAAATTATCATATTAGAATGTTCTCACTATGTATTCATGTCTCCCTAAAAGAAATCAGTCCTGCTATTGCCTGACTAGCTCATGTCTATCATCAGTCCATTTGGGAATCCTAAGATACAATATCTAGTAGATATCATCCTCATCTAATTGATCAAATCTATTCTACCAATATAGTACATATCCCTTCTGCCATGGTATCCTTGGGTCATAATTTAAGGCTTGTAGATATCCCATGACTGCTATGGTATGAGATTTGGTTAGCCTAGTACATGTGATGTGCTTGAAGCACCATACCTGCAAGAGTATACAATGTACAATGTTGTCTAGCTCCTAGTATGCAAACCACCCTCAATCATAATATAAATGCATGAGCATAGTTTGAACCTACACATACATGGTCCTATACTCCTCCATGTATTTGATAATTTATTCAAGTACACCATCTAAATGTGCTCCTCATCCATTTGGTACTAGAGTAAGTTTTATGGTATTGATCATTATCCACCATCGTAGTGGTGGCCATGCATGTAGAAGCCATCAAAGCTCAATGCATGGAACAATTATTGAATATTACATAAGATATTGTAGATAATATAGGATATCATCTTGAATCTCCCTGAAGGACTGCTAAGTGTACTCTCTCGCCGTGAATAGAAATTTGTAGGATGTGGTGTACATCTTCTAGGGTGATGGTTGTCTCCTCAGTCAGAAGATGAAATGTACATGTGTCTGCATCCCATCTCTCTACTAGGGCCAACAACATGGAATCATGATACCTCATAGATGGCATGAGCTATACCCAAAACAATCCTATATAATTTAGAAGGTTGATCTCCTCCTTTGAGAATTATGTGATAAAATATTTAAGGAAAGAAAATTGTCTCCCTCTAAGGTGTTTTCGGGCTTGAGAAGGAACCTAAAATAGCAAAATACATCAAATAAATCATAAATTTATCAATTAAATAACATTAGAGTTTCTCTAAGAAAATTTACAAACAATGTGGACACTTATGCCATTTCGGGGGGTCTTGGATACTTTAGGCAATTCTAGACACTTTGTGCCAACATGCTTTGCCACAAAGATGGATGCTTTGCACCAATATTCTCCAAGATCCTAAAATTACTCTAAATAAATGAAAAAGTATTATAAATGCATGAAAATGATGAGAAATTAGTGCATAATCCACTCACTGTCTATCAAAGTGTGCCTTGTGCCACCTCGTCCTAAATAATATCCAATCTAAGGGGCTTGTAGGTTTGTTGGCTTGACATCCAAGATCACTCTACACCAAGGTTATTTGCAAAAAGATAAATTCCAAATGAATAGTAAAAAGTGTCATTTTCATTTGTATATAGTAAAAACCTAGTAAATAGAGCTTATTTCTTTTAAGGGAATTTTATTCAAATTAGCATATTGGGGGCTAGAGAACTCTATTTTTTATGTTGTTTAGTGAGTTGGATTCATAATTTCACTCCTAGTATCATTAAATTTATACCAATATGTGGTATGGTACATGGAAATACCCTATAATATGCCTAGATTAACTCAATGTAGTTTAGTATCCACCCCGATTCCACATCCATAAAGCAAGAAAAATTAGTAGGGCATACATCTACCCTCAAATTTAATTCTCCGTAGAAGTTTGATAAGAGGATATTTGAACAAATAATGAACCTGTATTGCGGGATGTGGTCCTTAACATTATGGTTTTGTAGGTAACTACAGTGGGGCCTTCATTCAACATAATGAATCCATATCACTATCCTTTTTTATATAAGTTTAATTCCATTAGCTTGCATACGTAGTATCATATGGCTGCTAAAGTGGGGGCTAAATGTCGTGTCATTTTTTTCCCCCTTTTTCACACTTAATTTGGGAATGGGTCCTCATTTAACCATAGGTACCCTCCTTGGAATATGTATTTGATGGTATTTTAATGATTTGAAATCCAAGATTTGATGTCGGCTTGTCATATTTCAAATTCAAGAATTAATCTTAAGTTATCTATAAATACAAGGTTATTTCATTATGTTTCAGCTAGACAAGAGAGAAGAATCTAGAGAATTTTTTATGGGATGAAGCATTCATATTCAAGAAGAAAGAAAGAGTGGAGTCTTCGAGTAGTACTATAGTTTTTTTTTAGGTCTTCAAGCTCATTTTGTTGTCAAACATCAAGCATTATTGAAGAAGTGATGTTAGATACATATGGAGAATCATGATGGATTCTAGGTTTTTTTAGAAGCACCATGAGATTCAACCAAGCCTAAAGAATTGTCCCCTAAGTGACTCCATCTTATATGATCATTCTATTTTTAGCCTAAAGAAAGGTATAATCAGTTTTGTGAATTATTAAGGGGATTTGGGATCTCCTAAAGTATGTCCTTTGCATTGTTCATGTTTCATTCTAGGATCCTATTCTAACACAATTGAGTAGGGTTTTTTTGCATTGTTAGAAATATTAATTTAGAAAAACTTAAGGTTAGGATTGCACACATATTTCATGTTTCAGATTTCAATTTATCATCAAGGTTTAATTACCAAACTTGGGGTTTAACTGAGGAAAACCCCTATCCACCAAAATAACCATTTTTTTTTGTATATTATTGATAGATTAGGATTTTAAAGTCAAGATTTCAAGTTATAGGAAGGAATTGTAGGTTTATAAATTTAAGATCATATTCACAGCTTTCTAGTAGAGCCTACCAAGACCCGTTCACCACTTGGCCAATGAGTATCTGTTAGGGTTTCAAAGGTAGTTGATTTCAAAAGTTCACAAGTTAAATTTTTTGCTTTAGAGCCTCCCAAAAACATATACCGGGACAGATTCATCACCTGGTGAATGATTCCCTTTTAGGGTTGTAGAAACAATTTTTTTTGAATAGGTTCACAACATTTATTATTCTCTGTTTCTCAAAAAAAATCACTATTTCCTTCTATTTTGTGATAAATTCCTTCATTGCAATTTCTATGATAAATTCCTTAATTGCACTTTCTAGACCTAGAATTAGAGTTGTTTTGCTAGTTTAGATTCTTATCCACAAGGTGTTGTTTGGCTCACCCCCTATCCTTACATAAAGGAGTAGTTGCAAGATTCAAACCTTGATTTGACTCACCTCTTGGGTTGATTGCTACTTCATGGTTTGGATCTCATTTCTTGAATGAAATAGGGGGAAAATAGGGTCATATCCTAGCCCCCTTTTCCTATATTTCACAATTATAGAAAATCACATTCATATCCAACAGAGGAGAAAACTAATTTATACTCATAAAACTTATTGTCCTTTGAGGAAAAACTCTACATTCACTTACCCTATGACAAATAATTATAATTATATCAATAACCATAGAATGATGAGGAATATTTGTGCATATGATTTCTTTCTGTAGTATGAGGAGGTCTTTGTCTTTATTTCTTCAAATATCTCACCATTGTAATATGATCTACATTAGCTCCCTTTTTGTGGTGCATCTTCTTCAACACTGTAGGGACTGATTTATTAATCTTCTTATATCTTGCAAGCTTCTTTTCTTCATCAACTTTATTAATCTCAATAGTGCCTTTATTTTTTTTTCATTTTTAGAGGCATCTATTTTCAATATTTATCATCCTTTGTACAAGTCTTTTCTTCTACTTTAAATTTATCATACAACTTTAGAAATGCGTTGGTACTAGGACTCTTTCCCTTTTCAAACCCTAGGCCTAATTTCTCCTTTGAAGGATTTTTTGAGTTAATAAACTCATCAAGTATCTCAAAGCCTCCCTTTAGCTTCAAACCTTATCAATCTATTCTTTAACCTTTTCCAGTTATTTTCTCAAGGCTACTATTTCTTCTTCAAACTTCATGCATTCATTACATTTAGATTTTAGTTCATTTTTAACTACATCTTCTATTCTCCTGGATTCTTTCACTTGTCTTCAAGATCACCACCATTTGGTCAGATTCTTCAAGAATTTTTGTTAGTTTTTCAATTTCCCTTTGTGCAAGATGTTTCTATTTTTTGTTCTCCTTCATCAAGCCATCAATCTCTTCTAAGGCACAAACAATTTCACCTTCAAGGTCAACTTATCCTTCTTCTTTTTCTTCATCAAGATCTTCAACTTCTCTATTTTCTTGATCAACCATGAATAAAAATTCATTTCCCTTAACTATGAATGCACAATCATTTTCATCATCTGAGCTATCACTAACATTAGATGAATCAATTTCTTCTTGAGTATACAAGCTCTTCTTTTTCTTAAAAAATTTCTTCTTAGGGAATTAGTGTTTCTTATTTTTACTGTCCCCTCTGGCTTAGAGCTACCATTTTCTCCATAAGGGAATTTAGCAGCAAAATGTGCTATATTACCACAATTAAAGAATGTAAAGGGTAACTTGTATCCTTAAATTTTCTAGACCCTCTTCTCAACCTTCTAATCAAGTTGGATTCTTATTCATAAATTTCCTCAGATCTTAATGTACATGCTTCTACCTTCTCCTTTTTTACTTCTTTGAATTGAAATTCTCTCTTAGATGTATTTATGTCTCCCATTCTCACCTCATAGGTGGTAAAGATGCCATGAAACTCATCAATAGTGGTTGTATTCAAATTTCTCTCTTCCTCTATTGCAATTTTTTTAGAATCATGTACCTAGATGGCAAGGATCTTAAGACCTTCTTGAAAATGACTAATTATTTCATCTCTTCTCCAAGGCCTCTAATTGCATTAACAATTTCATCTACCCTAAGGAGGTAGTCTACATTTTTTTTTCTTTACTCATCTTCAAACTTTCAAACTTTCTTTTGAATTTTTGTAGCTTTTCCTTCTTTACCTTATCATCACCTTCATAGGTTTTATTCAACTTATCCAAAATTCCACATGTAATTTGATAGTGCATAACCTGGATAAACATAGAATTTTACAACCCACAAATAATAGAATTCTTTGCTTTAGCATTGATCTCATATCCTTTCTTTCTAGCCTAATTAGTAGGAGGTGTACCAAGAATTGTATAACCATTTACACTAGTACATAAATAGCAATATATGATTAAAAAACTACTAAAAACTAAATAAAAAATGAACAAACATGATCATATGACCATAAGTATTTTATTTCTAGTCATTTATAGCATGACTAAATTGATGACTAAACTATTTTTACTCATTTATTGGTTGTTTTGATTGATCAATTCAGTAGTATATTTAATCATTTAATTTAGTCATTGATTTCTATAATATGGTCACTTATTTAGTCATTGATTTAGTCATTGATTGTCATGATCTAGTCACTTATTTAGTCATTTTTTATTCATTGATATATTTAACTTGTCACTTATTTAATTGTTGATTTAGTCATTGATTGTTGTAATCTAGTCACTTATTTAGTCATTTTTTATTCACTAATATTTTTAGTCATTAATTTAATTATTGATTGTTGTTAATTGGTCACTTATTTAGTCATTTTTAGTCACTGATTTCTATCCATTGGTAGTGTATTTAGTCATTAATTTTAATCATCATTTTGATCAATTTGGTAGTTTATTTAATTTTTTTGTTCATTGATTTATATCAAGTGATAGTAGATTGATATATTATTTATTAATTTCATAATATTATATTTAGTCATATTTGTTCACCGATTTCTATCAATTGGTAGTTTATTAATTATTTTTGTTCACTGATTTCTGCCCAAAAGCGCTTGAAATGAGACAATTATTTTGAGGTTTAAACATAAAACATAGAAAAACATAACCAATCATTCATTTGCACATGATTAAACAACTATTAAGAAGGAAAAATAATGAAATTTTATTGAGAAAAGGTGTTCATACAATAGATACAAGACAAAAATATGTGTCTTTTCTTTGAAAAATGTGTTACAAAGTGTGTTTCTTAGTGTTGTGATAGAGAAAATTGAGTTACAATGGCATATTTTGCTTATATAACTCAAAAACAGACAAAAAATACTAAGATCCATGAACAACACATTCAAACTATTGCATAAAGTAGTGGGCCAAGCTTTCTAACAACTAGTACATGATAAATATTAACTATGTCATTTATTTCAAATATTTTAGTGGCCACCATGTGAAGGTCCCGTATTTCTCTTTCAAAAATATAACTCCATCTATTTTGTCTTCATAAGCAAGGGGTATGTTACTTCTGACCTTTAAAATAATTATATTTGCATCTCCTATTCCTTTAAACTTAACTTCATGTACTATAGATAGTGAGTAAATCTTCCCAATACCTATAGCAGCACCATCAAATAGATACAATGCCTCAAGTTTATCCCCTTTTTGTATTTTATCAATAAATGTTTGCACAAGAAAACAAAAATTACACATTATATTGTTTTTGATAGTTGTATGTAATGTATTATGTCTTGGAACAAGTCAATTTTTTTATGTTCTTTTTTTTATTCAGTTGAATAATAAAGAAGCAACTTTTACTCTAAAAAACAAACTAACCCATTGCGAGGTACAAAAGAAATAGAGGGAAAGAGTACAATTGTGCTAGATTGTATGGGTACTCTAGAAAGTGACATGAATTTGAAATGAAGCCCTCCTAGCCGAGGATGATGAAATCCCTAAACACAATACACTAATGCATTGTGAAAATATATGTATGCACTCTATTACAACTAAGATCTAACCTTGCATATGTAAGTTATATGTTCTCCATTTTTTCAAAATCTATGTTTACTAGCTAATTACACTCCACTATTATTCTAATCAAATTCTATCAAATAGGTAATGATTACCCTTATTTACATAATAAAACAACCATTACTTAGCTGAATAGTACTTACTTGCATGTGGTTTCATAGCACTCACCTCAAGTTTAACACAACTACTACTATGAATATCATTTGCATGCTCATTGAGTTCATCATCATAATAACTATCAATGTCATTGACATGAAGTTGTACAAATTTTCAAAGAGTTCTATTGATAGGGCCTTTTTATTTTCATTCTACTTTCATATAATTGGTTTACATGTGGTTTAATCATCATGCAAAAATTAATATAAGTCAAGTAAAGAATGCAAAAGCTATAATTTTTGTCGAAAAGAATATTTTAAGCATGAATAATGACAAAAAATTGGGACAAATAACTAACAACTATTATATTACCTCAACTTTAGCACAACTATGATGAATGTGTTGTGCATTCTTGTCTAGTTAATCATGATCACTATAATCAATATTGATAACTCTAGTGTTGACATCATGAAGGAATTTTTGTTTTCTTATTTCTTTGATAATATTTCTTTGCATGTGGGTTAACCATCGTGCAAAAAAATAATACAAAGCATTTAATAGTCAAGTGAAAAATGAAAGCTATAAATTTATCCAAAAGAAAATTTTCTTGATCATTCCAACAATAAAGAAATTGGGTTGGATTCTCCTATGCTAAGATTTCAATAATCTATATATTAAGAAGCATTTTTATACATAATTTCCAAATAAGAAGAAATGAGATCAATAGAGCCTCTTACCTCATCTGAATCCATGGATTTATGCTCATTCCACGTAGAAAGTATAGGGTTAATGGAGACAACCAACTATGAAACTTGTTGAGCGAGACTAAATATTCAACTCATTAGCTATCGGTACCCTTCATTTGAGTTGACATGATCTAGAGAGGCTCCTACTGGGAATTTAATAGATGGTTGTGAAATTTCAGTTGACGAATTAGATTTCCACTCCATCGTACTCTTAGATTTACTAGGATCTAGTGCTACCATATAATTTACAATATCTTCAACACTTGCTTCTATATTACTATTTTCCACCTCAAATACAATGTCAATTTCAACATATAGTTAGTTTGATAAAAAGTCAAAATAAATAACAAAATTTAAATTGAACCAAAAATCCATACACTTCTTGGAAATTTTTCCATTTTTGCCTACAACCCACCTCGGGAAAATTTATATCCAACCCTCACATTATCTCTTTATCTCTTGCCTCTATTAATTTTTTATAATAATTCTTCATAATACATAATTTATTTTAATGCCTCCCACTAAATTTGGGAGATAGAGTGGAGTCTAACCTCTCTTTTCCCTCCATTATTTTTTCTGTAATTCTATCTAAAATCATTGATCAAAATTCTCATCTTTTGGCTGTAATATTTTCTAGAGATGTGTCCACCAGTAGTCTCAAAATCAATTTCCATAGTTCATGAATCTTTCTCTACATAACTTGATTTGAAAATATCCAAATGCGCCCTACATATTACACACAACTCGAAGGCCCACTTTCTATCATTTTTCCCAATGGGCTCACCATCTCTTGATACCTTAACCAAGAATGGCTTCTTCCCTTCAAATTTTATTTCTTTTGCATTCCTCCTTCTAGATTTGTACAAATCTTAACTCAAACTTTGTCTTTTGAAAAAAGGAGACACATCTTCTATTAAACCACTACTAGTATTTTTGGTTGATCCACTAGTTCCATCAAAAGTTCTAGATGTAAAAGGTTCACTCTAAGGCACAATAGATGCAATATGTCTCGCTTCATGAATTTAATTAGCTAAAACTTCATGCTCCTTTGCCACATTAGGTGTGGCATGAGCAGGTATATCAATACCAATCTCTATAGATTTCACTTCAAACACATCCTTTAATAGTCAATAAATCATTTGCAAACCTACTATTCCTTTTCTCTGATGTTTGTCACTAACCTCCCTTAGACTTTGTGCTAAGAGATCATCATGAAATTGCACATCACCATGTGATATACCAGGCTACACATTACCATGTTCTATATCAATCTACACATCACCATGCGCTATATCAGGTTGCACATCATCACAACTATTATTTTCATGAACTACATTTGTTGAATCACAAATTCCTTTGCTTCTACGATATGGAGGTGCGGTATCTTTTCTTTCCTTTTATTTTTTCTCTACATTTTCTTTGCACTCTTTTTCTTTCCTATAAAACAAAAAATATATCATATTATGTCTTATATACATAAAACTCTTGCCTATAAAATTTCATTAAACACTATTTAAAAAATAATATACTACTTGGTGGATTTACAACTTGCCTATTTATCAAACAAAGACATGATAAATATTTATTATTCTTAGCCACTTTTTCTATATGAAAGTGATCATAATGTGTCACTATAATTTTCGCATTATGATCATTATCATTTGATTTACACCTTATAGTATGTTTCCTCATTTCTTGAATTCCAAATAAGCAATAATGTATAAATCAAAAACTTGAATCAATAAAATTTATTGAGTTCATAATTTGATAACTGTTAACTTCCCAATCAACTGATAACTACAAATGGAAACTTAAAATAGAATTCAATTTACAAATTAAAAAGAATTTATAGTCAAAAACCAAGAATATGTTTACAATTACAAGTATCAGATAAATTTTCCTTAGGGATATATTCACAAGAAAATAACTCATAAAAACAGTACACAAGTAGGATGAGGGAGAAACACACTCTAGTTCATCATGAGGTGTGTTAGAACCTTAAAAAAAATTCTAGTTCCATCATCATAATTAAACCTTGAGCTCCATGATGTGAGCCTTGACCCTTATATTTATTTTTATTTTTCACTAAGCCTCCCCACTCTAAACAAACATATATTTCTTAGGTCTGAATGACATTCAAAGACCTATACAAATCCAAAAATTCCTCATAAATACTTAAGAAAAACCATTTATATCTATTTTACATCCATAAAAGTCCTTCACCACAATCTCGCAGCAATAATGTGAATTCTTAGTGGGTTGGCGGTATATAATATACAACATAAAAGTATTCACCACAATATTGTGGGGTCATTATAATAAAGGTGTGGTTGGGTGATATAAAATAGCTTTATTACATTATAACCATAGTACCACAACAAGGAAAAGTGAACAATGTGGTATAGTGGGGAACAACTTGCCACCCCAAAGGGAAGGAGATAATAAAGAGTGGTAGTGTTGTAAGAACCATAGTATCATGAAGAAGACTACTAATACATAGGGTATAGAAGTAAGAGTCCCACTTCCTCATGATGAAGCATAAGGAAGCTTGTGGTATAGTGGTATACACCCCACTATCCTGCACCAATTAAAGAAATAGATGTTGGTGTTGTAGTAAAGAATATCAGTGAATTATTACTAGTTGCGATATTAAATGCATAACTCTTAACAATCCTCAAAACTTGTGAAAATCAATGGCGCACATTCAAACATGAAATATGAGCTGATCATATAATATTTGGCATAAGGTTAATATTAATGACAACATGATTGAACTCATAATCCATTAAAATTGAGAACTCAACATTGTTATGGCATTCATTTGTAGGGATTGTCATGTGAGAAGCTAGGAGTTCAATAGGGAAAAGTTCTACAACTATCACATACCAGGTAAGTACATTGAACATACTAAAGTAGATTTCCAAGCTTAGAATTGTTTGAAATACTGCATTTAAACACTTAGAAAGCTCGAGTAGAGGCTGACATTAGATATCATGCCACCTAAAAATAAAGAACTTGAGACTAAGAAGGAAGAGCCTAAGGGTAAAAATAGATCATTACAACAATCTATTTTAAATATCTTTCCTAACTCAACTAAGAAAGGATACAAGAAGGTTTTCAAGGATACATCTCATGGTTGTAGGGACTCGCTTATTCCTATTTTGTGGTGGGAACTATTTTGGTATTTCTATGGAAAGAGGGAAGGGATATTTCTAGTATTAAATCCGTGGACATTATACTTAGCTAAAATAATTGTCTTAGATGTCTTCATAGATGTGGTGTTCATTGGAGTTCTAGCCCAAAATTACAACCTTGTTACCAAGTCTGTGAGGATAAAAGTGGGTCACCATTGGTAATATTGATAGAAGATGCAATCATTGAATACTTCAATCTAAAAAAATAGGCCCTCAGTAAGGTTTACTTGCAAAAGAGTGAGGAAAAATATATTATGTTAAGGATAACACATAGAAGTGATGAAATCCACATATACATGAAAAGGGGTGCTAACAACAAGGTGATATATATCTCCCCATCTACCACCAAACCATTTGATGTAGAAGACTTTTATTTTTATTTCAAGAAAGCCTACTTTGCTTTCTGTCAAGTACTTAGGATAGATGCACAAGAATAAATGCCAGTTAGTTTGATGATGATGGATATGAGAATTTAGAACCTCAAGAAAAACATTAAATATGACTTTTCCTCATATCTTGAGAAGGAATTGCATGAAGGCTTCTTTCAAGTTGAAGAGAACATGACCCCTATAAAATCTAGGCACTATTCATTACTGTGTCACTTGATATTGTACCAAAAAAAAGATAGATGGATAGAAAGGATGTGATTGGGTAGGATTGATCAACAAGGGAACTCATTACCTTTGCAATGATGGTGTTATAGATGGGATAGAAGATGCAAAAACTTTGATTATATTGTGTTCTATGATGAATTAGTGTATAGAGTTATGAGATTTCTTGGCCACTCATTACCAAGATTATGCATACCTATACTACAACTATTGAGACCCTTGGATTTGAAACCAGATAAAGTCATACTCATAACTTTGGTGATTAGTTTTTCTACAAGATGTCACAATAATTAGGATTTATGGGTGCCCATAGGTCCCACATATATTGACAAAATATTTTCCTCTATGGTTAGTCTTTTTAGAATTTATGTGGTAGATGTTGTGGATGGAAAAGGATATAATGTACAAATAAAACAAGGGTACATTTCTACCTAAATTGAAAACATGTGAAGAATTATCTATTGGATATGACACCTTGAAGAATTACAGCATTACATTAAGACAAGATATTCTTTGAGGCCTAGAAGTGAAAGGGTTTTTGACCCTAAGGGCCATATGAATTTTATAAGAAAAAACCTCCTCACAAAGGCCACAATCACTCATCAAGTTAATTATGAAGAGGATGGTATTAGAAACTACTTCACTCCCCAAGAGTTATATTAGAGGAAAAGAAAATGTGAGATCATGATGAAGCTGTAGAAAGAAGGGAAGAAGAAGAACAGTGACTTCTTGGGGTATTTTGTAGAAGAAGCAAATCCTCTTAAGCAGAAAAATTTGATAATTGATAAGTTTTGCACAAATTATATGTAAGTCTATAGTAGAGGAGGAGAGGCACACAAAATTATTTTCCAAAAGGCCAAGTGGTATTGTAGTTTTAGAGCCATCTCCTCACACTATTTCAATATGTCATGTTCCTCAAGAATCACCTCTTGAACAACCAATTGTTAGGAAATAGAAGACACAAGAGCCATATAGATTGGTATCCTATACAATAATCAAAGAAGTGGGAGATGTAGAAGTGGCAAGTGTATTGCGGATTTTGAAGGATGATGTTGAGGTAGATCAACCAACCCATGAAACTAAAGCTCATAAAATAGAGGCTAGAATTGATATCCATATGCAAGGAGAAAGGGAAATGTAGGATGATGAGAGGGAAATTGCATCTCTCAAATTTATTAAAGATGATGATTTCATTAAGACCCCCGAATTTAAGGATTTTTGGGTTAAAATGAAAATGAGAGAATTTAAAGAAAGGGTAGAGATAAACAAGATGGGTGTTGAAGAGTCTCAGCATGATCATATTGTAACCCAAACTTTCAATTAATTGAGAATTGATAATGTTGATATTAGCCCACAAGAATCTAGTGATATGGTTTATAATAATAATATACTCATTATCTCAAGTATGGAACTAAAGAA
>CM021106.1:586380081-586736547 GCA_007115665.2 Sequoiadendron giganteum | reverse complement strand
AATCAGATTCCTCATTTGATATACTAGAATCCTCATTCACATAATATTCTCTATTGATCTTCTAACATTTATTTGCTTTCTCATATCTTTGTTTATTCATCTTAGCTCTTTTTAGACACCTTGAAGCATAATGACTATTCCTCAACAACTAAAGCATTTAAAGGGTAACTTACCTTCATTCTTGGTAGATCCTTTCTTCACCATTCTCACAAAGTTAGCTTCTACTTCATCAAGATTTCCTCCATCTAGATCTTGAGCTTTTGTAACCTTAAATACAATTTTTGATTTGGATCCATTTCTCAAATTTGGCTTTCTCATTTCATAAGATGTTAGAGTTCCCAACAACTGATATTTAGTGTGTCTTGTAATCTATATGTTCTTCAATAGCACATACCTTTTCAATGTAAGCATCAAGGAGAGTTATAATATCTTTACAATCCTGAATTCATCTATTGTAGCACCACATCCTTGCATTCCAACTACTACCTCATCAAATATTTGTATATAGGGTTTAACATTCTCATCTTTAAACATATGTAGGAGATTAAATAGTGTCTCAAAATTCTAAAAAATTTCTTATTTGAACCTTTCATCATCTTCATGCTTCTTTTCTAAAGCATCCCAGACTTCTTTAAAAGTCTTAATATTTTTAACTTTAATCAACTCAAAATGTAGAAGACTATTCTTAAAAATGAACTTCGCTTGCTTGCTTGCTTCATGTGCCTTGATCACATCATCCATACTTAAACCATTGGTAGGAGGATTGTAGGGAGTCTTTTAAGCTTTCTCCACATCATATCCACAATAATCCAAATATTCTTCCATCAATATTTTCCATATAGGATAATTAGTTCCACCAAACTTTGGATACTTATAAGTAACTTTTTCAGGCCATCTCAAACCTTCCTTAAGAATTTAATCTCTTCTCCAAGGAACCAAGCTCTAATTCCAATTATTGAACAAGACAACTAAGAGGGGGGTGAATCAGTTGTAGCAAATTTAACCTTTTAATATTTCATTGGAACATAGATCAATCACAAATCCTTACCTTTGCTAATATGATTAGAGATTAAGTGAAAGTTTAGAAAATGGAAACCATCACACAAACACAATAACACCAAATTTATGTGGAAAACACAATATGGGAGAAAAAACAGTGAGGATTAGCTCACACTAGAGAGATTATCAAAACCAATTACAAAGGCTCACTTGCAAAACAAGGACTCACTATCTAACAGGGTTAACCACCTGAAGGGCTCACTTCCATAGAGATACAAATAAGATAGAATAGATATGTTATAGAGAGAAGACAATCTCAATGTAACAAATATTTCCACCACAATTTACTCAACCACTTGCAAACATACATGAATTATAGAGTATAGCTTCAGCTCACTACATCCAAAAACTCAACATTTAGAATTTGCATTGATCTGCCATACTTGCATCCCATACACACATCGATTCACATATAATTTTCATATATCTTCTCTATTTATTTGCACAT
Organism: Sequoiadendron giganteum; assembly: GCA_007115665.2. Taxonomy (NCBI): domain Eukaryota; kingdom Viridiplantae; phylum Streptophyta; class Pinopsida; order Cupressales; family Cupressaceae; genus Sequoiadendron; species Sequoiadendron giganteum. Next base: position 586,735,040 of record CM021106.1, on the reverse strand, counting down.
ATCTCTTTGGAATCTTTCACCACTAACTCATCCTTTATTTATACCATCTCCAACTTTGAAACATATCCAAAGTTTCCCATCGATCATTAAATTTAAATTAAGTCAATGCTAAAATATCCTAGGGTGGAATTAGAATGAGGGCCACCAAAACACATGATTGATGAGGACCCAAATGGTCCCAACATGCTTTAACAACTTTGAAATTATTGTTCAACACAAGGTCGACCAGACCAATGTAAAACACATACAACAATTAAGCACATGCAACCCTTAGAATGATCAAATTATTCTAGACACCAAAATTATCTTCAACATGATCATAAAAAATAAACTCTAGAACTGAAAGTCATAAGAGTCAACCAAAAATAAATTCAGACCAACAACATTTCTCTTGGACCTTAGCCAAAAACACCAAAAATCATAATTCACAACTAGTGAACATAACTCGCACTATACAATGAATCAGAAGCAAAAAACCTAGATATAGAAGCTTCCAACAACCATAATCAACATTAATACAAACTTAAGAGAAAATCCTAGATCAAAACCCAAAGCAACCATTAAACACCGGCAACCTTTTTTTCACTACAATTTTCTCAATATCCTTGACATATACAACCAATAACCTGCATCCATGAAATCAATGACAACAACAACCATTTAATAACCAATTGACTAGTTGACATCAATTTCAACACCTTCATTCTTGCAATATAGGGCACAACCCTAAGATTGATACCTTGGCATTTTGGGCCAAGCAAAGAAATACACAAAAACCAAGGTTGTTAGATGTGGTATAAGAGATCAGAAGAACACCTATGGTAAAAATATTAAAGGAAACATCTCCTTTAGAAGATGCAACCATGTTCACTCAAGATATTGTTAAGGAAATGGAAAAAAAATTGACAGAATGTGAAAAGGAACAAAAAATCTTAAATGATGAGGTAAATAAATTGTTTATAGAAAATGTAAGACTGAAAGAGCAATTGAAAGGAGCAAGGCCCTCATAGTGTAAAGAAATAGTATTGTATCAAACTCCTACTACCTACTTAACTGATATAGATAGTGAATCCTCTAAAAAAATGAATGTACTAAGATAGGAGATCAAAGAGTTAAAAAAAGCCAATAATGAAACCAAGAAGTAGTGAGGGACCATATCATCATCAATTTCCTGGAAAAAATATCAGATCAAAGGATCAAATTGATTGAGGATAAATTGGAAACTGTTTATGATTTGTGCACTTCATTATCCCAAGAAGTTGACCAAATGAAATCCCATGCACTTATACATGATCCTCTTTTTAAGAAGTGACTTTATGCAGGGTATTACAAAGAATTGTGGAAGCTCCTTAAAATTTTAAGCCATCTGAGTAAATGGGTAAGATAGTTATAGATGAATCTCAGTATATAAATGGAGAAGATCAGAAGATTGAAATAAGGATGGAATCATTTTATACATTGAAGAAGTTGTTTGTACCAAGGATATTAAAGGATGATGACCAAGTGAAAAATCATAGTGAATGGAGAAAGGAATTTATTATAATTGTTCCTAAATTAATTTCTCATGTACAAAAGGATGGTGAGTTGAATGTTCACAACCTCAATTTGATCATGGATGGAATAATAGCCTTCGATACTAGATATTTTAAATTCATTATATATGGTAGAGGGTTACTCGACAATAGATGGAGGAATCACCTAACAAATATATCAAAGATTAAAAAATACAAATGACCTCATGAGTACATAGTATACTAATGGGAGGAAAAGTATTTGGCTCCTCAAGAAGAATAGGGCCTTGAAGATGTTGCAGTGGAAGAAACAAGCCTTCAAACACTCTGTCATGGAGAGGGGTACTTTGCCAGGTCGGGATGATCACAAGTCTCCTATGTTGATTAATGGAATACAATTGTATTGAAAGTGTTGCGAGCTTTCAATAATTATTTTCTACTTTATGTGTTTTCTCTTAATTATGTTTTAAGAAAAACTAATGTTCAATTTATACGAAGAGGCATGAATTTTGAAAATATGCCATATTTTGTAATGGTATGAAGCTTTTTTCTTCTCTTATAAAAGAGAAATGAAGACCAAATTTCAATATCATCATCATAGGAATTTATAAAAACATATATGAGGAGACTTATGTTATATTGTAATATCTACTTGAAACAATCAATGGAGAACAAGATTTAATCTAGTGCTCAAATTCTTGTCTCAATTATTTGTTAATAATATTGTGTAGGATTGTATGGTTGTCTCCTATTTAATATTTAATTGTTAATAAAATCATTCATTACATTGCAATGTGCATCTTTCAAACTCAAAGAATTAATTTGTATTGCATAACTAATAACTAGATGTTGGTAATGACAAAATTTCAATAACAATATAGTTTTTACAAAGTCAACCTAATCAAATATGCAATTACTTCACATTTACATAACTAATAACTAAGAGTAGATTCCAATTGCATTTTCTTGTCATGGCACTCCATAAGACCACATTTCTTTGAGGTATTATTTCAAACAATTTACTACCTTGCCTATGCTACCACAACTTTCATACATTTTGGTGGAGCTTTTAAATTCTTCCCGTTGTGAGTTTATTTATCCTTGGCTCTAATTGGTTGGGTTTTGGGTTTTACAAATGAGTCTGGGTAATAGGTGTTCTTTTCAAATGTTGACTTATTATTAATGGTGGCCAGTTGTTTAAGTGAGGTCTTAATCCCCTTTGGTCATGACTTTATCGACCCCTCTTTACCCATCCTCTCAGTCTTTTATGTTCTGACAATATTGTATTTTCCATAGTGTCGGGTTGGTAAAATCTTTTAGATTAATCTCTAAAAAAACCTTTTCAACATCAAGGGTCATTTCCCCATCCACCTAGTTAGTCCCCCTTTTTATAAATAAATTTTTCATATGTGTAGAACGCGTAGCCTTCGGATGGAGTGATCCTCATCCTGATCATTCCTCGTAGACCTCAAAAGGTTTCCTGTTGATGTTATAAAAGTGATGTGAGGTGTGTGAGATGCTACCACCTATCGCATTTGATGGTGGGGACCAGTTTTTGTTTGCTGATCGATGATGGATGCTAGTGCTGATAGCTGTTTCTTTACTAATGCATCATGGTCATTACTCGTTGACCTCGTGACAATTAAAATTTTAGTTTTAATAATGCTGCAAGGTGTGTGAATTGTTGATGAGTGGATGTTGATGTTGTATGAGGGATGACCAAGATGGGGCCTATTCCATGTTGATGTGGTTCCTAGTAGGTGATTTCCTGTTTTCCTGAAGATTGGTGAATGGACGTGGCATTTTCAAACTGTTTTGACTTAATCTAAGCCGTTCTCCTAGCCTACATTATTTTTGATCGACTCGCATTTGAAATAGGCTGGCATTGTACTATAGCCATTTTATCTTGTGTGAGTGAATAGTAATGGTCGAGTTTGACTCTGCTCTCATAATTAAATTCTAAAAGATCAACGTATTTCTATTTTTGTTTATATTTCCACACTAAAGAAGAATTGCCTAGTGCCGAGCAAAGCAAGCCCTTTTTTGTGATTTTTTAGACTCACTTTCATTAACATTCTGCAAGTGAAGCCGTCAATAACACATATACCATTTCTTGTATTTTTAGAAGGTGTAATGGTTGCTTGAAGAACTATTATCAATTGTTTCTTCTTCCATCCCTAAAAGATTGTTCAAGTAAATTTTCTTTAAAGTATTTTAAAGATTGTCTTGATAATTACTGAGGTTTATATAATTGTGAAGCATTTTCTTCTTTAAAGCTATACGGTGCAAGTTATAACTATTAGATATATATAAAAACCCTAGCTCAAATTATTTTGTCTTGTATAAATGGCGCCCAAGGCCTAAAGCTCTGGCTCTGAGGCAAGTACTATAACCTTTTCCCATGATATTATAGATTTATTAAAGCCTTCTACTACCAAAAGGCCTGAGGGAAAAGCTTTGTTCTATGGTCCATTTGCCATGGACGGATTAACTGACAAGCAATGTGTGGCTTGGGATGATGAATTACCATATACTGGATGGTAGTTGTTCTCAAACTAGTTTCAGAATAGAAATTTATGTGTTCCTTTATATAACCCGTGGAGGTTGGATTTGGGCAAGCTGGTGGTTCCTAATGTGGATGTAGATTTATTAAAGAATGTTGTTGCAAGGTACGACCCTATTACCAAAGTTGTTAGAACTCATTCTGGCATAGAAATGGTAAGGATAACTAGGGAGGAAATTGCAGAAATATTTAATCTACATGAATGGAATAAGGATATGGTTGCCATAAATCTCAAGGCCGTTAGAGAAGAATATAGAAACACCAAGGGTTTGTTTAGAACATTTCTTTTAGTACCTCATTTGGCAACCTCGGGAAAAGGAAAGAATAAGAAGTAGGTGGTAATTAGCAAGAATGAGCCAGAGCCTTTTCCTATAAACTATTTCTCTAACTATTTCAAGAAGATAGTTTGTTCCTTGTGCCAAATTCTGGGAATCAGTTTGAAGAATACTCTACCTACCAATGTCATGCACATGGCTGTGAACATTCAACATCAAGGTTTTAATGTGGTATATGATTTTTCAACTTATTTGGTAGAGAAGATGCATGGGTATCTAGTGGCTTTAAAGGAAGGAAATAAGTTGGCTAGTTTCAAATGGTATTCCTTGTTGATTCACATGTTTCTATATAGGGGCCAGGCATTGTTTGAAAAGGATATGGAATTGAAGAAAAAACAGGGTAGTATCGAAATGCCTGTCCAATATTGGACTAGGATCCTTGATATGCATGATCACAAGTTTGATTATGTAACGCTCAAAAATGTCTTTGGATCCAAATTGAATAAGGCTCTTGTTCTTGACCCTCCCAAGATTCCTAAAGAGATTCATGATTTCTTGAGGCCAATGGAGAGAAGGCCTGAATTGAAATTGACACATAATTGGGGAGATATCATCCCTTTTCATAATACAACAATTTTTAGAGTGTATGGCACAAATTTCAACCCTTATGTTTTTCCAAGGGATGTTCCCCTGAGAATTGGTTTTCTAAAAATCATGAGATAGTTGGGGTTTGCTGAAGAAGTACATTTGCCAGCAGAACAAAAGAAATGGTCTTTCTTCCCTGAGTATACAACTTTTGCAAAAAAAATTATGGCAAAGGGAAGGATGGAAGGATTTGTACACACTGCTTAGACCTTATGGATTCAAGACTGTACGCCCTAGGAATCATGATCCTGAGGGTTTTATTTCTCAAATGAAGGCTAAGAATTAGATTGGAACTTTTGTCCATAATTTCTACTTTCCTAAAGATATTATCAGGAATATTTTTGATGTAGAGGAACAAGATGAGAAAGAGGAAAAATACCTCGCCTTCACCAAGATGGTGAAGAGAAAGAAAGAAAAGATACAAGCTTTCAATTCTATACCCGATATTAATGGTGAATACAATAGGGCTATGTATGCCATCAACAATTTTAAAATTTTAGTGGGAATTTTGAAAGATGAACGGGTTGTGGAAGAGGGGAAAATCACAAGATATCGAAGAGTACCCTAAAGTAAGGTTGGAGGAGATGCCTACTTATCAGCCTCTAAAGAAGATAAAGTTTTTCTCTAGGAAAAGGGGAAGTAGGGCAGGTGAAGTTGCTAAAAGTGTTGCACCATCTTCTTCAAGGCAGTCAGTGCCAAATATTGTTGATCTAGATTCCCCTCCTAGAATTGTTGACCAAACATGTCCTTCATCACCAAAGAGACAGAAATTTGAAAAAACAAAGTTGGTTAATTGTGATAGTGATGAGGATGAATAGATCATTGTTACTCTTGATGAAATGCATCAAGGAACTCCATCTTTACCACTAGACACTCCATCAAGTTCTGGGGTAGTTGCTCTTAGGTTTGGAAAAGATGAAATAAGGGGAATAACAAATAATGATGATCTAAGAATGGAGGCCTGCAAAGAGTTCATGATGGATGACTATTTTATCCAAACCAATGCTTTTAAAGATTTTGTGTGGAGAGCTCATGTCTCATTATATGCTGAGAAAGTGGCACAAGAAAGAAGTTTGCACCATAAGATTATAGAGAAGGTAATTCAATCTAAGGTCAGAGAACAAATGAAGGAAAAATTCAAAGAAATAACACCAGAGCAACGCTAAGCATTAGTATAGAAGAGTAGAGTATTGTTACTACCTGAATGGGATATTTTAGATACTATGGTGTTCGATACAATAAGAAGGGCCAATATACCACTTCTTGCAACTGATGAAGAAGCTATGCTAGTGCTCAAGGGGTTAGCTTTTAGTGAAGAGTGGGATGCTTTTGTAATTTGGTCTTTGTCCACTAGATCCAAGAAACCAATCACTGTAGAACCATTTTATTTCAATGGTGACTTAGTTATAAGAAGGGTTCTTGATGCCCCAGCATTGGAGGCTATTGATAACGTTGTAAATGTTGCCAAATTCACCAGGGCAACTATTGAGGATCTGACCAAGGATCGGGATACTCTTAGAGGCTAGTATAATGACGTTATTATTGAATATAATAAGAGTCAACAAAAGGTGGCAGAGCTAGAAACTGAGTTGGCTTTCATAAAATAGAAAATGGAAATATTGAGGTCTCAAGGGCAGGCTAGTTCTAGCCGCACTATCTCTGACCCACCTATGGAACAATCTCAACTCTCTTCACAAGGACAGTCCTTCGCTATTGTTCAATATAACATGGGACAAGTGCCTATTGCAGTTGAAAGGGCTTATAGCCCAGGAGAAGGATTCTCTTGGTAGAAATTAATTTAGCAAGTTGAGGAATATAAGGAGAAGGTGCAACAAATTTGGGAGTCTGCAAGAAGGAGGAATTCGTGATTGTGGACACTATGCTATAAAATTTAAGAAGGAAGGTCCAAAAAAAATTGAATAGTGTTCATACAAATTATGCTCTAATATTGAAAGCACTGAGGTTGTTCCCAAGAGATAGAGAGGTGGCCACCCCATTGCTGGATAGATGGACCCCTGACATTGAGAAATTGAAATTCATGGTAGTGGGAGAAAAACAACATGGGGATAAGTCTCCTATGGTTATTTCAACCTACCAATTTGTCAAGGGAGTTGTGGAGCAGAAGTTTCAGGGGTATGTTCACCCTATAGAGTTAAAGATCAAAGGATTAAAGGCTATATATGATGGAAAGGACTTAACTCCTTTGCCACATATTCTGCATAGTCAAGACAAGATAAAACCTTTACAAATTTGGAAGGATCGGATGACTAATATCATGATTGCTTAGACCCATGAGATATGTAGAAATGCTGACATTGGTATGCTGGAGAATACATTGGACAAACTATCATTTGTCATCAGTTTCTTAGAAATATTTGATAAGAAGGCCACATCAGTAATGGTGAAGTATGTGCCTTATCGAGATAAGATTGATCAGGTTATGGCTTTTAATTGGCTAGCCGAGGATGATTTTGAATTATGGAAAAATGTGTTTATAGATGAATTTGAAATATGAATACTATGTGTGGGAAATGCAACTTGGTCATGTACAATACATGTCTTGCCTCAGAGGTTATAATTGAAAATATGAATTCTCCTTTCAAATTCAAGTACAAGGTGTTGAGGTGGAGTAAAGTGTTGCAATAATTAAAGATGCCTTCTATGATGTGAACAAGTGGCCCTTTGGAGGGAAATTTCTTTTCTTCCATAACAACTAATGACGATTCTTCTCTTATGCTTTTCACTCGCATAATGAAATTGTAACTAAATTAGGAATTAGCGGTCCAATTACAAATGGACATGTGTATTCTCTGGCCTCAAGATTGTTGGCTCCCCTATTTTATAAACACGAATTTTGGTTCGTTATAGAGGTCTATTGAAATATCCGAGATATGAGAAGTAAGAATATAGTGAGACAAAGAGTATGAATGAAGTTCCAGGTTTTAGAAGGTTTTGAATCAGATAAGAGAACTTGGTCAATTATGGGGTTCTTAAGAATGTTTGAGTTAAACATGCGAATTTTTTGAGTTTATTGTCTCTCCTGTTGTGATACTTTGCATGTATTATTAATGAAATATTGATCCAATATGATATTCGTTGATCTTCATTTGTTCTTTACTGTGAATTACATTTAACGATAGCTTTGTTTCAAAGGATCGATTAAATTCTTTAGTTAATTAGTAAGTTCATGTAAGCTAACAATAGGATTCATAAAGAAGTAATATATTTAGGTATACATATGTGGATTGTAATGAGATTCATATAGATCATAGATGATTAAGATGAAATTTTCCCTATAGTTCAGTTTTCTCTTATGACTCCATGCTTTGGAATATGGCACTGGAATTTTGATCACATTTTATTCTCTCATGTTTTGTGTTATGGCCTTAGGATATTTAATTCAAAAATTTCCTATCAATTTACTTTAGTTGTGTTCGCAATTCTTTTCTAACTGGACCGGAGCCATTTCAAGGAATAGCCAATTTCTTGAGGGATTTCATCCTTTTATCATAATTGGTGAATCAATCTATTTATTATCCATGTGAAAATGAATCATTAAAATTTGTATGTTAGGAGCACATTTTAGGGAATACGCTCCTAGATTTTTTAGAGTCCAAAGTGTAGGATAATTAGCCTTATCGTTATTCTCGTCAAGTTGGCCATACGTTTCCTAGAATTTTATTATTGAATATGGCAAGTTCGTACAATCTTTCAAGATATATGTTTGGGTTGCAGTAAAAAATGCCAATAGAATGGTGACTCTACTAGGGAACTATCAAATGAAAAGTCTCTAGTATATATCTGGTTGAGTTAGAGTCATTTTTTATGATATACTTGGTTTAAATTGTGTGCCTAATTTGTCATATTCGGCGCATGTGTCTAGTTTTCCTATGTTCTTTGTCAATGTGTCAAGTAATATTCAAACTCTTTTTCAAAGTCACAAGTGCAAAAGCGAAGTGGAATCACTTCATAATTCCCAACATTTTGGGTGACGACCTTGATATCTTGAACACAAATATTCATACAAAGTACAAACAACAATGTGCAAAGGAGAGTCCTCGTACACCAAAGACCATGAAGAAGACTAGAAACTATGCAAAAAAGAACCTAGATCCAATGCTAGAGCTTGAATCAGGACAAGATAAGAAATGGGTAAAAGTAAATGATACCCCAAGTAAGTCTGTTTCATCTCCTATTGTTTCTTCTCCTACTTTAAATACCGAAATGAATAGTGTTTTTATTAGTGGAGATTCCTCAAAAGTTATTGTGTATAAAATGGATCATGGTAATTTTCCTTTTGAAATGGCTCGAGAAGTAGAAGCTGATATGTCTAAAGAGGAGGAGTGATGGGGTTTCTAGGAATAGGATAAACAATTCCCAGAAGCCACAACACCTAGTACTATGTTTGTTTTTACTGGACATAATTTCAAACCATGAGGTACCTCTTTGAATGAGGAGGTGCCTTTTCTTCAAGAGGATGATTAGGTAGAACAACCTTATTATAATCCTGCTCCAAGTGAGGTAGGAGATATCCTTGAGAATGAAACAGATATAGATAAGGACATGCAAACCTTAATTGAAGAAGAAAAGAGGTTGCAAGAGGCAGAAGACAATAGGGACAAAATAAGAAAAGAGAATATGGAAATATTTCAAGCTAAGTAGTTCGAAAGAAATGCTCAAAAGAAGAAAGTTGAAAAGATGAGGGAAGAAGCAGCTAAGAGAAAAACCTTTGAGGAAAGGGTGGCTAAGGCAGCTATTGAGAGGGCTCGTGAAGTGCCTAAGGTAACAATCTCTATGGCAACCTCTACCACTCCCACATATACCCCTTATATATCTACTACCAAAACTTCAGATCCATTTGCTAGATCCAAGAAGACGACATTTGTAGACCATGGGAAATCTCATGTTGATCAACCTCCAAACAATTCCCATGGTTTTTCAAATTATCAAAGCCATCTTAATACTAGTGATGAAACAAATAATGAAGTTAATCCCAAGCCATTCAATTTTCCCCAAAACCCTAAGCTCCTAAGATTACAACTAATAAATGATTAGTTACAGGTTGATCTGAGAAAGGAAGAATTAGAAGCTGCTAATGCCGAAATGGCAAGAAAGATAGCTTTCCTAAAGATATATATACCTACTCCCCAAGATTCTATTTCGGGAAAGAGCGAGAATGAGTTCTTGAGCAAGAATTCTAAAAAGAAAATCCCTAAAGGTGGGGGTGGTGGAGGTGGAGGTGGTCATGAAAATTTTAGCTCTTACTCAGAGAGTGAAGAGGGAAGAACTCAAAAGGCTAAAAAGCAAGGTAGTGGTGAAAAGGATAAAGGGGGGGATGATAAGAAAGATATTGAGCAACAAAGGACCCCCATAAATGGATGTGGTGGAGGAGGACCCAAAATTGACAGATACAGGCAATTATGTTTTGGTAATATTTGGGGGTATCCTAATCTAGTCCCAGATAATGCATGAAAGCATCTCCCAAAATTCAATAGTAATAATGATTTTAGTGGGGAAGACCAATTGAAAGCTTTTCAAGGATTTGCTGAAGACTTTGAGCGATGGGATGATGATGTAGCAATGAAATACTTTATGCTATCATTAGTTGAAAATGCTAGGGATTCGTATATAGGGTTACCTGATGCTAGGATTGATTCTAGAGATGCCTTTTGCAAAGTTTTTAGGGAACAATACGGGGATCAAGCTGACCCCAGATTTAAATTAAATGATTTCAATAACATTACCAAGGGGCATAATGAATTGGTTACTAAGTTTAATGCTCATTTCAAGAAGGCTATGACAAGAGTTCTTGCATACTTAAGGCCTAATGAAAGTGCATGTTTAGTTGTGTATTGTAATGCATATGATGCCAAATTGTGCTATTTACTAAGTGATAAAGACCCTCAAAATTTGAGGTAGGCATATAAGATGGTTGTGAAAATTGAAAATAATAGAAGAGCTTCTGGTAAAGTGGGGAGAAGACAGGATCCTAAAACTTTTAAAGGCACCAAGAATCAAACCGAGAAGCTTAGTAAACCTACTGCTTCTAATGAGAAGATAGATCAAGTCCTCACCCTGTTGTAGAAACAAGCAAAAAAAGAAAAGCCTCATTTTCAAAGAAATGAAAGGCCCCCCAAGCTACATGACTATCCCTATAATACCAATTGGAATATTGGAAAACCCTTGCAAGGAAACTAGAGAAATAATCAAGCTCCACCTAATCCTTTACATAAGCATTCTCTGACTGGCACAAAAAATTTACCATGGTGTGAAGTGTGTGGAATTCCACATTATCCACAACAATGTGCAGTAGCACAAAATATGGTAGAATCTCAGGATGACCAGGGAGATGCTCAGTCTCCCCAGGATTGGGATACGATGACAAATGTATTATTAGGACAAGATGATCTGGCCTATAATGATTATATCTCAGATGATGAGCCTTGTGGAAGGGATGTTGATTTTTAGATACAGCCTAATGATGTACACCACTAGTAAGTTTTTCCAAATGAAGGAGACAATGATGATTTTTTTGTGAATGAACTGGAGGTGGATAATACTTTTTTGAGAAGAACTTCCGATGAAGAAATTGAAAAATAAATTGTTTTCTTAGCTGCTAGGGCAAGGAATAACATACAATTGAGAAACATAACTATTCCAGGTGATTCAAGTAAGCCTTGCAACTTGTTCATAAAATAAAAAGATGTAGTTGGAACAAATACCAGTTTGGAGGCTAAGAATGTCAATTCAGAGCCTAAGGAAATAAGGGAGCCCACGATATGGGCAAAGAAAGTTGATAAGACCAAGACATAGAATGAAGTTGTACCCTAGAACACCAAAGATAGCAATCAACACTCTTCTAGTGATGGAAATCCCAAGGGAAAAGAAAAGGTAATTTCTGAAAACACAAATTTTCCTCAGTTACCAAAGTACACTTCAATAGATATGTTCCAAGTACTTTCACAAGTTAGGGTTACTGTTCCTTTCTTAGAAATGATGTGAATACAAAAATATAAGGACAAAATTGCTGTACTTATTAATAGTATTCCTACAAGTAGAAAGAGTAAAGTGGTTTTTGACCAGTTAAACTCAAAAGAGGATCAAGAAAAGAAAAAAATTGTGGAAGAAAATATCACAGAAAGCCCTCAAATATACCTAGGAACTACTATTACTACTAATCCCAACCATGCCAATCCTTTTTTCTTAAGCCTGATTATTGATGGGAAAATATTGAGAAATTGTATGATTGACTCGGGAGCTTCTAACAATGTGATGCCAACGAAAATAATGCATTCAATGGGTCTAAAAGTAGATAGTACATATGGTAAATGTTATGCAATGGATTCTTAGGAAGTTCTTGTCATAGGTATTATAAATAATGTTCCATATACATTGGCAACATTTCCTGAGAAAGAGCTACACATGAGTGTTACTGTGGTGGATATCCCACCTACTTATGGCATGTTACTATCTAGGCCTTGGAGTGCTCCAATGGGTGGAAGCATACAGTGTGATTTGTATTTTTCTACATTTTCTATTGAACAAAAAGATGTTAAAATAGATAGGGAAAAGAGGCCCCCTCACATGATTGAAAATGTGGAAGAACCACTAGAGCCTATCAAAATTAACTTTGTGGAAATTGATCTAGAAAAATTTTGTGTTGAGGAAGATAAAATAGAAGAAGAGATCCAGTCAACACCTATTGATAAAGAGGTATTGAAGATATCATCAGAAGGTGACTTATGGATAATAAATTTTGATGGAGCTTGTTCTAGAGATGGCTCAAGAGCAGGAATTTTCTTCACTTCCCCATAAGGTAAAACATTCAAATATTCCTTCTTGTTGTAGTTTTCTTGTACTAACAATGTTTCTGAGTATGAGGCTCTCATACTCTGTCTGAAGATAGCTTGAAAGAATGGTATTAAAGTGTTAAAAGTTTTGGGAGATTCTAAGTTAGTTGTTTCCTAGATTAGATCTCCCTTTGCAGCTAAATATAAAAGAATTAGGCAATACATAAATGTAGTATGGGATATTATTGAAGGATTTAGTGCTTTTTGTATTGAATGGGTTGAAAGAGGACAAAATGCTAAGGCTGACTTGTTAGCAAACATAGCATCAAACTTGATGATGTCAATTTTAGTGGCATCTCACAAATAGAAGTACAAACTAGGCCTACAATACCTGATAACATCTACAAGTGGCAAGTGTTTGATGATGAAATAGACATTTTTAAATTCTTGCATTGTGTGGATTAGTATGAGAGCCTAGAAATTGATTTTGCCTCGTTTGTAACATAAATCGATGGGAAGGAAACCTTGTTTGGGAATGAGGTGATTCAACTCAAAACAAATACCATCCCTTAGGGTTTAGTGCACTTGAAAGGGTTTTTGATGGTCTAGATATGTCAAATACTAGGAAAGCACCCACTCATTAGGAGGACCTAGAAGAAATAAACTTAGGAACAAAAGGTGCTCCTAAGAAGGTTTACGTTGGAAGGAAAATGAAGCCACATGCTAGAAGCATGTTGATTACTCTACTTAGAAAATATAGATATGTTTTTGCTTAGTCATATGAGGACCTTAAATCATATAGGGATGATCTTTTCCAACATGAAATCCCATTGAAACCTTACATGAAACCTTTCAGGCAGAAACAGAGACCGATTAACCCTACCTTGCAACCCAAAATGCAAGAAGAACTTGCTAAACTAAGGAAGGCAAGAATCATCAAAACCATTAGGCACTCATCTTGGGTCTCTAACTTGGTGCCTGTTAGAAAGAAAAATTGGGACATCAGGTTATGTGTTGATTATAAAAACTTGAATGTTTCTTCTTTAAAGGATAATTACCCACTGCCTAATATGGAGGCTATGTTGCAAAAGGTCACAGGATGTGAACTGCTATCCATGATGGATGGATTTTCTGGTTATAACCAAGTAATGGTCAAAGAGTCTGAGCAATTCAAGATTGCTTTCACCACACCATGAGGGACATATGTTTATGTAAGAATGCCATTTGGACTAATAAATGCTAAAGCAACTTTTCAAAGGTCTATGGATCTAGCCTTTGCTGATTTTCTTTATTTGTTCCTCGCAATTTACCAAGATGATCTTACTGCCCATATCAAGAGCAAGGAGGACCACTGTTCTCACTTAGAGAAATTTTTTATTAGAGCTTTGGAATGTGGGATATCTTTGAATCCTAGGAAGTGTGCCTTTAGGGTAAACAAAGGAAAACTGCTAGGGAATCTTGTTTCAAAGGATGGGGTTTAGATTGATCCTGAAAGAGTGGATGCTATTGACAGAATTAAATGCCAATAAATGTAAAGGAATCCAATATTTCTTTGGAAAGATAAATTTTCTAAGAAGATTTTTCACAAATTTCGCTGAAACTGTTTCCCCAATATCTAGGATGTTGAAAAAGGGAGAAAAGATAGTATGGATAGGAGAGCCATCCAAATCCTTTTAGGCTATCAAAGATGCAATCAAGCAGGCCCCTGTTCTCAAGTCACCTGATTACTCAAAACTATTCCAATTTTTTACTTTTGTCTCTTTTCGTACTATAGCTAGAGTGTTATTATAGAAAAACAATGATGGTTTTGAGCAGCCAATTGCATTATTTAGAAAATCATTGCAAGCTGGGGAATTAAAGTATGATATATCAAAGAAGCATGCATATGCCCTAGTAAAGGGAGTTATGAATTTTTAGCTCTACCTGATGGGAGAAATTCTTGTTGCATATGTGCCAACGGATGCAGTTAAAGATATTTTCACTTAGCAAGAGACTTCAAGAAGGAGATGTAGATGGATAAATAGAATCCAAGAGTTTAATATTGACATACAAATCACTAATCTTGTAAGGGGTCAAGGTTTAGCCAAATTAATGACTGAAGCAAATTTGGAGGCAAATCAGATAAACTAGATAGAGCAAAAGAATATTGCACCTATCTGTGATATGCAAACTTGTGGCTGGTATAGGAGGATTGTTGAGTATTTACAAACAATGCAATGTCCTGAAGGTATGCCCCTTACTGAGAAAAGAACCCTTAAATTGTAGGCAATTAGGTATGTCATTATTGATAGTGAGCTGTGGTGGAGGAAACCTGAAGGTATTATACTCAGATGTGTGGATGGAGACCAAGCTAAGGATCTACTAATAGAAATGCATAAAGGAGCTTGTGGAGGCCATTACATGGATAAAAAAACAACTCATAATATTTTAAGAGAAGGATACTGGTGTCCTAATATATTCAAGGATGCTCACAGGTATGTCAAAAGATGTGACGCATGTTAGAAGTTTGCTAGTAAGTTGAATTTTTCTAGTAATCTACCTTTGAGACCTATGTCTGTTTCAGCTCCTTTCCAGCAATAGGGTACTGACTTCATAGGGGAGATATCTAAAAAATATAGTGGAGGACATGCATGGATATTGGTGGCAATTGATTACTTTACTAATGGATTGAAGCAATCCTAGCCAGAAGGTCCACAAGTAGAGTTGTTATTGATTTTTTGAGTGATAATATCTTAAGTCGATTCGGGGTACCTGAAAGAATTGTTCTAGATAATGCAATGTGTTATAGGTCAGAGAAATTTATTAATTTCTATAATCAATATGGTATAACTATTTCATATTCTTCCCCTTATCATCCCCAAGGAAATGGACAGGCATAGTCTAGTAATAAGAGTCTGATGAAGATCATCAAACGCATGATTGAGAAGAACAAAAAGGCTTGGGATTCAAAATGAAAACTAGCACCATGGGCTGATAGGACAACTATCAAGAAGGCAATTGGTCATTCACCTTTTAACCTAGTCTATGGGATGGAGGCACATATCCCACAAAACAACCTATTGAATATGTATGAATTTTTCTAGGAATATGATGATGATATATGTGATGAGATGCAACACAAAATGGATGAATTGAATCAACTGGACACAACTAGAAGAGAGGCTCATAAGAGAAATGAAAGACTATAGCTTCAGGTGAAGCACCTTTATGAAAAAAGAGAAGTTGACATAAAATTTGATATTGGAGCAATGGTGTTGCTCTTGAATGCAAGATCAGAAGATAAGGGCAAGCATGGAAATTTTGATCCCTTCTGGCCTGGCCCATATATAATTATGGATACACATGGACAAGATTCATATTTCTTACAGTCACTTGTAGGTGAAGTTCTTGAACTAGCAATACATGGATAGTTCTTGAAATACTATTTCTCTTGAAGTAGCTCTTTTTTTCCATGTACGTTGTACAGCCCTGTAAGTAGTGTATATAGGTGTGTTTGTATTTGTTTTTTATTTTGTCTGCTTGTCTTGCACAAATAGGTCCCTTGTTTTTTCTCTCTCTGTATCTAGTCTGTGTAACCAAAGATTCTGAAATCTTGTTATGCCCACAGGGGGCATACATCCCCAGTCGAAGCCACTCGTGGAGCTTTTAAATTCTTCCCCTTGTGAGTTTATTTATCCTTGGCTCTAATTGGGTGGGTTTTGGGTTTTACAAAATATTCTGGGTCATAGGTGTTCTTTTCAAATGTTGACTTATTATTAACAGTGGCCAATCATTTAAGTGAGGTCTTAATCCCCTTTGGTCATGACTTTACTGTCCCCTCTTTACCTGTCCTCTCAGTCTTTTGTGTCCTGACCGTATTGTATTTTCCATAGTGTCGGGTTGGTAAAATATTTTAGATTAATCTCTTAAAAAAAATCTTTTCGACCTCGAGGGTGATTTCCCCATCCACCTATTCAATCCCCCTTTTTATAAATAACTTTTTTGCTTGTGCAGATTGTGTAGCCATCGAATAGAGTGATCCTCATCTTGACCGTTCCTCGCAGACCTCACAAGGTTTCCTGCTCAATTTATAAAAGTGATGCGAGGCATGGGAGATACTTCCATCTACTACATTTGATGGTGGGGACCAGTTTTTGTTCATTGACGATCGATGGATGTTGGTGCTGATAGTTGTTTCTTTATCAATGCATCGTGGTTGTTCCTCGCTAACCTCGCACAATTAAAACTTTAGTTTTAATAATGCTGCGAGGTGTGTGAATTGTTGATGTGTAGACATCAATGTTGTATGAGGGATTACCAAGGTGAGGCCTATTTCATGCTGATGTGGTGCCTAGTAGGTGATTTCATGCTCACCTAAAGACTGGTGAATAGACGTGGCATTTTCAAACTATTTTGACTTAATCTGAGCCGTTCACCTAGTCTATATTGTTTTTCATCAACGACTTGTATTCGAAATAGGCTAGTGTTGTACTATAGCCATTTTATCTCGTGTGAGTGAATAGTAATGGTTGAGTTTGACTCTGCTCTCATAATTAAATGCTAAAACATCACCGAATTGCTATTTTCATGTATATTTCCATGTTGAAGTAGAATTGCTTGGTGCTAAGCAAAGCAAGCCATTTTTGTGATTTTCCATCCTTCTTGTCATTAATGTTCTACAAGTGAAGCCGTGAGTAACACATATACCATTTCTTGTGTTTTCAGAAGGTTTTATGGTTGCTTGAAGAACTATTATCAATTGTTTCTTTTTCCATCCATGAAAGATTGTTCGAGTAGATTTTCCTTAAAGTATTTTAAAGCTTGTCTTGATAATTGCTAAGGTTTATAGAATTGTGAAGCATTTTATACTTTAAAGCTATAGGGTGAAAGTTATGACTATTAGATATATATAAAAACCCTATCTCGAGTTATTTTGTCTTGTATAAATGGTGCCCAAGGCCCGAAGCTCTAGCTCTAAGGCCACTACTAGACCCTTTTCTCAGGATATTATAGATTTATTAAAGCCTTCTACTAGCAAAAGGTCTAAGGGAAAATCTTTTTTCTATGGATCGTTTCTCATGGAAGGATTAACTGACAAGCAATGTGTGGCTTGGGATGATGAATTACTATATACTGGATGGCAGTTGTTCTCAAACAGGTTTGGGAATAGAAATTTATGTGTTCCTTTATGTAACCCGTGGAGGTTGGATTTAGGCAAGCTAGTGGTTCCTAATGTCTACTTAGATGTAGATTTATTAAAGGATATTGCTGCAATGTATGACCCTATAACTAGAGTTGTTAGAACTCATTCTGGCATAGAAATGGTAAGGATAACTAGGGATGAAATTGCAAAAATATTTGATCTACATGAATGCAATGAAGATATGGTTGTCATAAGTATTAAGGCCTTCAGTGAAGAATATAGAATCACCAAGGTTTTGTTTAGAACATTGCTATTGGTACCTCATTTGGAAACCTTAGGAAAAGGAAAGAATAAGAAGTAGGTGGTAATTGGAAAGAATGAGCTAGAGCCTTTTCCTGTAAACTATTTCTCTAACTATTTCAAGAAGAGAGTTTGTTCCTTGTGCCAAACTCTAGGAATTAGCTTGAAGAATATTGTGCCTACTGATGTCATGTACATGGCTGTGAACATTCAACATCTAGGTTTTAATGTGGTATATGATTTTTCCACTTATTTGGTAGAGAAGATGCATGGGTATCTAGTGGCTTTAAAGGAAGGAAATAAGTTGGTTGGTTTTAAATGGTATTCCTTTTTGATTCACATGTTTCTATGTAGGGGCCAGGAAGTGTTTGAAAAGGATATAGAATTGAAGAAAAAGGAGGGTAGTATTGAAATACTTGTCCAATATTGGACTAGGATCCTTGATATGCATGATCACAAGTTTGATAATGTAGCATTCCAAAATTTCTTTGGATCCAAATTGAAGAAGGCTCTTGTTCTTGACCCTCCCAAGATTCCTAAAGAGATTCATGATTTCTTGAGGCCAATGGAGAGAAGCCATGAATTCAAATTGACACATAATTGGGGAGATATCATCCCTTACCATAATACAACAATTTTTAGAGTGTATGGCTCAAATGTCAACCCTTACGTTTTGCCAAGGGATGTGCCTCTGAGAATTGGTTTTGTAGAAATCATGGGATAGTTGGTGTGTGCTGAAGAAGGACATCTTCCAGCAGAACAAAAGAAAGGGTCTTTCTTCCCTGAGTATTCAACTTTTGCACATTTTCTTATGACAAAGGGTGGATGAAAGGATTTGTACACATTGCTTAGTACTTTATGGATTCAAGACTGTATGCCCTAGGAATCATGATCATGAGGGTTTTATCTCTCAAATGAAGGCTAAGCATCGGACTGGAAATTTTGTCCATAATTTCTACTTTCCTAAAGATATTATCAGGAACATTTTTGATGTAGAGGAACAAGATGAGAAAAAAGAAAAATACCTCGCCTTCACAAAGATGGTGAAGAGCAAGAAAGAATAGATACCAACTTTCAATTCTATACCCTGTATTAATGGTGAATACAATAGGGCTATGTATGCCATCAACAATTTTGAGAGTTTGGTGGGAATTCTGAAAGATGAACAGGTTGTGGAAGAGAGGGGAAAGTCACAAGATTTTGAAGAGTACCCTGAAGTAAGGTTGGAGGAGAGGCCTACTTATTAGCATCTAAAGAAGATAAAGGTTTTCTCTAGGAAAAGGGGAAGCAGGGCTAGTGAAGTTGCTCCAAGTGTTGCACCATCTTCTTTGGGGTAGTCAATGCTAAATATTATTGATCTGGATTCCCCTACTAGAATTGTTGACCAAACATGTCCTTCATCACCAAAGAGACAGAAAATTGAAAAAACAAAGTTGGTTGATTGTGATGGTGATGAGGATGAAGAGATCATTGTTACTCCTGACGAAATGCATCAAGGCACTCCATCTTTCCCACTAAACACTCAATCAAGTTATGGGGTAGTTTCTC
The DNA here is from genome assembly GCA_007115665.2 of Sequoiadendron giganteum. Classification (NCBI taxonomy): domain Eukaryota; kingdom Viridiplantae; phylum Streptophyta; class Pinopsida; order Cupressales; family Cupressaceae; genus Sequoiadendron; species Sequoiadendron giganteum. The sequence goes on along the minus strand of CM021106.1, from coordinate 586,715,286 downwards.
TTAGGTTGCAAAAATATGAAATAAGGGGAATAACAAATAATGATGATCTAAGAATGGAGTCCTACAAAGAATTCATGATGGATGACTCTTTTATCCAAACCAGTGCTTTTAAATATTTTGTGTGGAGAGCTCATGTCTCATTATATGCTACGCAAGTGGCACAAGAAAGAAGTTTGCACCCTGAGCTTCCAGAGAAGGTAAACAAATTTAAGGTCATAGAATAGATGAAGGAAAAATTCAAAGAAACAACACTAGAGCAGGGCTATGCATTAGTACAGAAGAGTGGAGTGTTGTTACTCCCTGAATGGGATATTGTCGATGTTATGGTGTTCAATACAATAAGAAGGTTCAATAGGCCACTTCTTGCAACCGATGAAGAAGGTATGCTAATGCTCAAGGGGTCAGCTTCTAGTGAAGAGTGGGATGCTTTTGCAATCTGGTCTCTATCCATTGGATCCAAGAAACCAATTTTTTGTAGAACCATTTGATTCTAGTAGTCACTTAGTTATAAGAAGGGTTGTTGATACCCCAAAATTGGAGGCTACTGATATGGTTGTAAATGTTGCCAAATTCACCAGGACAGTTGTTGAGGATCTGACCAAGGATCAGGATACTCTTAGAGGCCATTACAATGAAGTTATTATTGAATATAATAAGATTCAAAAAAAGGTGGCATAGCTAGAAATTGAGTTGGCTTTGTTAAAAAAACAAATGGAAACATTAAGGTCTCAAGGACAGGCTAGTTCTAGCTGCACTATGTCTAACCCACATATGGAACAATCTCAACCCTCTTCACAAGGACAGTCCTTAGATATTGTTCCATATAACATGGGACAAGTTCCTATTATAGTTGAAAGGGCTAATAGCCTGGGAGAAGGATTCGCTACGGAGAAATTAATTCAACAAGTTGAGGAATATAAGGAGATGGTGCAACAAATCCAGGAGTCTGTAGGAAGGAGCAATTCGGTGATTATGGACACTGTGTTGAAACATTTAAGTAGGAAGGTCAAAGGAAAACTGAATAGTGTTCATAAAAATTATGCTCTAATGTTGCAAGCACTTAGGTTGTTCCCAAGAGATAGAGAGGTGGCCACCCCATTACTGGATAGATGGAGCCCTAGGATTGAGAAGTTGAAATTCATGGTAGTGGGAGAAAAACAACATGGGGATAAGTATCCTATGGTTATTTCAACCTACCAATTTGTTAAGGGAGTTGTGAAGTAGAAGTTTCAGGGGTATGTTGCCCCTATTGACTTAAAAATCAAAGGATTAAAGGCTATATATGATGGAAAGGACTTAACTCCTTTGCCACATATTTTGCATAGTCAAGACGAGATAAAACCTTTGCAGATTTGGAATTGATATTTTGAATTGAAGGGATGTCGGGCTCCAACGGGCATCTTCCCTTTGCAGAGGCCGAGAAGGTTTTACCAGGTTTGATGTGCCAAACCAAGGCATCATAGGGGAAGCTTGGTGCTTTGGAGGTGGATGGAACAGTCAGCGACATAGCCAGCTTTGGTAGCAAGAAGGGAGATCTGCGTAGGAAGAGTGTGAGGTGTGTTGGAGACCTATTCCCAGGAAATACTATGCAAATGCAAGGGAATCAGAAATTGGTGGTGGTAGGAAGGATAGGCGCAAGCAAGGAGCCCTTATTGCCCAGATCTGAGAGGAAATCGAGCCAAAACAAGTGCTCTGGGGAGGTGAATGGAGGGATTCATGATTCCCATCCACTTTCAAAATCAATCACTATGGATTTAGCCGAGGAGCTGGAGCAAGAAGTCATCAGTAATGAAAAGGTTTTCTTGAGGTTGGGGCTGATTGGGAGGTTCAGGGGGTTCTAGCTAGGATTGAATGATCTCCATCAATGGATCTCAAAATCTTGGAAACCTCTTTTGGATGGGTATATTCAGATCTATCCAATGTCCAAAGGATTTTTTATTGTTGTTTTTGAAAAAGAAATGGACAGGAAGAAGATTCTTTGTGATTTTCATTGGGACTGGAATGAAAAACATATTTTGATGTTAAAGCCATGGCATTGAGGTTTCAACCTAGCCACTGAAACTTTTGAGAGTATTCCCATTTGGGTGAGACTTCCCAATCTCCCATTGTAGTTTTGGTTTGATTCCTACTTGGAAGCTATTGGAAACTCTCTAGGGAAATTCTTAATGTTGGATGAGGATTCTTCAAATCTTTTACATTCGACTTATGCTAGAATCTTCATTGAAATGAATGTATCCAAGGTGCCTCCGAAGGAGATTCAACTAAAGTATTCAAAGGGTTGGTGGGTGCAGCCTTTGGAATATGAAGGGATACCATTTAGGTGTAGAATATGTCATCAGACGAGCCATATGGCAGCTGAATGTGCAAAAATCAGAACTAAAAAATCTGCTTCTTGGTGGAAAGATGCCTCTTCCCAGCACTACACGGTGGAGAGTCGGGGGGAAAAACAAGTGATCCCACAAACTAAATACATAGTGGAGGAGAATCAGGCAAGAGTAGGAGAGGAGCCTCAGATAAGAGAGGTACCAAGGCAAGATGGGAAGACCCCGGGACAGGAGGCTAGAAGGAAGGAGACACAGTAGGGGAAAGCAACCCCAATAGAGAAGGAGACGGTGGTAGAGAATAGTGAATTAGAAAGAGCCAAAAATGGAGTTACAACACCTGAATGTAGAGAAAAGAAAGGTGAGATGAGACCACAGGAGTTAAAGGTTAGAGAATGGATGGCTGATGAACAACATCCACAAACAGGTTGTAGTGAGGTAGGAGACTGGAGGAGCCCATGAGAACCTCTTCTAGACTGGCAATGGAAGGCAGCAAGGGTGGAGGATGGGTGGAAAATAGTATTGGGAAAGAAATCAAAGAAGGTGAAAAATAAAGCATTTGCAATGGTTCTTCGTTCTTAGTCCAAAGGAAGATTTAAAACAGTTCCAAGCTCTTGATCTGTTTTAAGATATTTGAGGCTATTGGGTTGAAGTTTGTTAACATGTAATGCTATGTCTTCTTATGGCTGGTTCGGTTTATGTTGGTATTGGAGGATTTGGTGTCTTGATGTCATCATGGTTTTTGTTTGGATTTAGAAAGGCCTTTTATTGAAGGTGTACTGGCTTTGATTGTGTAATCTTGTCAATTTTTCTATCAATATTTATATATATAAGATTTGTTATTGATAAAAAAAAAAAAAACCTTTATAGATTTGGAAGGATTAGATGACTAATATCATGATTGCTAAGGGCCATGAGATATGCAGAAAGGCTGAGATTGGTATGCTGGAGAATACATTGGAGAAACTATCATTTGTCATCAATTTCTTAGAAATCTTTGATAAGAAGGCCATGTTAGTAATGGTGAAGTATGCGCCTTATCGAGATAAGATTGATCAGGTTATGGCTTTTAATTGGCCATCCGAGGATGATTTTGAATTATGGAAAAAGGTGTTTACAGATGAATTTGAAATATTAATATTGTGTGTGGGAAATGCAACTTGGTCATGTACAATACAAGTCTAGCCTCAGAGGTTATATTTGAAAGTATGCATTCTCCTTTCAAATTCAAGTACAAGGTGCTAAGGTGGAGTAAAGTGTTGCAATGGTTAAAGATGCCTTCTACGATGTGAACAAGTGGCCCTTTGGAGGGCAGTTTCTTTTCTTCCATAACAACTAATGATGATTCTTCTCTTATGCTTTTCACTCTCATAATGAAATTGTAACTGAATTAGGAATTAGCAGTCCAATTACAAATGGACATGTGTGTTCTCTGGCCTGAGGCTTGTTAGCTCCCTTGTTTTATAAAAGGGAATTTTGGGCCATGAGAGAGGTCTATTGAAATATCCAAGATATGAGAAGTAAGAATATAGTGATACAAAGAGTATGAATGTAAGTCTAGGTTTTAGAAGGTTTTGAGTCAGATAAGAGAACTTGGTCAATTATGGGGTTCTTAAGAATGTTTGTGTTAAACATGTGAATGTTTTGAGTTTATTGTCTCTCCTGTTGTGATACTTCGCATGGATTATTAATGAAATATTGATCCAAGATGATTTTCATTGATCTTCATTTGTTTTTAACTATGAATTATGTTTAACGATAGCTATGGTTCAAAGGATCGATTAAATAGTTTAGTTAATCAGAAAGCTCATGCAAGCTAACAATAGGATTCATAAAGAAGTAATAGACTTAGGTATAGATATGTGGATTCTAATGCGATTCATATAGATCATAGATGCTTAAGATGAATTTTTCCCTATAGTTCAATTTTATCTTGTGACTCTATGCTTTGGGATATGGCATTGGAATTTTGATCATGTTTTATTCTCTCATGTTTTTTTGTTATGGCCTCAAGATATTTTATTCAAACATTTCCTATCAGTTTAATTTAGTTGTGTTTGTGATTCTCTATTAACTGGACTCTAGCCTTTTCAAGGAATAGCCAACTTCTTGATGGATTTCATCCTTTTAGCATAATTAGGGAATCTATATATTGCTTATCCATGTGCAAATGAATCATTTAAAGTTGTATGTTAAGAGCACATTTTAGGGAATACCCTCTTGTATTTTACAGAGTCCGAAGTGTAGGAGAATTATCCTTATCGTTGTTCTCATCAAGTTGGCCATACATTTCCTAAAATTTTATTATTGAATATGGAAAGTTCATAGAAGCTTTCGGGAAATACATTTGGGTTGCAGTAAAAAATGCCAACACATGTCTACCAAAGAATTTTATCAAATAGTTCACTACCTTGTTGATATGGCTAAATCTTAAAACAAGTGTTTTTGAAGAAGCTATGGATTCTTGGAAAAAAATCTATCAAAGCATAATAGTAAGGAATAGCACAGACAAGGCAGTGAACTAGTTGAAAAAGTGCCTCAAAGAAGTATGTTCTGATGGTGATGGAATTTCATAACAATCCATTACAACTCACTTATCATGGAAATCATCATGAAATTTCATCACCATGAGACCACATTTCTTTGGGGCATTTTTTCCAAAGTTCATTGCCTTGTCTATGCTACCACATTTTTCATACATGTCTACAAAATAATTTTATCAAATAGTTCACTACCTTTCTGCTATGGCTAAAAGCCTAAAATAGGTGTTTTCAAACAAGTTATGGCTTCTTAGAAAAAATCTATCAAAGCATAATAGTAAGAAACAAGCTATGGTCTCAGGGTTTTTTCTAGTGCAAAAATTTCCATGATTTTATTTGCATTTCTTTGTAGGTATTCAACACATTTTTTGGAAATTTTTCTATTTGAAATGGGGAAATATCTTTGTGGTCAATTTTATGCATTTTTTATTTGTAGGATTCTCACATTTAGTGAAAAAGGTAGTGTTCATGAAGGAATGGAAAATATGCGTAGATCCTTTGAATTATACTCGTACTATGCAATAGCATTTAATCATTTAGCAAACCATTTTTCCTTCATAGGGAATTTTTTTCTTGTGGAACAGTTGACTGAGACAACTCTTGTTTCAACTGACCACTCTCTCATGAAATATCATTCATATTATAATCTTGCATGATCTTATCATAGTAAATGTGATTATAACACCACTTTTTGCTACTATGTATGGAACCAGTAAAGGAAATCTAGAGACAGTAGGATTTTGTGGATAGGTTCAAGTGAAGTTGAGAGATCTTAATTATTCTCTCTCAAATTTTGAAAAGGTTCTAGAGGTCCTCCCTGATAACTATGAGAGCTTAAGAGTTGTAGGCCATATATATGCTCAACAAGAGCAGGCAAAGAAGGCTTTGTAAATTATAAGAAAGGAAACTCGCATAGATCCACATGATGCCCATGCATTTATCAAGATGGGTGAGTTATTAATATCGTCAGACCCTAGTGTAGCCTTAGATTCTCTTAAGACACCAAAGTATCTTTCGAAGAAGAGAAGATAAGAAGTACCCATTTAATTGTTTATAAACAACATTGGGGTTCTTCATTTCGAGCATGATGAACTAGAGTTGGCTCAATGAAATTTTATGGAGTCTTTAGGAAACAATGTTCTACATCTACATAAATATTTGTTGTTAGTTTTGTGCATTTTTTACTTGTAAAATTCTCACAATTAGTGAAAAAGGTAGTGTTCATAAAGGAATAAAAAATATGTGTAGAGACTTTGAATTATACTCATACTATGCAATGACATTGAATCATTTAGCAAACCATTATTTCTTCACAGGGAAACATTTCCTTATGGAACAATTGACTGAGATAGCTCTTCTTTCAACTGACAACCCTATCATGATATATCATTCATACTATAATCTTGCATGTGATCTTATCATAGTAAGGTGATTATGACACCACTAGCTGCTACTGCATGACATAAATCAAAAAAATCCAAAGCCCACAAGATCTTGTCAACAAGTTCAATTGAAGTTGGGAGATCTTAAGAGTTCTCTCTCAAATTTTGAAAAGGTTCTAGAGGTCCGCCCTGAGAATTGTGAGATCTTGAAAGTTGTAGGAAATCTATATGCTCAAAAAGGGAAGGAGGAGAAGGATTTGGAAATTTTAAGAAAGGAAACTCACATATACCCATGTGATTCCCATGAATTTATAAATATTGGTGAGTTATTAATACCATCAGATGCTAGTGTAGCCTTAGATTCTCTTAAGATAGTAAAGTCTCTTTTGAAGAAGAGAAGAGAATAAGTACCCATTCAATTGCTAAAAAATATTGGGGGTTCTTCATTTTGAGCATGATGAACTAGAGTTGGCTCAACAAACTTTTATGAAGGCATTAGGAAATGGCATTTGGGTTGAATTCATAAATAAAAGCCCTAGTTCCAATTCTATAGTTTTTCATGTTCTCTTTAAGGATATGGAATTATCCCATTGACTAGAAGAAGGTGGTGTTTCACTTGAGTTACCATGTCATAAAGTCACAACACTATTTAATCTTGCTAGGTAGTTTGAATAACTACATGATACTGAAAAATCAATTTTTTTATATAGGCTAATATTGTTCAAGTTTCCTGATTATGTGGATGCATATCTACATCTTGCAGCCATGGCTCAGGCTCGGAATGAGATCCAACTAAGCCTAAAATTGATTGGGGATGAACATAAGGTAGATAAAAAATTATCAAATGATTTATCTATGCTTAAAAAATTGAACTAAAAATAGATGAATATCTTAAAGAAAAAGAAACAATTAAAGCTACACAAAGTGAATTAGATGCAAAGAATTCTTATGTTGACATTTCACTAGGAAATTGGAATTATTTTTAGTTTTTCATAATGAGAGGAGAGATCCAAAGGTGAAGACACAACACATTGAGAAGGATATATAACTATATTATAAAGTCTTGGCACAAAGACCAGGAAATGTTTATGCTACAAATGTGGCAGCCATTGTGCTAGCTAAAAGGGGTCATTTTGATATTGCGAAGGAAATATTTACACAAGTACAAGAAGCTACAATAGGAAACATCTTTGTTCAGATGCTTGATGTGTGGGTAAATATAGCACATGTTTACTTTGGACAAGGATAGTTTTCGCTTGTAGTGAAAATGTATCAAAATTGTTTGAGGAAATTATATTTTGGCACTGGCACCAATATTTATTATATTTAGCTCAAACACATTATCAAGCATAATAGTTGAAAGATTGTAAAAGAACATTATTAAGAGTAGTAGATTGTAACTACTATAAGTTTCCAATCCAAAAGCTATAGATTTTGTGTTTAATGTAATGAGGGTTTCAAATTTTAATTTGTTGCAGAGGACATCCCAAAATCTGACTTTACTATAGAGGGCCTCACCAATTTCAAATTTGTTGCAAAAAACTCCAAATTCCTTACACACCTTTTCAGAAGTCTCCAGGTTGTCTCCAAACAATATTTATCCCCCATGCAAGTTTCAATAATTCTTTATCACCGAATTCGTTGAATCAAAATGCCTCATTGTAGTTTTCAAGTGTCAGGCACTTAAATGAATAATGAATCACGTGCAATATCCTCTTGCCAATCATTCCCTGATATATTTTTTAAATTTTTTGTCTTATTTATATTTGTGTGACTAAATCTTTTTTCATTTTTATTTGTATGACTAAATAATTTTTTAGTCAACGAAAATATTAGTCATTTATTTACTAATTTATAGATGAGTTACAAAAAATTAGTAGAATTTAGTCATTTTAGTTGTTGTGACTAAAATGTTTAGTCACCTAGTCATTTATTTGTCAAATTCTTCTAATGTTACATTAGACATCCATACATCAAACTGTGAAGATGATAGATATTCTTGCATTCTAATGCTTCAAAAAGAATGGTCTGATTCATCAAAGAGAGGCACTTTATTTAAGGATGAACCTTCATGACTAACAATTTATGTTCACTTTCCAAGATCTACCTAAACTGATTAATCTTCTCCAAAAGAACTAGGGCTCCAATACCAATTGTTGGAAAACAACAATCTACATAGAGCATGGTGAATCGGTAGATTAAATGAAAAATATTATTTTAACCTGTTATAAGTAGATCAAACAAACATGCACAGATCATTCAAACACAAATATACAAGCACATACCACTAGGTATACATGGAAAACTCAAAATGTGGAAAACCATGGTGAGAATAGTTGCTAGCAGCTACTATCCTAATCCAAACTCACAATAAAACCTCACTAGTTACAAGATTTAAGCACACCTTGGAACCCTAAGGAGACACAAATCCCCTATTTTAAGAGAACCTACTATAAGGAAGCACCCACTACCTAACAAAGCATTCACTCAGCTATCTGATGGAATAAACCAATCATATTTTTGATGCAAATATGGAGCAACAACTCTTGATTACAAATGATTGAAATATGAATCTAGTTCAATGTTACAAACTTATTTTGTAACTAATCATACATATTTGATGTTCACTCAATAATACATTTATCTTTTGTACTCATAGCTTTCTCCTCACACTCTCATTAACCTCTATAACTCAATGCATATCCTATATTGATCTTCTATGTTAGGATCTAGGTCTTCATACCTCAGTATATGCATACTCAAACTTAACTTCTTTTTAAATTACACAACCACACAACCCCTAATATTTTTCAACTCCATCTTGGATTTTTTTACATGCCAACACTCCTTGACCCTTATGCCACCATCCACATTCAATTCTCTTTCTATTTTTGGTGTTGGAGTAACTAGGGTTTATTCTTGATTTAATTTCCTATCTTACATGACATGATTGATCTGTAATAGATCTCTTTAAGATTACATTTTCAACTGAGAATTATTGGTGTTGTTCATTCCCTTCAATCACCAATCAAATTTTTCTTGTAATGATAACTTCATTTTTTTTGTAACCTTCTCATTCATGCAACATGTAGTATATCAACCATGAAACTCGCACAATGATCTATCAATCACTAACTAGGAATTATTGCATTTAAAACTTAATTGTTTATTTGATTAGTTTAAACATAGACCATATATCTTGTTAGAATGATTCACAATAACAATGTGAATAAAACCATCCAATCATTTTATAGCATGTGTGAATATTCCTCAAATTCATTTGGTCAACTCAAGTCAGCATATGTTTCATGCAAAAAAATGGAATTTTTCCTTTAATAATACATGTCAGTGGTCAAGTATCTCTAATCCCTCTTACCTTTTGCTTGAAATGCTTTGTACTGCTTAAGAATCATTATTCAACAATGAAGTATACTTCTCCTTCAAACATGTCAAGGTTTGGCCATCATCCTTACCCTTTACCTCCTACCTTCCTTCTTATCTATGATAGACCATCATACTAATCTCTGAAACTATGAAGTGTGAAACACCAAATTTGTATCTAGCTTGTCAGATGTTGGGGTTCACCCTTCCATCATTACAATTACATGCCTATTAACATGGAACAAGCCATCCTCTTGACTCACAATTCCTGAAACCAACCTTTGTATACTTAACCATTTTGACCCTTTTAGGTGTCAGCCTTCACGGTTACATCTTCCATCTTAGACAAAATAATACTTTCAGGCAGATGCCTTAAAGCCACTATGTGAACTCTGAACTCATTTTGGATTTCAAGGTTTGGGGTTCCTTCATACCCCTATCTTTACTTAGTGTTAAGGCATAAGCCTTACTCTGACTCGTGGAGCCCAAAACCCTTTCGAGGTTCAAGGTTCATGGATTCTTCATAGCCTTTTCTTAGCCTTATGTTAAGATGTAAGCCTCAAATATGATGTCTGATGCTCAATGCCTTGTCAAACTTAAGATAATATGGTACTTAGATTGTATAATACAGAATTTACTAATATATATAATTTTTACCATTTTGATATTTATTTTAGTCTTTGTATTTTGAGAAAATTGAGATCTAACCTAACCATTGATAGGAGAAAAAATGTCACAATGATGAGTTCCTCGGTGGGCACATCATATGACGGATGCTAACATGAGAGGTACATCATGTTTTCACTTTACCTATGGGTAAGTTCTCATTTTAGGTAATTTATAATATTCTTGATAAAAGGGGGCACTCCTCAACAATTCTAGCACCCTAGACCCATGAGGGTGGTGTTGACCATCAATGGTTCCATAGACCAATTATGGCACCTTAGACTAGAGTTTTTTCTTTAATTTTACTTATCAATTGAAGTATAACTCAAGAGATAATATTTTTCTTGGATGAAAAGGACTGCCACATTTGGGGAGCACCCAAGTGGTCGCCTATAAACTCTTATTTATAACCATGGCCCACTACTCTATATGGTAGATCAACATAATCTATGTGATGTTATTCTATTCAAATTGTACACCATGTCTAGTGTGTGATACAATGATGTGATGTTGATGGAACTCATGGAACGATGGGGTTCAAACACCTATAACTTCCATCTACTAATGGGAGAGATGATGGTGATACTGGAGAATATATCACATTTTTTGACTACCCATCTAGGATAGGATTTTTATGCATGAGGATTGGATGACCTAATATGATATCCTTGTTAACTAGTAATTTTGCATTAGCTATGATATTGCATAGGATGGAATGGGTTGAATTTAGATAATGATGGTAGCTATATGGATATAATGAGATTCTTCTCATTTTCCATAACATGATCCTAAGTATAGAAATTTTGATCAAACAAGAAGGATGAGTAACACACCTATATGGGTTCCTCATTCATACTCTATAGGAAATGAAGGAGTGGAAAATCATGTTTTTCTAGGGGTGAAGAATACAAGTGTACCTATACTATGATCTTGGGTGATATATAGATTATAAAATTTAGAGCCTAATGGTATGGACCCTCCTCTTGTTTTAGGAATTTAATCACATCACTATATGTAACCCATAAGATACTCCATAGAGGTAGCATGGTCCTATCCTTGAGACTTTTCTTACCCTTCCAAGAGGGGCATGGTAGTACAAATATTTGCTATACTAGTACATCACATTTGATTGATTAGATATCATGAATGTGCTTTGGATTCCCTATAAGACTTAAAAACCCTAGACCACCTTACCATGATAACTTTTGAGAATGAAATGCAATATATATTTTTGGTTGATATGAGTTCATTATGGCGCCTTTTACTATTATTCAGTAACTATATAGTTTGATCACACTTAGCGGATTCCCATCCCTTGAACAACCTATATCAAGCCAACTTGTAGTGGTATCAAGGCACAAGAAATAAATCATCCTACCATCATAGATGTCTTCTTGAGTGACATATAAAATGAGGACTGATACATACATCTAGTGTCTAATATAGATGATGTCACATATAGTACTACATACACTAGGTGGTGGGACATCACACATATAGATTTCATATTTCTTGTAGATCATCCTATTGGTGATCTTGGGAAATGGCCACAACATCGAGATGATTATGAGGAGGATGATGATGATGACAAAGATGTTAGTGGAAATAATGAAGATGACGATGAGTATCTATCCACAATAGTAGGAGGATTTATAGAGGAGCCAGAGGAGGCCAATGATGCCACCAAAGAGAGGCCTCAATCTCAACCTCATATATCACAAGCACAACCTACTACACTTAATATAATAGTTGTCTATGAGTATAGGAAGATAAGTAAAGTGATAAATTAAATGCCCCTAACCCCATGTGGGAGTCGAAACATAGCCACCATAGTTTCACATGTGGATCCTCACTAGTAGTTTGTCGATCCTAGTTATATGATATAATTTTCAATTTTCACTTTATATTATAATAGATCTTGTGTTTATCTTTGTTTTATACATTACATAATCTTTTTATATGATTTCATCCTATAATTTTCTCTTTTATGTATTTGTTATCTTATATTGGCTTAGCTTCGTGGGTCAAGTGATGGTAGAGATGATTCATGACATGTAGCTACATAAACTAATGTGGGTCAAGCATAGGCCACCACAAAGTAGAAGGAATCACATTGATTTTTTTTAGACTACAATAATTGAGAGTTATGCATGAGGATCTAAAAGCTAAGAGATCTTAAGCTCCCATTGATGTTCACATGAAGACATACCTATAGGAAAATATTGATAGTGTATTAGCTGAGTGAGGTTGGTTAAAGTAGTAGCATACAATAGTAAAAGAGGATAGTGGAGATCTTAGAGGTGAGCTCAAGTTTGTATTAGCATAGAGTGGATCTACGGTACTCATGATCTATAGTCTCAAACTAACCACCACCACTAGTCCTTGAGGATTCTTGTATCCATAAGCCTACAAGATGATATTATTTATGTATGATACACCACATTTTTCAGCTTGGTGATATGATTTTATAGATAAATACCATGATATATATACATGAGCATTTTTATTTATTATTTATGCTGTTTACATAAATATTTTTGGTACCACATATACTCTCATTTAAGAACATGCATTACTATTTGGATACACTTTTGATCTAATTAATGAATATTTATAAGATTATTTAATAAATATAATAATATTCTAATTGATATATGCAAATGGATAATGTGATCTAGCTAATTGTTTAATCAGATGCTATATTTTTTACTATGTTCCCACATGTTAAACTAGATACAAATATTATATAATTTTAATAATTGAATACTATAATGATGTGATTAACATGTCACATAAATTATTGATTTGTATGACAACAAGTAATAATCAAATTTGATAAAATTATTCTAAAATCCAAGACACTATTATTTTTCATGAAATAAGAAATACAATATTAAATAAAAAATAAATATATATAATCTAATCTACAATACATAGAATCTATGAAATTCATAGATTTAATAGGTTCCTTGAGATGTGTACCATCCAACATAGAGATATTATATGCAGGTCATCCATAGTACTTAGTGATGATGTAGGGTCCTAACCAATTTGAATTATATTCTCCCTTTTCTCATAGTGAAAATTTTATTTTGTGTTTACTTTCATATAGCACCAAGTTGCCAATCTTAGATGAATTTTGGATAATCCATTCATTTTATTTTCATTCAATACCTTTATAATAATCTTGCATATGTTCAAGAGTGTGTATACAATATTATTCATCATATCAAGTTATGGAAGTTGTTCTTTAGAATAAGTATCATATAAGATGCCATTGAGAGAAATTCATAGTGAAGGAATTTCAAAATCTAAAGGTATAACAACATCATCACCATACACAAGGTTTTGTGGAGTAGTACCCACAGTTGTACAAACACTTGTGTGATAAGCCTACAATACAAAGAAGAGTTGAGTATGACAATCTTTAACATGTTTGTTAATAGTTTTCCATAATACTTTCTCAATTATTTTTATTTAACTACTTCCACATATCCATTTGATTATGTTAGGGTTATAAGGAAAATATCTAACAATTAAATGTAGATTTGATCAATAAAATAAATAAATAAAACACAAAACATTATAGCAGAAACAAGACAACACAAATGAATTTAACATGGTTCACCCAATTTGGGCTACATCCACAAAACCACAGCCATCCAATGATTTTATTATCTAGTGAAAAACATATTACAATCTTGCAAATAATGCCATACTATAACTCCCCATCCAAACTGCTTATAAAAAACTTTTAAAAGCTTCCAAAAATTAGGGTTCTACAAAGTCAGCTTTTTTCCTTTTTTGGGTGTATAGTATAGCATGATTAGTCACCACATACCAACAGATTATGGATGATATGGTGTAGATAAGTGATGTTGTATATTAATTTTTTTAGGGAAATTCCTCACTTATTTATTCTTAAAATATGTAGCATTGTCTTAAACTAAAGTGAAAGGAAGACCAAATCTCGATATAATATTAGCTAATATAAAGAAAAAAATAACTTCAACCACGATGGAGTGAAGTGGAATTTCTTCAACCCATTTTATGAAATAATTTATAGATGTTAATGATAATATTATGTCCTTGAGATGAGAGAGGAGAAATTTTACAAATAAAGTCCAAGCCCCATGCATAAAATGGCCAAATAGAAACTTGGGCATGGATTTTTTTAGCAAGAGCATGAATAAAATTATTATGTTGTTGATATTTAGGATATTACTTAATGAAGGAAAAATAATCTTCATCAATTTTTTACCAATAATATCTTATATGAATTAAATTTTTAATCAAGTACTAACCACCAAAGTTATATTGACAAGCACCTCAATGGGATTCCTCAAGAGCAATGGGGATTTTTGAGTTGCTTAGGAAATGAAGGAGACCATTATATGACCTTTGGTATAACACATTCGATAAAATTATACATCGCACTATGAGTTTCTGGATACAATCTTAAGTGTTTTTGTAGTAAGATCAAGAAAGGTACTATTGTGTAAATATTAAAATATCTCTAAGTACCTCTCATTTGAAAAATTAGCACAACATACTATTCACTCTGTAATGTTTTGTGATATTGATGGAAATGTGAGATTATAACTATTAAATTTTAAATCCAAAGATAAATAATTTAGGGATATAAGGGATGGAAAATTTACAATTGCATTTACATGTTGATTATCTTTCTACAAAATATTAAGGATAGTATATGAGGAATATTTTTAATGTTGCTAATGCTAAATCATGGTATTGGGATAGTTTATCTTTTTTACTTGATATCATCCATTAATTTGTCTTATGATTAATTTAGAATATCCAAATATATGAAGGTATTAGATATTAAGGGACAATGTTGAACACAAACTAGCAATAAGAGATTCAAATTTTGCGATGTTATTTGTGCATAAGAAATATAGATGGTAAGATAATTGACTTACTTAAAGGAGGTAATAGAATAATCCTAGCACCAAATCCACATTGACACTTAGAACCATCAAAATAAAAATCCCATGTTTCTATCCTAATGTCAAGACATGATCATTATGAAATGATTCCTATTTTGGAAGAGCTAATGGTGAGGGAGCTTTAGCTAAATAGTCACATAAATCTTGAAACTTTATTTTCTTCTAAGACACAAATTCAAAATCATTTTGTTTAACAACATTACCTATTTTGCTAAGCAACCCAATAAGATAGTTTTGGAGGAAAGATGTTTTAATGGATTGAAATTTGTAACATGTTCCTCAACATTTAAGAAATATTATCTCAACTTACTTAAATAAAACACAAAATCCAAAAAAAATTTCTCTATATTCATATATCAATATTCGTAATCAATCAATGTTCAACTAATATAGTAAACACAATGTCATTTACCATTCACATCATGTTGCAGAAATAACATAGTAAGGGCATTATATAAAGAAGAAGTGTAAAGAATAAAATTAAGTCCTAAGGTATTTTATTGTAAAATAGGAGGATTATAAAAATATCGCTTTAAGTTCTCAAAGGATTTTTGAGAATCCACATTTTATTTAAAATTCGACTCTTTCTTAAGTAATTAAATTAAAGGAAGAGTATAATACACTAATGATTGAAACAAAAATAAAAATAGTTTGAATCTTTCCTTGTAAACTATAAAGTTGAGAGTTGTTTTTAAGAGGTGAGATATTTTTATAAAATCAGTTTTCTTTGTTTTGAAATCAATACCAGGATGTGACACACGTTCTTGGATTCAATCAAAAGTTATACTTACAAATTATCTCAGAGATTTGATATAGATTTATCCAAGATATCATCAACATAGTCCTCTAAGATATTATGGATAAAATCATGAGATATTAACATAATAACCCTCTAGTAAATTGCTCCAAAAAATTTAATCAAAAAGGCATGAAAACCCTATAAAATATTCCTCAATGTCTAATAAAATAAATTTTGTATTGGTCTTGATTATTAATAAATATTTGAGTATCTAGAAATTCCATCCATAAATGAAAATAAAGCATGTCATGTGGTTGAATCAAAAATAATGTCTATGTTAGGGAGAGGTAAATCATATTTTAAATATGTTTTATTAAGATCACAAAAATCTATACACATTGAAATATGATTATCTCATTTTGTGACAAAAACTATGTTTGATATACAAGATGAATAACTAATGAGGTAGACAATTCTAGAATAAATAAAGTTTTCAATTTTATCCTTAACAAACAAACCTAGTTTGGGATTCATTTCATCAATTTTCTATATTATAGGCTCAAAATCGTATTCTAACACAATTTTATGCATAACTAACTTAGGGTGTATGCTAGGAATATCTAAGTAAGACCAAGAAAATAACTTAGTAAAGTCATGTAATAACATAGTATTCTATTATTTCTCATTAGAGTAAATTAAATTTCAAAAGAAATTTACCTTATTCATGTTAGATGGATCCATCAAGACATCAACAATTTCTCTCACTAGTATTTAAATACATTCTCAAATATTAGGGAAAGTTTGGGGTATGAATTGATAATCTACAATATCATCTAACGTATAATCATCTTTCCCAAAGTATGTTTCAAAATTTATACAATAGGGAAATCCACAATCATGATGATAAGTAGGAAAGTTTTAATATACTCCCACAAATTATTCTAAGAACTCATTAGTCAAAAATATATAAGACATGATTTTTTTTTTTAATTATAACCTCAAGATAAGCTAAGTTGAGAGACACCTTAGGAGATTCTTGTATGATGAAAAGTAGGTAGGTTTTTTATAAACTCCCACAAACTGTTCTAAGAACTCATTAGTCTAAACTATATATCACATGATTTTTAGTTTTTTAATTATAACCTCAAGATAAGCTAATTTGAGAGACACCTTAGGAGATTCTTGTATTATTTTCTTCATGTTAATAGGTCTTCAAGAAGCTTTGGTAGGTTTCAAATGATGCTAATGAAGACATTACTTTGTGCGGCCAATTCTATGGGGACCTTGATACCATGTTATTTTATACCACAACTATTTCCTTTATACCCAAACTAAGAAATAAAATAATATCCTCTTCCATAAATATATTCCATTTCTTTAAAATAATTTGGCTTTTATAATTCTTCACATCATATGTAGTCATATAACTAATATCATTTTTACTGCTAGAAATTGTAAAATTAATTGATTGTGTACATGCCACTATGGCTTCATTTGATTCTTTAGGCATAGATGATAATATTTTATACTCCCCCTTGAAATTAGGTGTGAAATCTAATGAACCTCAATCACCATCCAAGATTTTTTCATGGACAACTCAAAATCATGTAAGTCTTTCTCATTGCTAGACAAAGGATCCACATCTGAATACTAAATAAATATGTTTAATAATGTCTTATTTCTTATTTTAGTTTGCAAACAAATATTAGACTTATGATTAGTTAAATCAATGTTTAAACCTTTTTGTTATATTATACTTCATTATATAGTGAAGGGTGGAAGTAACAACTCTTGTAGCATGAACCCATGGTCTTCCAAGGACAATATTATATGAAAGAGAATATATCATTACATGGATAAGTGTAGGTAAAACAATGGGACCTACCTTCATACATAATATGATCATTCTAGATGGTTGCATACCAATGTTATCAAAACCACAAATATATAAAAGAATTTGGTTGAGTAAGGAACATATCCACACTAAGATTGCTTAAAAGGTTAATGCTACAAACATTAAGGCCTAGACCACTATAAATAATGGTACACCTAACAAAAATTTTAGTAATGACCACCATTATCATCAAAGCATCATATTTTTTTGAGTTTCATTAGGGTTTAGCTCACTTTGATAAAAGATAATATTTAACTTTTTTAATAAAAGGTTGCTACATTATTTTGTTTAGCATAAGGTAGCACAAAATTCATATCTAAAGCCTCTTGAAGAAATATATGATAGATAGGTGTTTTCTTAATTAATTCCTGCAATGAAATCTTAGCTAGAGTATCATGAACCTACCAAAAATATCACACTCCTTACTATTCTATTGAGGCAAACAAGGTTCAATTGATAGAATAGGTTGTAGGAATAGTATTGAGTATGTAATGGTTGGTGTTTATTTTTACTTTTTATTGTTTCTTTTATTATATGTATGATAATTAGAATTCTAGTGTTGTTGGTGTGATACACCTTGTTGTATGAAATTATGTTGAGTCAATTTACATGCAAAAATTAAGATATAACCAAGAGATTTGTGTTTATCTGACGATTGTCAAATAATAAGAAAAGGTTGATTTTGAATTTTTATTTTTAAGTAAACGAGGATAAATAATTAGTTGGTGGTGTGATTGAATTATTTTTTTTTATTAATAGTTGAAATTTTAAAGCTTTACGAGTCTCAGTGGATGATCAAGATGAGATAAAATTTCAAAACGATCATTATATGCATAAAATTTTTTTGAAAGATATCTAACATGATCAATTTACCATAATTTCTTCTAGAGATTAATTATAACATAAGTTACAATATTCAATTTATGTTTATTACTTTTAACACTAGTTACACACAAAAACTCAAGTTTGTTATAGATAGTGTTTAGAAACTAGTTTTAGGATTACATAGAGAATACATATACTAGTCTACCTCTTAAATTTGGCTAAAACTGTGTAAGTCATGGGCACTAGCACCCTAGACAAGAGGTATAGGCTTTCAAAATTTTGAAGTTTGTGACAATAATTTTAGATAATAAATATTTGAGATTGACATAGTTAGGCTTGAAACTAATAATTGTACAATTTTCTCCAATTTTGTTAAAATGTGACCTAACGTAGTGCAATAAGGTTTAAAAAAAATGATATTATTTTCAACCAATTCATGTACTAATTAAAAAAATTATCCAATTTATCTATAGATCTGATACATATTTATGAAATTCAAATGAGATAGTATTTCCAATTATTGCGAAAGAAATAAATAAAGAAAACTTATTTTTCAATCCAAGCACACATTTTGAAAAAAACAAAAAGGTTTAACCTATGAAATGTTTCTTTATAATTTAGATCTAAATGATATGTAATATGAATCAAAAGATTTTTCTACTATAGGATATGTTGGGTTCACCAAAATTTCATAGGGAAAGGGAGGTCCTAGACCTAGTTTTTAGATTAATAAGATTAATATTTCTTTGTACCAACATTAGAAGTCAAGCCAATAATGTTATAATATTGGCTAACAACCTAAAATGAGATCCAATCTACTATAGACCTTGTTCTTTGTTCCCTTGAAAACTGATTTGATCTAGTGTGAATTAATTGACCTATTTATCTTATGCAACCTAATATGAATATACTAATATTTGAGATAGAAGAAACAAACAAGTCATAGACTAAAGATAGATTTGAGAATAGTAGAGTTTTGTGCATTTGATCTACAAATTTGAAGTGGAATTGGGAGGTCAAGGGTAATTACACCCTTGACTGAGAATTGTAGATCATCATCTATAAATTTAAAGCCTGAAACCTACAAGCTTATACTTTGTTATTCCACTCTATAAATTATCATATTTGGATATAAACGTACAAACCATAGCAAAGAGGAGGAAAATGGGTGGCTATATATATATTTTCCTTGGTCATAGCCCCCATTTTAGTATTCCTACCTGTATAAAAAGCCAATTAATTGATTGAAAAAATATGTGTTCTCCTAACCTTAGGTGTGTCTAAGGAAATATTGAGCTAAAATAACAAATATCATATTCAAATGTGTTGGAGAAGTATTCCTAAATTACATAAACAAGATCAATCCAAGAAAAATTCAAATATCCTATGGAAAGTCCAAATGCATAAATAACTTGCTTAGGGTAGCAAGTAGATCAAAGCATAAAGATGAGAACACTCTAAAATAGTCATTATCTTATTTCAAGAAGCCGAAGCTATCTCTAAAACATACATTCCATAATTTCCTTATAGTGGAATCAAACTCCAATCATTATACTAACTTGAATAATTTTGAAATTTGCTTTGTAAATCTATAAAAATGGATGTATTTTGGTAGGGCCTAGAAATAATTATAATTGCTTCCACTTTAATTTTAAATAAAGTTCTTATAGTTATAATGGAACATAGGAATAAATCAACATATAGGTTGTGGTGGAACTTACAAAATCCATGGTCATTTTGTATAAATTTTGAGTCTTATGAGTGCTAAGGCTTGTCTTTCATGTGTTAGGGTTTTATCTTAGGGATTTAACCCCCTCAAGCCTTCATTGTTTGCTTAAACCCTCCTTAAGCCCTAGCTGTGTTCTATTTTGTCATTGACCTTTTTTTGCTTGCTTAGGCTTCATCTATTAAATTAGGACCTTATGTCATCATTTGATGTCTGCCTAAGCTTGAACCCCTTTTAATTTTTGGTCCCTTTCCTAAGTCGAGCAAAGAAAAGTTTTCCCATTTCTGAGTTATATCTTAAGTCTATGTCTTGAGGGTCTCATTCTCATCGATCTAGTTGAGTTCACTTTTTTATGAATAATTTGTTTTGAATGTGTAAAATTTCCAGCCATTGGATTGGAGGGGTAAATCCTAGCCGCTCCCTATGCACCCCACTTGAATAATTTTTTTTTTGCAGAAAGCAGCAAGGTCAAATGGGTTTTGCCATGTGGTATATGCATAGTGTGGGACTTGTTCTCCACTTATGTTCCTAGCATTGTAAGGTTTTGATTGATGATGGAGATGCTTCATTGAGATTTGATCTCAGTCATTCCCCACACACCCCGTATGATTAAAATAATGTTTTTTGAAACCTATGAGGGTCAATGGGTTGTTCACATGTGTCTTTGGTGGAACTGTGGTGAGGTGATAAATGATGCAGTGAATGCCACGGTGTCTCTAGGTGGCACTGCCCAATTTGAAATTTTTTATCTCACATCATTTTTGTGAGTCGTGCAATGATGTTTATGGTGATGATCAAATGGCCCAAATTTAAAGAGGTTAAATCTAATGGCCAGGTTTTAAATTTTTTGACTGCAAGCATCAATCGTTGGATCTTGGTGCAATTGGGATTGATCAACGACCATAGTTCAAATTATTATTTCCCTAGTAGTGAGTTGTGTTTGTTCATGGGTAATGAATTTGCAGTAATGGGGCAGCTACAACTAGCTACCAAGATTGATCCAAGATAATTACATATTAGATTATTTCTTCTACCAAGCATAATTTAATATTGAGTGGGTTCATTGATGTCTTGATATGTTTCAGAGAATGAAATTGATGTTAGGGTATGTTCTTCTTGTTTGTGATCATGGATTTCTTAGGAGTAACATTCTTACATTCATAAATAACTCTATTCGAGTGTGCTCGAGGTGTCAGGAGCATTCATGTCTAGTGGTTGTATCATTTTTGTGGGGAAATTCTTAGTAGACTATTGTTTAACCTAGGTGATTTGGTTTGAAACCCTAGTTTTGTTAGGGTTAGCATTTCAAATTTGAATTTGAATTATGTTTGCACTGTAAAGGACAATTTTGTACATTTTCTTGAGATTACATCCTCTCTAAACTTTTATAAGTCTTCGTCTTAGTCTATATAGTGTTTTCTGCATTTAGGAAGGATATGTTGTAACTTTTGCTCTGTAATAACAATAGATGACCTGAATGTTCATTGCATTTCACACTCTATGTCTATATCAGTTCTATCATTCTCTAAACTATTGTACTCACAATTTTTGAATCAATATAATCAAGGGTTTTATGTATTCTCATATCACATTTGCTGAACATGAATGTATGATTTGTTAGTTTTTATTCAAGGAGCAGAGTAAGTTTTTTCAAGTAATATGTTAAGTTGTGATGATGCAATAAGGATTTCAAAGAAGTTTGATAGTTCTATTCTTTTGTTGGTTTCTTTTTGTAAGACAACAAGTTTATAAGAAGCTAGGGTGGGTCTATTGTAGGAGTGTTACTTCATTTCTAGACTCCATGTGGATAAGGCACTAGCTATTCTATGTTCATAAGCCTAGGTCTGAGGTGGATCCAATTTCAAATAAAAAATAACCTTTCAATTTCTTGTATTTATTTTTTATGTTTGTTTTCATAGTACCATAAGATCTTGAACACAGGGGAGAGTTGTGTACATGATTTATCCCATTGAAGGCCTTCCACTATGATAGTATGATGATATGTGTTAGTGTATAGGGATACCCATATTGGTCTTGTAGAGCGTAAACTGAAGAGGAGAGGCTTGATAATCAATCATATCTTGTTTGTTGTCCATTGATCTATTGTCTTTGAGTATAAGGAGTAGCCACCCTTTAGGAGATTCTAGACCATCAATTGGAAACAACAACATATTAGTGACTCTGTTGGGGAGAAGTTGAGAAGATCTGGTAGGAGACCACCTATCCTTAATAGGGTCATGGAAGTTTCAAAGTGCATCAATAAGAAGAAATACTATTCCCATTGAGTTGGGTGGAGATTCTCTGCTTTGAAAGCCAGTTGAAAAGAAGAAGCTACAATCATGCATGAAAAAATATCAATCCATAATATCGACCTTTCAAGGAGAATAGAGGGAGGAGACACAAGAAGTAGAGCATCTTGGAATAATAAGAATCAAATCCAAAAGAATAAGAATCTAAGTCTGATCCTACCTTTGATAAAACTAATGGTTATATCTTGCATAGCGAAGATAGTTTTGATTTCTCTCAAGAAGTGTATGCTTTGATAAATGAAGAAGAGGGTTTAACTACCCCACTAATAAGACCTAAAAACTCTCAAAGAGGAGAAAGGAAAAAAATAAATATAGACTAGGATGGGGTTGACCCTTCTCAAGAAATTTTAGATAAGAATCCACCCCTTGGAAAAGTTGTACATTTTCTTTTGAAAACATAGTCAACCCCCATAATACTACTAAATTCCCTACTCAAGCCCATACCAATGAAGAAATATTGAATGAGACTAGGGGTATGTTGTTTGAAAAATAGAGATTGAAACAAGAAAAGGCTAGAGAAGAAATGATAAAGATAAGGGATGAAGCAAGGAAGGAGCTTGAAGATTTGAGAGCTGCACAAAGTGTTGCTAGTCCTTTTATACCTGCACCTCGAACTCAAGCTAGAACTAGTAATCAATTAATGATGCCTCTAAGTACTTCCCATGTGAGTACATGGACTAATTCTAGATCAGATACTACTTCAAAAAATGTCACTAGTGCTACCTATATAAGAAGTACTTCATCTAGAGGTGCAGGCCCTTCTCACTCCCAAAGTAATCCAAGAATGAGTTATATACCCATGAGTTCTAGTGTTTCTATGGGCCTTTAGATAAACACCACACAGGGTCAATATTTTCAACCAAATATAAATATTGGAAGTGTGTCCCATCCATTATCTATGGGACAAAATATAGGGATTGGAAAGTATGTCCCAAGCACTCAAGGATAATTTCAAGGTGGTCCTCAGGTGCAGGGGAGTGTCCCACCTTATGTGGGAAGACAATATGTTCATATACCACAACAGCCATATATACAAAAATATATTACTCATGGAAAGGGAGGTTATCAACAACTTGGAGGAGGTAATGTTCCTAGAAGAGGACCCCTATAGATGAATACATATAGACAGCTTTATTCTAGGGAATCCCTCGATTGCTAAATCAAGTTCCCAATGAAGTAAGATAGTGCCTCTCTAAGTTCTCGGGAAGTGATGTTGTGATAGGTGAGGAATAGTTGTGTTTTCATGAACTTGTTAGGAGATCTTGAGGTATATCATGAAGATTTTATTATGAAGTTATTCATGCAATCTTTGACTGTTGGTGCAAGAAACTAGTATAGGAGCCTTCTAGAGGCTAGTGTTGAATCTTGGGAAGAATTATGGAGGGTTTTCAGAGAGCAATATGGTGAAAAAATAGATCCAAGATTCATGTTGAATGAATTCAATAACATTGCTAAGGGTCAAAATGAAATGGTATAAAAAATTAATATTAGATTAGAAAAGACAATTTGTAGACTCCCAACACATTGAATACCAAATGAGGATGCCAATTTGGTTACATATCTCAATGCCTTTGATTCTAAAATGGGTTACAATCTCAAGGAAAATAATCCTCAAACCTTGAGAGATTCATACAAACTTGCAATCCATATTGAAAGCAACAAAAGAGCTTCAGGTAAAATAGGAAGGATAGAAGATGGAAGACTTCTCAAGAACCCTAAGGGGAACCTAAATGAAAAGATGGATTATGGAGGAAAAATGGATAAAATGGTGACTGCCATTGAGGAGTTGACCTACAAGGTAACAATAAATGACAGAGGTTTATCCCATAATAAATTGACTTATCAAGGACAAGAAAGAAGGCCTAAGCTTTCAAATCAACCATATAATACCAATTGGCATAATGGTAGGCCTATTCAAAAAAATCCAAGAAATGTGTAGAATAAAGATACTCTTGATCCTTTGAAAAGACATAATAAAAACTTTGTGGATGATACCCCTTGGTGTGACCCTTGTTAGTTTCAACATTTTATTTTTAGTTTAGGGTTTCTCAGTCCTTGGAGGATAGCCGTGAATCATATAATGATTGTGATGATTCACAAAGGGAATATTATGGTTCCAACATGTTGTTTGGATTGGATACAAATAATCATGAAGAAGAGTGCATAGATGAGAATGTTCTTGATAATGAAATGAAAATATTTCTAAGGTAAATAATTTAGAATCAAGAAAAAATGTGAGGCTAAGGAGGCCTTCAAATGAAGAGATCATACTATTAACTAATAATGCTATTACAAAGGCCATAATTTCTTAATATCTGAGTAATAGGACAGTCCATAAAGACCAAGGTAATCTGGGAAAACTCTTCATAAAAGAGGGAGATGGTAATGAAAAGGGGAAAAAATCATCAAAGAATAACAACCTTGAAGGAAAGGAGGTTAGGGACCCTAAAAATAAAGTTGAGGGTTCCTCTAATAAGTAAATAATTGAGAAAGAAAAGAATGATTAAGGGAAGAAAGGAACTATTGTGGTTGATAAAAATAAATCTAAATCCAAGCAAACAAAAGAGAAAGAAAATGGTGTATCAAGCTTTTATGTTCCAAAATATAATTCTTTTGACATAAATCAGATCTTGTCACACATCAAATTAACAATGCCTTTTTTAGAAATGATGAGAATAGAGGAACATAAGGAAAATGAATTAGCTCTTATTACTAGTACATTTGTTGTTAGTGATAAGGAAGAGATGGATGTCCCTATTGAAAGGGAATTATAAGAGGTGAAGGATGTTGAATATGAAAGAATCCATATTGAGTTTTCTTAGGTATTCATAGGCACTACAATAATTGATAATCCTAGTTGTATTGACTCATTTTATGTCACAGGCAAGTGAATGACAAGTTGATCAAAAATTGTATGATAGATTCTATTGCTTCACCCAATATCATGCCTTTGGAAATCATGAAAGAAATTTGATTGCAGGCTAGTCATACATATGGTGTTTTTTTTGCAATGGATTTAAGGTAGGTACTTTTGGTTGGGGTTGTGAATGAGGTTCCTTTCAGGTTGGTTGCTTTTCCTGAGAAGGATTATGCTATCAGTGTAACCATTCTTGATATTCTTGCTTAGTATAGAATGCTCCTATCAAGGGAATGGGTAGTAGCAGTTGGGGGAAGCATGAAGTTGGACCTTTCTTATGCTACCATACCAGTGAATGGTAGGGATTTCATGCTACTCACGGAGAAGAGAGCTCAACATATAATAGAGGATGTGCATTTCGTTGACATAGATATGGATAGATTTAAGGTTGTTGATGCAGAACGAGTGAAGGTCAAGGACACACAAGTTATTGAAGAGATAAAGAAAGAGGTTCAATTAAATGATATTTGGGCCATTATTTTTTATGGAGCTTGCTTAAAAGAAGGATCCATAGCACGGGTGATTCTCATTTCACCATGAGGTAAGTATTACAGATACTCATTTTCACTCAAGTTTGAATGTACAAATAATGTTGCTGAGTATGAGGCTTTACTCCTTGGACATAAAGTTGTCATCAAGAATGGAATTAGAATCATTAGAGTCTTAGGTGATTCTAAATTAGTTTTTTCCCAAATAAGAGAAAAGTATGGGTTTAAAAAAAAAAGATTGAAGCAATATAGGAATGTTATTTGGGATTACATTGAAATTTTTAATGCATTTTCCATTAAATAGGTAGAAAGGGAAAAATGTGATACAAGATTTCCTTGCTAATGTTACCCTAAGGGCAGATGATATTACCTACTCTATTATATCAAATATTGAAACATAGATGAGACCTTCTATTCCAGTTAATATTCAAAGATGACAAATTATATTCAATGATGATAAGTACTTTTTGAAGTTCTTGCAATGGATGGATGAGTATCATAGTCAAGAAACTGATTTCTAGAATCTTTTGGAGAAAGTGGATGGAAAGGATTCCATTCTTGGTAAAGAGGTTATTCAACTCAAGACCAAAATAATCCCAAAAGGATTGGTATCCCTAGAGATATTTTTTTATAACTTAGACAAATGCAATGTAAAGAAAAATCCCACACAAGATAAAGACCTTGAGGAAATCAATTTGGGTATAGAAAGTGCACCCAAGAAGTTGTATATTGGTAAGAGGCTCAGCCCTTGGGTTAGAGCTATATTGATAACTCTGCTAAGGAAATAAAAACATGTATTTTCATGGTAATATGGTCATTTAAAGGCTTATAGATAAGATCTATTCGAACATGAGATTCCTCTTAAGCTAGATGCAAAACCTTTTAGGTAGAAGCAAAGGCCAATAAATCCTATATTGGCACATACAATGCAACATGATCTCATGAAGCTTAGAGATGGTGGAATCATAAAGCCTATCAGACATTCCACTTGGGTATCAAATCTAGTACCAGTAAGAAAATAGAATGGAGATATTTTTCTATGCGTTGACTTCAGAAATTTGAATATGTCTTCATTGAAGGATAACTATCCCTTGCCTAACATTGAGGTAATGTTACATAAAGTTACTGATTGTGAGCTTTCATCTATGATGGATGGATTTCATGGCCACAATTAGATAAAGGTAAAATATTTTGAGCAATATAAGAATTCCTTTACTACACCATGGGGAACATACATCTATGTTAGAATGCATTTTGGCCTAACAAATGTTGGAGCTAAATTTCAGAGGGCCGTGAATGTTGCTTTCTCTAATTTCATAGATGTATTCATGGATATATATTAGGATGACCTCACAAAATATTGCAGGAAGGAGGAGGAGAACTGCATGCACCTAGAAAATATATTTATAAGAGCTTTGGAATATTGTATTTCATTGAACCCTAAGAGATTTACATTTTGGGTTACAAAAGGAAAATTGTTAGGGAATATAGTTTAAAAGGATGGGATAAGAATTGATCCAAAAAGGGTTGCAACAATTCATAGGATCCCAATTCTGAAGTCAGATAAGAGGATCCAATCATTCTTTGGCCAACTTATTTTTTTCAGAAGATTTGTTACAAATTTTGCTGAAACTACAAGATCCATCTCTAAAATGTTGAGAAAGAAATAAATAGTTGAATAGGGTGATGAGCCTATTAAAGCCTTCAGTAACATTAAGAAGGCTATCAAAGAGGCACTGGTGCTCAAATCACTTGATTTCACTAAGCCTTTTTATTTTTTTTATTTTGCATCATTCCACACGATTGCTACTATCCTATTACGAAAAATGATGAAGGTTATGAATAACCCATTTATTTCTTTAAAAAATCACTTTAAGCAGCATAATACAGATGCGATATTCTAGAAAAATAGGCCTATGCCTTGGTGAAGGATGTGAACAATTTTAGCCCCTATTTTGTTGGTGCTAAGATAGTGGCTTATGTACCTAGTGTTGTATTCAAAGATATTTTTACTCAACAAGAAGTCATAGAAAGAAGGTGTAGGTAGATCAATAAAATTCAGTAATTCAATATTGACATTCAGATCACTACACTGGTTAGAGGGTAGGGTTTAACAAAGTTTATGGTTGAATCAAACTTGAAATTCAATTAGATAAATCAGCTTAGTGAAGACGTTCACCCAAAAGAGTGCACCATCTAGGATTGCATTTGGTATAAAGATGTTTTACATTATCTGAGATATATGTTTTACCTTGATCATATGACTGATAATCAGAAAAGGACCCTAAAGCTATAAGAAATTAAATATGTTATGATTGAGGATTGCTTATAGTGGAGGGATAGGGTTGGTGTTATGTTGAGGTGTGTTGATGAAAAATAGGCAAAGAAGATTCTTGAAGAGATGCATGGTGGAGTTTGTGGATGCCATTACAAAGCCAAAATGACTACACACAAAATGGTTAGATAGTGTGATTATTTCCAAAGGTTTTATGGTTAGTTGAATTTTTTTGGTGCTTTGACCCTTAGAACACAAAATGTTGAGGCTCCATTTCAATAGTGGGGCATAGATTTTATTGGTGAGTTCAATGAGAAATCTAGTGTTGGTCACAATTGGATACTGGTTGCCACTGACTACTTGACCGAGTAGGTGGAGGCGATTCCTACAAGAAGGGAAACTAACTTAAAGTTGTCACTAATTTCATTATGGAAAATATACAGGTCAAATTTGGTACCCTTGCAAATTTAATTATGGACAATGCTATGTGTTTTAGACTTGAAGAGTTCACTGATGTTTAGAGAAGTTATGGAGTTACCATGTCATACTCTTCCCCTTATCATCCAAAGGGAAATGGACAAGTTGAGTCCAGTAATAAAATCCTCATGAAGATCATGAAGAGAGTCATGGAGAAAAAAAAGGCATATGATTCGAAGCTGAAATTAGCTTTACGGGCTGATAGAATTACCATAAAGAAGGCCATAGAAGGATCTCCTTATGAACTAGTGTAGGGATTGGATGCAAGAGTACTGATGAATAACTTATTTCCATTCTATAAATTCATCAAGGAATATGAAGAATATATTGAGGGTAGCATGAATAATAGGATCAATCAACTAATTTTTTTGGATTAATCAAGAAGAGAATCACAAGATGTCAATTTGAAGAAACAATTGCAAGTCAAATACCTTTTTGACAAGAAAGATATGGAGACAAAATATGTTGTGGTATATTTTTTGTTAATATGGAATGCAAGAAGTCAGGACAAGGGAAAACATGATAAATTTGAGTCCCTTTGGGTTGTCCCTTATGTTGTTTGGGGTAATCATGGTGAAGATTCCTATGGTTTGCAAAATATGAATGGTGAAATGTTGGAATTTCCAATGCATGGACAATTCCTCAAACCCTACTTTTCAAAAGTAGGACATATCCATGCACATTCGTATCATAATTTCTTGTTTTTACCTTGTTGTTTTGAGTTGTGGTGGTATGCTCTCCAAAATAATTGAATTATCACTCTACTTTTCCAAGTAGATGTCCCGAACTAGAGCCACTAGTGAAACCTACAAAATCCATGGAATTTTGTCTTAATTTTGAGTCTTCTGAGTGCTAGATTTTTTCTATCATGCCTTAGGATTCTATCTTAGGGATTTAACCCCCTCAAGCCTTCATGGTTTAATTAAACCCTCTTTAAGCCTTAGCTCTATTATATTTTGTCATTGACCCTTTTGTGCTTGCTTATGATTGATCCATAAAGTCATGACCTTATGTCATCATTTCCTATCTACCTGAGCTCGACCCCCTTTTAATTTTTGTCCCCTTTCCTAAGTTAGGTGAAGCAAATGTTTCCCATTTCTAACTTATGTCTTAAGTCTTTATGTACTAGGGGTCTCATTCCCATCGAGCTAGTTGGGTCCCATTTTTTATGACTAATGTTTTTTGGATGTGTAAAATTGTTAGTCATTGGATCAGAGGGTTAAATCATAGTTGCTCCCTGCATAGCCCGCTTGAGTAAAAAATTTTTTTCTAGAAAGTTGCGTGGTCAATGGACTTCTTCCATGTGGAATATTCATAGTGTGGGAACTGATATCCACTTATGTGCTTGGCGTTGTATGTTTTTTATCGACTATGGAGATTCTTCTCCAAGATTTGACCTTAGCCATTTCTCGTGAACCCTGCATAATTAAAATAATGTTTTATGAAATATAGCAAGGTAAGTTGGTTGTTTACATGTGTCTATGGTGGGACCATGGTGACATGGTGAGTGATGTAGTGAATGTCAAGGTGTCTCTAGGTGGCACTATCTGATTTGCACGATTTGATGACTCACATCATTGTTGTGAGTCATGTGATGGTGTTTATGGTGATGATTGAATGACCCCAATTTAAAGCGGTAAAATTTGATGGTTGGGTTTTAAAGTCTTTGACTATTAGTGTTAACAATTGGATCTTGGTGTGATTGTGATTGATCAATGACCATAGCTAAAATTCTAATTTTTCCAATGGTTGGCTGTGTTTATTCATGTGTAATGAATAAGTAGATGGAACAATTGCAACCAACTACTAGGATTGATCTAGGATAATTACAGATCAAATTTTTGCTTCTCCCAAGTAAAATTTAGTGCTCAACGATGTCATTGATGTCCTAATGTGTTACAAATAATGAAATCAATGTCAGGGTATGTTCTTCCTAATTGTGATCATGGATTTACCAGGAGTACCATGCTTAAATCACAAATGACTATGTTGGAGTGTGCTCGACTGTTAGGAGCATTCATGTCTGGTGGCTGCATAATTTTGGGGGAAATTCTTGATAGACTATTGTTTAACCTGGGTGATTTGGTCTGAAACTATAGTTTGGTTAGGGTTATAATTTCAAATTTGAATCTGAGTTATGTGTGCACTATAAAGGAAAATCTTGTACATTTTGTTGAGGTTCCATCCTCTCTTAATTTTTGTAAGTCTTCATCTTAGTCTGTATAGTGTTGTCTGCATTTAGGAAGGATATGTTGTAATGTTTTCTTAGTAATAACAATAGATGACCTGAATGTTCATTGCATTTCACATGTTATGTTTGTATCAGTTCTATCATTCCCTCTACTATTATACTCATAGTATTTTAATCAATAAAATCAAGGGTTGTATTTATTCTGATATCACATTTGTTGACCATGATTGTATGGTTTCTTAGTTTATGTTCAAGGAGTAGAGTAATTTATTTCAAGTCGTATGTTAAGTTGTGATGATGCAATAAGGGTTTTAAATAATTTTGATATTTCTATTCTTTTTTTGGTTTCTTGTTGTAAGGAAACACATTTATAAGAAGCTAAGGTGGGTCTATTGTAGGATTGTTAATTCACTTTCAGACTCCATGTGGATAAGTCATTGGTCAGTCTATGTTCTTAAGCCTAGGTCTGAGGTGCATCCAATTTCAAATAAAAAAAAACCTTTCAATTTCATGCATTTACTTTTTATGTTTATTTCCATACTACCATAAGATATTGAAAACTAAGGGAGAGTTATGTAGATGATTTATCCCATTGAAATCCTTCCACCTTTATAGTATGATGATTTTACTTAGTGTATAGGGATACCCACCATGGTCTTGTAGTGCCTAAAGTGCACAGGAGAGGTTTTCCAATCAGTCATCTCATGTTTGTTGGCCACTAATCTAGGGTCTCTAAGTATAAGGAGTAGCTACCCTTTAGGAGATGCTAGACTACAAGTTGGAAACACCAACTGGTTGACTCATTTAATTTATTTTTTTTGAATTAATTTACTACCATGCCTCAATTTTGAATTCACATCTCCAAAACTTAAGACCGACATAAATAGGAAAAAAAAATTATCGAGAAAAACACTTGGAATTGGGTGCTAGCACCCCTATCTATCTATTTTGCACATATTAAAATTCTTATTTAGGAGTTTTGGGTTTTCTTAATAAAAACTTATGCAAAGGAAAAGCACTTGTCGAGGTCAATTTGGTGACATATGATTGCAAAACACACTTTTTAGGGTAACATTGACACATTCACTTGGGTTAATAAGAAAGGTCAAGGATGGGGAATTTTGAAAATGAATTAATGGAGAGGATAATAAAGAAGGCTCCAAAGAGTGTGAAATTATAATTTTACCTTAAGGGAGTATAATTTTTTATGCTACGTATAGAAAACTTAATTAGGAAGAAGGAAAAGTTGAAACATGTGTTATATAACTATAGGATCAACCAAGTACATTATGAATCCACCCAATAAGTATGTAACCTTGAAAATCTAAGAATCGCCCAACTGAGAGACAACTACCCAAAAATTAAGGAAGTCACCTAAGTAATGAAAAATCGCCCAAATTTGAGTATCATCACCTTGATTCTGGTAGATCCACCCAAGCAGTGCACAATCACATCTATTAAAGTAGAGTCACCCTAATTTTTATAGAATCGCCTCAATTTTTTTAGATCGTCACATCTAGTGTATATTTTCTCCATTTCAATAAATTTTTCCCATTGAGAAATGCATTCTACCCACTCACCTATGAGACAACTTGTTAATGAAAGGATGAAGTAGAGCCACCTCTATATGATTAGATCTACCCTTTCACATGATTTTTTTGGAAATTTCGAAGCCTAAGTTGTTTCTGAATTTCTTGAGAATTGACATTGGTGTCAAACCCTTGTATGAAGAGAGTGTTGGAATTTTATTTTTGTTGGAATTTTAGAGTTGTTGGATGTTTTTGGTATTAATGTCTACATAGTGTTGTTGGTTTTGTCATTGATGTCTTACTTAAGTATAGTTGCATAGGTTCGAGATTTTTCGGTAGTTAGAAAGTGTTGCATATTTTAGATGTTTTGTAGAGGTTTTGGTAATGTTATTGATGAAGTTGGATTATGTATTTTCCAAGTTCTTTTGAGAAAATTTTAATCAAAGAGAGTTAAGTGTGACATACTAGTGTTCAATTTTTTGCTCCAAATTTCTTCATCCTTGAAGATTTTCCCATGCGTTTTGGACATGATGATCAGTGGTGTTCATAGGTGTCATATCTAGAGTTTCAAGTTCTCAATCTTATTTTAGTAGAAGAAATGTTTGACACTATGCCTATCTAGTAAAACTAGGTGTCTAATAGAAATGAGATTGATCCATATTTTAGATATGGGAATTTTATTATAATATTTATATCTACTCTCCCTTAAATTTTTAGGTGCTAAGTTGTTCTACAAGGTTTCTTGGTGTGTTAGATGTGTGTCCCAATATTTTAGGTTGCACAAACTGAAGGTGTTCTTGAGTTTTAGGTCCAGTTGCAATAGTTGTACAAAATATTGCGATTGTGATGGAGTATTATGAGATGTATGGATAATTTGGAAAGTTTTTATATGGTTAGTAAGATGTTTTTGAACTTTGAGAAGTATGTTTAGAGTTACTTGTTAGTGTTAGAGTAGGTTTCATTGACCTGACAATCTAGTTCTAAATGTGGCGGATAATTTTTGATTGAGTAAGTTTTGAGAAGAAATTTTGTGTAGATTTGGGTTCTAATTAAGTAGTGGCACTGTTCAAATTCACTTATTTATTGGGTGGAAGTGTTTTTTGTTGACCTATTTGATGTTGCATAGTTGAAGTGTATACATTTCCTTAAGGATGACCTAATTGATATTATTTTAAGTTACAGAGAGTATAAATTCAAGGAGAATTTTTACGTGGATATAGATTGAAGACTTTGTGATGTGATAGATATGAAAGTGACCAAGTGTGAAGATATGAGTGTGAGCCTTAATGCCTATGCCTTAATAATGCAGTGAGTAGAAGATGTCTACATTTTAGTTTTTTTGATAAGTTGTTTGTTCTTTAGTGGAATTGTATCTTTAGAATATAAGAGATTCATTGTTAGTAGTTCAAATTGGAAGTGAACCACCACTTCTTCTTTGTTTCTGATGGATAGTGAGTCCTTTAGTCGTGAGCCACCAGTAGTAGTCATTTCTTTATTATTTTGGGTAGTGAGCCTTATTGTATTTGGTGTTACAATTCATATATTAATGAGATAATCATGATCATGGTTTTCCCCTTCTTAGGGTTTCCATGTAAATTTTGTGTTCTCATTTGTTTGATGTGTTTGCATTATAGCTTTACATATTTACATTTTGTTAATTGTGTTAAGGGTTTTATGGTGGATAATGATTTAAGAGCTAATGTTGATTTGAATGTTAACGAGGGTTTCTGATGTTTTAAAAGTATTCAAATGATTCACCCCCCCCCCCCCTCTTTTAGGTGTCTTGTGCATCTAACTATTGGTATCAAATTTTTGGTTTTCAAGAAGAATTTTAACTTGAGTTAGTTCTAGATGACACATAGGAAAGGTTTTAGAGCCCCCTTATTGAATGAAACAAATTTTATTTTTTGGAAAGCTAGGATGGATTCTTTCTTAGTTTCCCTTTGATTTGGTGTTTTGCAATCTATTGGAAGAGGTTAAACTATTCCTACAATTTGACCATAAACAAATGATGAGATCAAGGCATATGAGATCATTGGCAAGGCAAGGAATACAATCTTGAGTGGTCTTACGGGTTCAAAACTGGTGAAGGTTATGATATTAATTTTTTTTAAATATATCTAGACAAAGGTAGAAGGTATCTATGAAAGAGATGCCAAGGTCAAACAATAAAATATGGATATATATAAAGCCAATTTTGAAACCCTAAGGATGTTTTAAGATGAATGTATTACTTCTTACATGCTTAGAGTTGATGAAGTTGTCAATGCCATCAAGGGTCTTGGTGGAAAGCTTGATGAAACTGAAGTGGTGAAAAAATTATTAAGAACTTTGCCTAAATATTATAGTCCTAAAGTTTTTTCTATTGAGGAATCTCATAATTTTGATAATTATTCTAGAGATCAAATGTTTGTTGCTTTAACTTATTTTGAAATGAGAGAGTTCGGTAAAGATACTACAAAGAAAGAAATTGATTTTAAAGTCTGCAAAGTGGAAAAGGATGATGTATTAGATCTAGATGATCTTGATGACGTCAAAGAATTTTTTTTGAGATTGAAAAAGGGTACTAGAAAATATAGAGGTAAGATACCTTTCAAATGTTTCAATTATGGAAATATAGGTTGGTATACATCTAAATGTCCAATAAAAGTTATTACTAACAAAAAAAAGGATCATAAGGGTAGATTTTTCAAGAAGAGTTATTATGTGTAAAAGGAAATTGGTATAGCAGATGATGAAAAATTAAATTAACTAAATGGAGGAAGTGAGGAATTGTTGTTCATGGCCTAAAATTTTGGATCTAATTCTACTAATCTTGAAAGAGGTGTGAAGGAAAGTTCCTTGGAAACTATTCATAACATTAAAGGAACTATGTTGACTACTTTTCATGCTAAAGAGCCTAAGAATTACTAGATCATTGATAGTGGATGCTCAAATCATATGATAGGTGATAAGAGTATTATTTTTAAGCTTGAAAAGTATGATGGTTGTCTTGTTAAGTTTGATGATGATACAACTACTAAGATATATGGAAAAATTTCAATTAATTTTGATGGAAAATATAATATACATGATCTCCTTTATGTAAAGGGTCTTCGACATAATCTTCTAAGTGTATGAAAAATGTGTAGCAAAGGATATAATCTTGTGTTTCAAAATGGTGCTTGTGAAATAAAAAAAAATAGCTATGATATTATAGTGTTGTTAGAACAAGGATAAGAGGCAATTCCTATCAACTCAAAGGTAATTATGCAAAGTTCTTTTTGTATAGATCTAATTAAAGTTGGCTAGGACATAGAAGAATGGGTCACATAAATTTTGATAGCCTAGCAAGGGTATTTTCTACTAATGTTGTGAGAGATTTACAATAGATTACAAAGCTTATCAATGTAATTTTCTAATAATATCAAGTTGGAAAGAAAGCAAAGCCAAGATTCAAGAAAAAATAATATTCTACCACAAGTCCCTTGGAGTTAGTGCATAAAGATCTATGTGGAACTAATAGAATTAGAAGCTCATGTGGTGAAAAGTATTTCATGTTATTAATTGCTGATTATTCTAGAATAGCTTGGGCTAGATTTCTCAAAGAAAAATCATAAGCTCTAGACAAGTTTAAAGAATTTAAAGGTCAAGACATGTAAAATTGACATGAAACCTATCACTCACCTTGAGAAGCATCGAAAACATGAAACA
Source organism: Sequoiadendron giganteum (assembly GCA_007115665.2). Classification (NCBI taxonomy): domain Eukaryota; kingdom Viridiplantae; phylum Streptophyta; class Pinopsida; order Cupressales; family Cupressaceae; genus Sequoiadendron; species Sequoiadendron giganteum. The sequence goes on along the minus strand of CM021106.1, from coordinate 586,678,966 downwards.
ATAGTGAATAGCATTGAACAACAGTGAACAACATCCAACAGCCTCAAACCAACATCAAACAATATGGAACATCATCTTTGATCATCCCATAACATCTTGGAATGACTCATAATCATCCTGTAACATCTCAAAATCATCTTGTAACATCTCAGAATGACTTGAGATCATCCCATAACATATCAAAATGACTCAGAATCATCCCATAACATATCAAAATGACTCAAAATCATCCCGTAACATCTCAAAATGACTCAAAATCCTCCTATAACATCTCAAAATGACTCAAAATCATCATGTAACATCTCAAAATGACTTGGAATCATCCCGTAACATCTTAGAATGACTCAGAATTGTCCCATAACATCTCATAATAACTCAAAATTATCCCATAACATCTCATAACAACTCAAAATCATCTTGTAATGTCTCAGAAGATCTTAGAATCATCCCGAAATGACTCAGAATCATCCTATAATGTCTCAGATAATATTAGATCATCTTAGATAATCTCAAAATCATCTCACAACATCCCCACATCGCAACACATCAAAATGACATCAAAAACCCTAATTCATCTATTAATTGAGTAATACAACATTATTTAATTAATTCACTATTTCATCATTTCAGAGAGATTAAATAAATTTCATTTACTTAATAAAGTACTACAAACCCTAATTCAGCAATTAATTAAATAAAACAACATTATTTTATTAATTCATGTTTCATCATTTCCACCAATTAAATAAATCATTTATTTAATAAATTCCTAATCCCAATTTATTTTGTCTTGATTAATTAAATAATTCCAATTATTTAATTATGTCACTAAATCACCTTATTCCTCTAAGTTGATTAAATTATTAAATCATAATTTAATTATAACACTTCCCTCCAAAAATTTAAATAATTAAATCAAACTACTCAAATGAATTGTCAAAAATAAAATCAAACTAATGCAACTTTGTTTGCAAAAATTCAAACTTGATTTCCATGTTCAACTCCAAAAATGAAATAATTAATTAAATCAATTAATTGATATTCTTCACCTACTTTCTAATTGAGCAAATTATGATTACTAATTGGGTAATCTAATTTGTTAACCAATCAATCCAAATTGTTAACTGAACAATCCATTATGTTAACTAATCAATTACAATTCCTAACTAAGTCATCACATTCCTAACTAGGCCATCACAATCCTAACTGATCAATCTAAATCCGTTAACTCATCAATCACATCCCTAACTATCTAATCTATTTCTCAATCACCCAAATTATGCAATCAACTTTGCACAATTTTCTCATGTCTAATTCCTCTCAACACACTATGATCATTGATCTGAATATTCTTCAAAATAATCTTGATCATCCATTTCAAATCTCATTTTCTATATAACAAACCTCTCTCCTCACAAAAATAGATTGGAGAATCAACATACTTTGAGCAACAAATTTATCTCAAGATCATCATTGAGAGATCTTCATTCCTTCCTTCGATCAACCAAGCATTCATCCACACTTTGCACACGAATTTTGGAGGCTTCACTGTGATAAGAGCAATCCAACATCAAGCAAATATACTCTATTACGAGATGGTGAAAATGTCTTTTTCTTTCATTTCATTTGGTAATCAGTAGGTTCCTTATCATGTTTGCAATAGTATAGTTTAATCTCGTATATGTAGGAGGTTTTAGATTTTAGCTTTGCGCATTTGACTATAGATTCGATTCCTTTTTCAAAACTGCATTCATGTTCATCTTGGATTCAAATCTAATGTCCTCTTTCCACCTCACACATTCTGGCACACCCAGTGGGACACTTTTCCCCTCCTCTAATTTTTGTTCAAATCACTTTTGAAGCTACAGGTCCCGAAAATGCATCTGATAGAGTTTTCACTCACCTATCCAAAAAACCTGAGCGCTTATATGTCAAGACAATTGCATAGTTTTCTGAAGAACTGTGCTATTGTGCAAAGAACTGTGTAATTTTCATGGGAATGTTGTTTTCATCTAAAACATGTGCATGCTTGTGTTTTCATAGAGTTAGTTTTTTTGTTGTCTAGTTTTAGCAATTGTTTCTGGAATAGAGAAGTTGTCTTTTCTCTACGCATTTCTTTTTCTTTTTCTGAGAAATTGCTCTGATAGACAAGTGCATAGATATTTCACTATTGTAGAAGGGATTTTTACTAACTATTGTTTGCTTTTGGATGTGTAAATAGGAACTGATAGATTTGATGTAGGATTCTAGTAACTTTAACATATTTATTATAGGGAAGATGATTGGTTCAAGATTTTCTGGTCCGCAAATGTTTTTTTTATTAACTTAGGAAAAAAAATTATTTGGTGCAGTAAAATAAACAACGACAAACTCAAATTTAGTTTTGGAATTTTTTTAAAGTTTTCTTAAGAAATTTCATTTGGTGCACTAAAAATGAACAAAAAAAAAGTCACATTTGATTTTGGTGCTATTAAAATGAACCAATTTTAAGCTTTCTAGGTTAGGAACTTCCATTTGGTGTTCATAAAATGAACAAAAACAATTCAATTTTGGGCTTTAAAAAATGAACACATTTCATGTTTTCATAATTAAGAACCTTTAAATTTTGGTGCATAAAAGAGAGCAGAAAAACATTTTCCATTTTGTTCACCAAGATAGGACAAGAACTGCCTTTCTTAAAAACACTTCTATTGGAGCTCATACAAATGAATAAATGTTTATTTATGATTTTTCACCATTGCTATCTTAACTACTTGATGTCCTGAACAATTCATATTGGGGCAAGTTTAAACGAACTTTTTTTTTCCTTACTCACAATTTTTTTTGGGATAACATCACTTGAGGTGTTTCAAATGAATCAATTTTCTATGGATTGTTCATTGTGCATTCATTGCTTGGAAAATCTAAAGTGTTTTATCTTCTCCCTCACACCTTTTGGTGATCTTGGGTGAGTGAAATTTTTTTTTTGAGCATTTCACTTTATTTTTCAAAGTTTACCTTAAAGAGGGGGCTTGCCTTGAGATACATCTCATGTTGGAGAACTCATTGCAAAGTCTTGAAGCACATTTACTGGTGGGCTATATTAAAGGTTGCAAAATTGTTAGAAAGTAGCTTAAAGTCATGCTGATAATATACTACACATAATACCATACCTTAAGTGGAATAGGAATAATTAAAGAGCCTTAAGTGTCCAGTGGATGAGTGTCAGCTTTCCATGTTCACAGTTACCACTAAGAACCAAATTGTTTTAGAGGCCACCATATTATCCAAAAACATTCTCTGAAAGTGGTACATCAAAATTTACTTCTAAGAAGTTACTTTCCATGTCTGACTACAGGCCCATGCCATAAGTTGCATGTAAAAGAATCTCTTTAGAGCATGAGGCAGACCTACCTAAGAGAATGGTGTCTATCCCCTAGGGTTGTAATTACTGGTTTATGTTAAACTTGGCCCATTACATTCAAAATAATTTGACATAAAATTTTGTGTTTTATTTAAAGAAACATAACACATTTAAAAAAAACACTGAACAAGATGGTTGAACCACAAACCCTTTGATTTAGTGCATACTTCTAAGAGAAGCCTTATTTTTACACCCCTTTGAAAGGATCTTTTCTTAAAGGTTTTCAAACATTTTGGCTTTGATTTCAGGGTACATTAATCAAAGTAAACTTTTAGGAACCATGGCTTGGGTTTTGTTATTTCACAACCTAAATTATAGACATGAAGATCGCATAGGTCCATGCTTGTTGAGTTAGTCCAAGTGTTGTTTCATCACATGCTATACTTCAAAAACACACAGAAAAAAAGTTGAGAGAGGGTTTCCTATAAGATCATTGTTCGAACCAAAACAATTGGAAAGCTTGAAGATCATATAGTCCCACATCCATTATTTCCATCCTACCTATTTGAAATCAAAATAAAAAAACAATTAAGGTCATTCCTCCACTCATATGTCAATGATATCAATAGTTACTTGGGATTCGTAAATAGTACAAGTAAGTTTTCCTACAACATATCCTCTAGATAAGGAAGTGGAATATAGACCTTAGTTCTTCAACATTTTGATTTCTAAGAAGTAGTGCATCATTCGAAAATAACACTTAAACCCTAGGATCTTGGGATTCACAACAACCATCCCATTACACCATCAAACTTTATGAACATCTAGAGACCAGCTACCCTAGTTAAACAACTAGATCTTGTAGCATCGAAGGTGAACAAAACGACATCATAAGTAGCTTGAGAACCTTCATTTTTTAGAAAAATGAAACACTCCACCAGTTTCTCACCACATCAATTGTCCTAGATGAAGAGGAAAAAAAAGTTGACATAGTAGTAGAGAGACCCATATAATCACCACTTGCACGGAAATAAATACCCACTTCATGATCTCAAAGAAGGTCAATATCCCTAAGGTAAAGTCCACAGGTCATCATTTCAGACTTAGGCATCTTAATCCAAAATCTCTCAAGAAACACCTTTTAGTGCTACATAAAAACAAAGATAAATTGGTAGCAAAATTTTATAGATGTGCTTCCAAGAAAAATCTAGAGTTATATATGTTCTTCTTTGGTTAAAACCATAGTATTTTTCATGATACTGAACTCCTCTAGAGGAAAGAACTAGATTTACATACCCACATTTAGGACAACATCAGGTCTTTAGGATTCAGGTCAACTAGAGAGTACACCACTTTCCCATAGGAGACCTAGGTTGTTTATGACAACCACGAGATCATGGAATAGGAAAAGGATGAAAGCCAAAAAAAATACCAACCTTCAGAGATGTTGAATGCACCACCCATGTTTTCATAAAATAATGCACAACCCAAAGAGAGCCCCTTGTTCAAAAAACCAAATCAGGTTGAGCAAGCAACAGTAGCACGAATGTACCAAGGGGGCCCATCTCAATATGAACCTCAAAATAACAATCCACCTCCTAGGAAATATACACCTCAAAATAAATCAAGCATCAACCCTCCCTAGACAAATAAGTTGTGAGACAAATAAACCAACCTTCAGAGATGTTGAATGCACCACCCGTGTTTTCATAAAATAATGCACAACCCAAAGAGAGCCCCTTGTTCAAAAAACCAAATCAGGTTGAGCAAGCAATAGTAGCACGAATGTACCAAGGGGGCCCATCTCAATATGAACCTCAAAATAACAATCCACCTCCTAGGAAATATACACCTCAAAATAAATCAAGCATCAACCCTCCCTAGAATAATCAATACCATCAATAGGGTGGAACACATGGTCCCCCTCAAAACAATCAGTACCATCAACAGGGTGAAACGTAGGGGCCCCCTCTGAATAATCAAAACCATCAACATGGTGGAACGTAGGGGGGTAAAAGATCAAATTTGTGTCACACTTTTATAAGGGACATGACCAACACTGATCTAACTTTTAAACTTGAATCACTAGAAAGTGGGATATATGTTTTTAATTTTGAAATGATGTAAACTAATAAAATGTGTATTTTTTAGTATAATTTATGTTTATATTTTTCTGAAAAAATTAAAAAATTATTTGAATATAGTTTTTAGTAAATTAACACTATAATTTAGGTGTTGATAAAATGCTGAAAAATGACATTACATGAGACATCAAGTTTTATATAGAAAAAACTCCTTTTTTTCATTCAAATTTTTTGTGCATATTTATAACTTGAAACTTTAGGACATGGATATATTTTTTTGCAATTTTAATAAATATATATTTTTAAATAAATATTTAAATGTGTGCATATTAAAACATGTTTGTTTCCACTTGACATCAACTTTTGTATTAAATATTTATCTAAAATAGAAAAAAAATTATACTATCTTAATCTAGGGCATCATATTTTATTTATTTATTTTTTAAGAAGTTTAAGTATTTTTCTTGACATGGTAATCAACCTGATATTTTGTGCTGATAACCTACTTTTAGTAAAAAATAAAAATAATAAATGAAATATTAAAATAAATATATATTAGAAAACTACACTTATGGATCTACAAAAGGGTATTTTTACATTTAAAATAAAATGTTATTTATATGAGTAGGAGTTTTTGAAACATTAATTTTTTTGAATAATTTCATTTTTTTAGTAAATTGGACTCAAATTCGTGCTACATATGCATTTAGCCAACAATTTTAGTTGGAAATGTTGTGGACATATTTAACTTATCTAGAATGAGCCTTTGACGAAAATTGATTTTTAGTTATAAATATTAAAATTCACTTGTGCTAATAAGTTGGACACAAATTTGTACTTTTACCCAAGGTACCCATCCAAACAATCCATACCTTCAAATAGCTACACCACAGTGTCCCCTTTCAAACCAACAATACTATCAACAAGCTGTCCCACCAATGCATCATCAGGGTAACCTTTTGTTTAGTCCTACCTAGCAAGGTGTGCCATAGAGCACCCTCAATCTATGCTCACAACAACAAGGTGTCCCACCAATGCATCATTAGGGTAACCTTTAGTTTAGTCCTACCCAGTAGGGTGTGCGACATACTTCCTATAATCAATCATCCCAATAACAAGGTCCCCTTCCAATGCATCATGAGAGTAACCTTCATCTTAGTCCTACTCAATAATGTGTGCCACAGAACACCCTAATTCAGCCTTCCCAACAACAAGGTATCTCGCTAACACATTACCAAGGTAACCTTCAATTTAGTCCTACCTAGGAAGGTGTGACTCATAGCACCCTTCTTCAATCATCCTATCAACAAGATCACCCACAAAAGCATCATCGGGGAAGCCTTCCATATGTTCCACCACAATGAGTTAACCCTCCTTATACACAACAAGGAATTAACCCTCCTTACCTCACATATGGCTATCAAGGTCCTATACCTTCCCAATACCCAATCTATAACCAAAGCCTAATATGATAATAAGGTTATTACGTGTAGCCATCACAAACACATGTACCAAAAATGGAGATGGAACTAAGGCTAGATACTATCACCCAACAAATAGTAGATATGAATATACGAAAATAGAAGAAGACCTACACCATGTATGAGATTTTTCTGTTCCCATTCGATCATTCCATCATGACACTACCCTTTCAAAAAAACTTTGAGATACCTAGATTTGAAAGAAAGTACAAAGGAGTAGGAGATCCAGTAGAGAATGCATACGACTTCTCGGTATCATGTATGGAGGTATAAAATAATTATTCCTATCTCATGAGGCTCTTTCCATGTAGCCTTATAGGTCATGCTATAGAGTGGCTCACCCATCTGCAACTCATAATCAAATTTTTTGATGATTTGTCTGCAAATTTATAACCCACTTCTCATTTAAAATACAGCAAGATGTAACCATCATCAGTCTATCCATGTTTAAACAAAACCTAGGATATTCCTTCACCTCCTACCTATAGGGATTGAGACACAAAGTGAGTCAGTGCAAATGGCGCATTCTAAACAAGGAGTTGGTGGATATTTTCATCATGAATGTCCTACCTAAAATAAATTGTTGGATCACTATGCTATACCTATAGACTTTCCAGAAACAATTGAAAATGAATTAAATATTGAGAGGGCCCTCATAGTAAGAGGAATGTTAAAGACAAACAACTCAAAAGACAGTCCCTCTAGTTCAAATGTGAAACCAAAAATTTAGGCTAAGAATAGGAAAGTTACAAACATTGGAGTGGTAGATGCTAGAGTAGTATGAAACACACATAACACAAATTAGAACAAACCATAGGTGGCACAAACACGCTATGGTCCCATCAACACACAAAGCAACCAAATTACCTATCCCAAGAACAATCAAGTTGTAAACCAACAGAAAAATGAGGGAGGGAAACATAAGCAATATGATCAACCTAGGAGGCAATTTACTATATTAGATGAGTCATTTGAAATAGTTATGCACAAACTAGTACAACAAAACCTCATTTAAAAAAATGATCACCCAAATTATGAGGAACCTAGCTTTAAGACACCATGGTACAATGAAAAGGACTTGTGTGATTTCCATATGATCAAAGGATATACAACTAACAATTACATGCACCTCAAACACATCATTCATGACTTCATAGAGAAAAGGGAAGTGGATAGTGATCATCAGCCAAGAAATAATGACCTCCAAATATACTGAAATCCAATCCAAAACCACACTAAGAGGAATGATAAAGGAAAGGGACAAGAGTACCATAATGCTAGTTACACATATGGTGACACAGTTTTAGGAACCCTCTCACAAGTTGATGACAATAGGGAAAACTTAGTAACAATACAAGGAGGATACAACAATTGCAATGTAACTACTTGTCACGAAAGAGTTACAATACAAGGAGCATGTCCCAAACCCATAATCAAGCCACCAAGTGACTACAACATTGTGGAATATTTAAAGAAGACACCTCCCCTCATATCAATCTTAGAATTGTTAGAAATGTCATCCAGAAATAGGGAGATATTGGAAAAAGCTTTGGAAATGTCATTCCCTAATGAACTCGATCCCAGTCAATTCCAAGCGATGGTTGGAAAAATTACTGCAAGTAATCACTTTGTCTTTTCAAAGAAATATTTACCACAAAGAACATTCCATAATCAACCTCTATACATAGAGGTGGGTGTTCATAAGACCATGGTCAAAAGAGTATTGATAGATAATGGTGTAGGTTTAAACATTTGTACCTTAAAACTCATAAAATAGTTGGGGTATTCTGATGATGTGATTGACAAAGGCAACAATATCACCATAAGGGCTTATGATGGGCTAGAGAGAATTTATAAAAGACAATAAGATTGTCAGTGTAGATAGGACCAATAGTAGGGTATGTGCAGGATCATCATGGAAAAAATAGGCCCTTAAGTGCCAATGAAAATTCAAAAAATCAGAGTTAGGCAACTTGACATAAAACTTTGAATAATTTATCTATATTATTTCAAACATATGTAAGAATAGAATCTGTAGAAAATTGAATCTAGTTTCTAAACTACTAAGTTTATTTTTAAAAAATAAAAATCTATTTGGTGAAAATTTGAAATTTCAATGCAGTAGTACTTAAATTTCCAAGAAAAAATAAGAAGTAGGTGTATGTCTGACCACCCTAACCACTATAAAATGATAATATTTTTTTATAATATTTCAGATATAAGTAGAGGACTCATGTCCCAATGTGATGCATATTTTTTGGTAAATTTTGTCCAAGTAAATAATTAATTATGAATTTTTTATTACAACTTAAAAAAAATATAGAAAACCTATATGTTTGACCACCTTAACTTGATCAAAACTTCATGAAATTCAATTTCTAGAATATTATGTGAAGCATAGAATGTGATGCATGTTTTAAATTCAAAAACTATGATACCATTTCAAAGTTATAGATTTTTTTGAATCAGCCTATCAATCAGGATTTCAGTTGTAATTCAAATAGAAAATGAATAATGATTATTTATTAAATTCAAAGTAAAGCATAATTTATATTGGTGAAAAGCTAAGAATATCTTTGAAAAACCCTTTTCGTTTCATCAATTTTGGGTAAAAAAAAAGTCATCAACCACATGGGTTATCATATCACTTACATATCGCCACTTTTTGGCCCATCATGATCTTGCACATACCCAGTAACATTATAAACTACTTGTCAAGTACTGGATCTTGAGTTACCATAAAATTAACTCCTAGGACACCCTTCGATCCTTGAATTACAAGCAGTCCCTTCAACTTTCCATCAATTCCTAAAGTTTCCCCATGAAGCAAAGGAAGTAAAACTATATGTCAATCTTGAACCTTTCCATTTTTATGCGAAGTTGGAGGAGAAATACAATAAAATCTAATGTGTACCTAGCAATGATATAGCATTCAACTTATTTTCTTATGTTGACCCTTCCATGCTTCCATCAACCTCCACCAATAAAAACATTGAGTGAGCAACCGAAAATGGATCTAAGATTCAAGTACTTGACAAAGGAAATGGGCACTACCATTTTAACCAAGCATTTTGCATCAGCATGCTTCCACCAACACCTAGAGTATATGGAGGTCAAAAAGAGATCAATATAGTACAAATGATAGTCAAACCCACTATCTTTACTAGATGGGGAGACATGAAAGATGATGAAATATTTGAGGAAGACCTTTCATCTATGATCTACAAGGAGGACCAAAAAAGAACCAAAAAATCCACAACCCATTTTAATTGATCCTAACACTAGAGGGTATCAATTAGTAAAAAAAATGGGATACAATGGAACACGTGGCCTTGGGATACACAAGCAAGGCCGATCAAATCCTATCATAGTGGAAAAAATACAATATAAGATGGGGTTAGGCTATAAACCAAAAGATGTGGTCATTCCAAAAATTGGACGAACCTCTTGGAAGAAACAAGAAACTTCTACTAGTGTTAAGGCACTAGATATCTACCATGTCATGGAAAATGGATTACCGATTGAAGATTTATTTAACTTTAGAATTTATAGGTTCCATCTCTAGTACATGGAAACCATTCCCAACATCTATTACCATTTTTAAACGGACTCTAACGAATACGAATGGGACTCTCCTTCCTTCATCAAAGGATATGATTCCCCTAACTCTAGTAATGATGACCTAGATACCCAGTGGGAAAAAGACACCAAAGCCATATTGACCCTTTCACCTACTTTGGTAATATTTTTAGACCAAGATGATAGTCTCCCACTATGTTACCCACAACTCATATATTGGGATCAACAACAAAATAAACCTATTTTGGATCAATTCTAGAATGATGAGGCTATCAAAAAGTTCATGGGACTTCAAACAAACACACAAACAAGAGATCACAAAGAAAGGTTCATCATGGAACTAGAACAAGAGGCATACTTCAATGGAGAGATTGAATCTTCCAATCACAAAAATGAAATAAAAAACATAAAGATATGATCCCTTAGAGAAAACCACATTTGGTTCTATCAGATCCAGAAAAGAAAACAATAAAGGATGCATCCAAAGGTTAAAACCTCTTAGAGGCACCCGAGGATGGAGGATTCAATCTCTGTATATCAAAATATCAAGAAAGATAAACATTCCTTGTATAAGAAAAAAAACCATAAATGTTGGTACAACAAAGGACCCAAAGATAGCATACCATGCAACATCACTTGATCCTGAAGAGAAAGAAAATTTCACAGCGTTCATCAATGAAGGAAAGGTAAAATTTTCCTGGACCTATGTTGACATACCTAGACTAGATCCAACATTAGTGGTACATCATCTAGTTGTCATCTCTGAAGCAAAGGGTATGTGCAAGACCATGATGGGCCAAAAAGTTGCGATATGATGGGTATGTGTAGGGTATGTGGCTGACGATTTTTTTTTTACCCAAAATTATTGATACAAAATGTGTTTTTAAAGGATATTAGTAGCTTTCCACCAATATAAATTATGTTTTATTTTGAATTTAATAAATAATTATTACTCATTTTCTATTTGAATTACGACTAAAGTCCTGATTGATAGGCTGATTGAAAAACATCTATATCTTTCAAACGGTATCACAGTTTTTGAATCTGAAACATGCATCACATTCTGTGCTTCGAATACTATAGTATTAAAAAATAAAAATGAGTTTCATGAATATTTGACCAAGTTAAGGTGGTTAGACATACAAGTTTTTATATTTTTAAACAGTTGTAATAAAAAAATCATAATTAATTATTTACTTGGAATTAAATTACAAAAAAATATGCATCACATTGGGACATGAGTCCTCTACTCATATCTAAAATATTATCATTTTATTGTGGTTAGGGTGGTCAGGCAGACATGTACTTCTTATTTTTTCCTTGAAATTTAAGTGCTACTGCATTGAAATTTCAAATTTTCACAAAATAGATTTTTTTTTTAATTTTAAATAAACCAAGTAGTTTAGAAAGTACATTCAATTTTCTACATATTCTATTCTTAAATATTTTTAAGATAATATAGATAACTTATTCAAATTTTATGTAAAATTTCCTAACTCTATTTTTTCTAAATTTTTTGCCACTTAAGGGCCTATTTTTTCCATGATGATCCTACACATACCCCAAAGCCTATCAAACATAAACTCAAAAAAATGCATCCCCAAATAGAATTACTGATAAAGGTAGAACTAAAAAATCTACTAGATGTGGGTTTCATTAGACCCATCAACTATTCACAATGGATATCAAATCTAGAACCAATGTCCAAACTTATTGTGGGCATAAGGATATGTATAAACTTTAGCTACTTGAACAAGGCATGTCCAAAAGATGACTTTTCATTACCGAGCATTGAAATGATTGTGGATATAATAGTAGGGCATGAGATTCTATCCTTAATGGATGGTTTCTCAAGATATAACCAGATAAAGATTTATTGAGATGACCAACACGAAACATCATTCACTTGTCCTTGGGGAACTTTCTGTTGGAATTTAATACCTTTTGGTCTAAATAATGTGGGAAAAACTTATCAAAGAGAGATGAGAACCATATTCCATGACATGTTGCACACAATCATGGAGGACTATGTGGATGGCATCCTAGCAAAGTCAATCAAAAGGGTAGATCAATTTACAAACCTAGCAAGAGTATTTGATCGATTGGAACAGTACAATCTAAGACTCAACCCTAATAAATGCATGTTTTGAGTAACATATGGAAAGCTATTAGGGTACATAGTGTCAAGAATAGGGATAGAGGTGGATCTTTCCAAGGTAAAAGCTATAATGGTGATGCCTTTGCCAAAGACACTGAAACAATTGAGGAGCCTACAAGGGAAGCTCCAATCAATTAGGTGATTAATCCCACAATTGGCAGAAAAATGCCATCCTTTCACTCATCTCCTACACAAAGATATCACCTTCAAGTGAGATGAGAGATGTGACCAAGCATTCCATCAAGTCAAGGAATATCTACTTAATCCTCCTATACTCATGCAACCAATTCCAAAAAAGGAGATGATACTTTATGTGTCTACCACACAAGTGGCATTGGGAGCTCTCTTGACACAACTAGATGATAAGAATAAAGAGAGGGCCATCTACTATATCATCAGAACACTGGTGGGCTATGAACTGAATTACTCACCCATTGAAAAATCATGTCTCTCAATCATGTTTTCAACACAAAAACTAAGATATTACATCTTAAAAATAAAAGTAAAATTGATATCAAAGGTGGACCCACTCAAATATTTACTAGCAAAAGAAGCCTTAACAAGTTGAATAGCCAAATGGGTGATGATCCTGAGTGAACTTGATATAGAATACATAGACATGAAAGCTATGAAAGGAAAATTCATAGCAGACCAGCTGGCTGAAGCACCCATAGACCATCATAAACCTCTCACAATGGATTTTCCAAATGAGAGTGTCTTGATGACAGAATAAATCAGCCAGTGGACTCTATAATATAATGGGTCCAATACTCAACATGGTTTAGGAGTAGGTATTTTATTTCTCACACCACATGGATATAGTATACCCAAGGCCTATAGGATTGCATTCCCCTGCACAAACAACATCTTAGAGTATGAAGCTCTTATTACGAGGCTCAAAATGGTGATCGAATGGAGAATAAAAGAGCTATATGTCTTCGGAGACTCCAAGCTAGTAATTAGATAGGTGATTCCTACAATAGAGTGGCGGATAGCTTTATGGAGTATTTAATCAAAATAACCTTTGAACAGGTTCCTCAGATTAATAATAGAGTTGTTGATGCAATGGAAACAATAGGCCCACTGCTTAATATTCCTCAGAATGTGACTAAATATGAATTCCTCATGGAACAACTATTGGTTCATGCATTCGACATCCCAGAATTAGAAATGGTATGTGTTTTTGTTGGTCTAAACTCCCCATGGTACCAAAATAATTTTAACTATATCCTAAACGGTATCATACCACTTGACTTAATGACTACTCAAAAGAAAACCTTCACCTATAAAACCTCTCATTTTATGATCTTAGGAGAAACCATATACCGTCGTAGCCTAGATGGTATGTTACTCTAGTGACTTAACACAAAAGAAGCACAAATGACATTACAAGAGGTGCAAAAAGGTATTTGTGGATCCAAATCTAGCAAACCTAACTTAGTCCAAAAGCTACTCAGACTAGGATACTATTGGCCTTCCATGGAGCAAGACTGCATTCAACATTCTAGAAGGTATCGACAATTTCAGCAACATAGTGATCTAGTTCATGCACCAACACAAGAGTTGAGACTCATCAAAACACCATTACCTTTTTCACAATGGGGATTAGACTTAGTAGGTAAGATATCACCTACTTCATCCAACAAGCATAAATTCATTATCAATTGAATATAATCCTTCACAAACTAGATAGAGGAAATTCTATTGAACTATATCACCGACAACAGATATAAAAATTAATTTTGAATTATCTCATTTGTAGGTATGGAATCCCATAGAAAATTATAATAGACAATGGAACCCCATTTAAAAATTACGATGTCCAAGAACTCTATTTCAAATTCTCTATGCAACATAGGTTTTCTATGCCCTACTATTCTCAAGGAAATGGTCAAGTAGAAGCATCCAATAAAACAATCCTGAAAATATTTAAAAAGACTATCAATGATGTCGGTCATGATTTGAATTTATAGCTAAATCCAACCTTATGGGCTTATTGAACCAACATCCACACACCTACTGGTGCCACACCTTTTTCCTTGGTCTATAGATCAGAAGTTGTGTCACCTATTGAGGTAAAAATATCCTCATTGCGAGTATCACTAAAAGGCATGGTAAGCAATGAAGAATATAGGGTTTATAGAATGAATGAATTAGAGCTCCTAGATGAAATGCGTTTGAGCACATTTAACCATCTATAGTTTATCAAATAGCTCAAACAAAGCTATGGCAAGAGAATCAAAGATAGAAACTTTCAAGTTGGTGACTTAGTCCTCAAGGAGAATTAGAAGATGCAATTAAATCAAGATGTCAAGGGTAAATTTGAACCTAAATAGTTAGGTTCATTCATCATAACAAAAAATTATGGCTTTGGAACATATCAATTGGCTACTCCAAAAGGATAACCTATAGCCAAACTTCTTAACATAAGCCACCTCAAGAAGTTATATACATGAAACATGTCAGAGTACCCTAGGAAAAAGGGTAAACAATCCAAAAAAATAGATAAAAGAGATAAAAAAATACAAAAAAATCAAAAAGTAAGAAAAATAAAACATTCTTTGAGTGAAAACCACTTTGTGGTGCTCCTAGAACATGTACCATAGTGAAAACCTAGAAAATATACACTATGCATGAATAGAACATGCATTATTATCCATCAACACTTTTTCACATCATCCACCCATCCATTTCATGAATCATGTGTCCAACCATGGCTTTTCATTGATTAAGATAAGTTGTTTTATTGGGGAAAACTTCTCAAAGCTAGTCGTGGATTAGATCTGGTAGCATTTACTCATGGTCATAAAACAATAAAATTCAAAAACATTAGAAAACAACAAAAATCAAACACATGAGGAAAAAATAAAAACAAAACAAACATCATTGGGTTGCTCCTTCACTCAAGCAGTCTAAGATATCAAAATTCAATTCAAACTCACATCTAGTTCATGTTAATTTCCCACAACATATTCTATAGACATAGAAATGGGACATCAATCCAAGCTATCGATGTTGTTTAACCAAAAATAGTTCATGCTTTGAGTAAAATGGTCGAACTACATGGTTTTTGTGTATATAATGTAGGAAAGGTTTTTTAGTCCCCGAGATCCTAGGTTAGTCCCCTTAGGTTTCCAAAATTCTTTATTTCAACTTAGTCAAAAAATGAAAAATCCCAAAAACATATACAATATACAAAATCCAAAAACATTCACAAAATAAAAAATATCAAACCAAGAAAACTATGAGCCTCTACATTTACATCATAGGCAAGGCTTATCTTTAATGAGTGCTCTAGGCCCTAGGTTAGTCCCCTGAAAATAAAACAAAAATAACATCAAAAAACTTAGAAAATAAAAAATAGACCCATCCCATCATCAACATCCATAGTAAACATTTCACACATAATAAATGAACTATCCCAATCATCCTTTAAAACCAAAAAAACAAACAAAGAAATAAAAAATCAACAGCTAGAAATTTCAAGAAAAAACAATCATATAAGAGTTGACTATAAACAAACGAAAAAAATGTCAAAGTATCAACTACCTATATTTTTAAACAAGTCTCAACAAAATCCTGAGATATGCATTAATGGATCCATTCCTATGATAGACATGATCAACAATGGATAATATCCCCACCCTAAACAAATATGGCAAGTGATATTGCAACTTTGTTTTTATCTTTTTGTGATCTTACTTTTTGTGATTTATTTTATTAAATCATTCCCAATATCTCTCAGGGATGTGCATAAGGATTTAGAGAAGAAGGAATGGGGGAAATTCAGCATCATTTCAATTTGTTGTTTGTAAGATATTTTTGTAATTTTACCATGGTGAATACTTGTTTTATTGAGTATGGAAGTTGTATTAAAATGGTTCGTGAAGCAGTTACGTATTAGGTGTTCTATACCTCTCTCTGTGGCTGGTCCGAAACACTTTTCATGCAACCCCCTCATACTTTAAACAATTTTTTTGTATGTCTGGTATGAAAAAAGATAGTCTTTGTTTGTAGAGTCAAACTCCACACAATAGATACAAAGTCACCTTGGTAATTCATACTCTGGCGCATCATATATGTTTGCCACATCAATGAGGGTTTTTCAAACTATGAAGTCTCTAAAGCGAAGCAAAATACACTCATCAATCACTATCCATTACCATATTTCTTCTAATTAACATCATACCTCTATCTATCATCTTATTTGTTCTAATTTGCATTCATCCCACATAGAACTTCATCAATACCATATCCATATTACATCCACAAATGCTATCAGTACATATCATGATGATAATAAACCAATTAAAAAACATCATGTATCATGTATGGAGAATTCATTTATCAATATACATCACATCATAAAATGAGACAAAGTATGATTCATTCATCCACATCAAATTCATACATCAGAAAAGCACAAAAGAAAACACATATAAACGTACATCATCGTATATCACCATCACATAAACATAAAATGAGGTTGAATCAAAGAAGGTATTTCTCATATATATCATCATCAAAAAGGGAATATGTCATAAATGCATCATCCACAGTGACACAAGTTTGATGGGAGAATACAAAATCATAACGTATATATGAGGTCTCGACTAGACCAATGAATATATATAACACACATGTCTACAAAATGCCTCTACACCATGAAACATCATGAAGATCAAGTACCAAAAATAGTAAGTCCCCAATAGAATGGACAAACCACTACTGAAAACCAAAATGATCTAGTTGTCTCATAGAATGATCACCTAGACCGACATCGACACCATCAATGCTGTCGCTCATAGCACTCGCTCCCCAAACTGTGGACGCCAAGAGGCCCTAGGAACTATAGCATCATACAAGGTCTGATAATAGGTGGATGCCTATAGATACTGATCACGTTCAGCACACATACTATCATGCTCTGCCTAGAGAGTTTCTCTCATTGTTTTAGTAATAGTACTTAATCCTCTACAACATGCCATCTACCAATATTCCTCTCTCGATCTGCCTGAAGAGTATCTCTCTTTATTTTTAGTAATACTACTTGATCCTCTACAACATGCAATCTACCAATCAAACTATTATGCTCAACCTTAGAGTGTCTACTGAAGCCTCCACAACCTATTGTCGTGCAATCTCTACATCTATGTCCATCCAAAGTCATCTGAGCTAGCAATAAATCAACATACCTAGCTGGTGTAGGAGGATCTGGAACTTGTCTTTGACCTTGTGTGGGAGGCATATTCTCATCCTAAACATCTTGTGCCTCATCACATCGAGCTCAATCCAACTGCTCTGCAAGAACCTCAACACACTATCACTCCCCACGACAACCTGTAATGCCTGCTCTGCCTAGAATGGGATCACCTCTAGGATCAGTAAGCCTTAAAGGCCTACATCATGTCCACCACTACTCATAATCATGAGTAGTACCTAGATCTTCCACTCCAACTGACCAACCCCAACCAACTAGAGTAATTGCTCCATACTCGGCAATAATAGTATCTACATCAACCTAGATACCCCATACATGGACTCTCAAAAAGTCCAACCAAATTGAGCTTCATATGCATCAAGAACCTACCCATGTCTTTCTTTAAACTAGTAGCAGACTCAGTCTGGTAGATAGCTCTCTATCACAGATGACGAATGACCAAGCAACCAATGAGTTTTTTGACATTACACAAGTTGATCCACATCCTCTAGCCAAACCTCACAGCTCATATAAGGTCTCCATAAAAAATGAGGCACCTCATCAAACACACAACACCAATAATGTAGGTCCTCAAGCAAGGTGTAGTGCATAATGTCCCCATAATGATAAGAGTATAGATCATCTCGAGAACGATCATGAATCCCATGTGGATGAGTCACTACAATATGCTCCCATAGCCAAACATGCTGAAGTGATACACCTATTGACAATGACCTCCCACCCCAATACACCTCCTCGTGCATATCTCAGTAAATATGGGCAAGAAAACAACCCCAGGCATATATCATCTCATGCTCTAGCATACTCTCAATACATATACCCCAACCCACTATAAACTATTGACCTCATCTGTCAAGAATAATCAATCCTGATACAAGGCCATAAAGGACAAGAATGATAGGGTTTGCACTATTCGAATAATTAGATAAATCAATCTTTTCATCACAAATATCCACGTGTGCCTCACCTAACAAATGTTGCATAGCTCAAGAACCTTGTCAAACCTGGTATGTAACAAGCTCACTGTGAATAGGAAGATGAATAATCCTCCACATATCCTTGTGAGTAATAGTTGCCTACCTTGTAGGAAAATGAAAAGAGGATGTCTTAGACTGCCACCTTTCCACAAGAGAGGTCAACATTGTCGTATAAGTCCTAATTAGAGGCATGTAACAGTTATAATGTAATCCCACGATGACAAAAAAGTCCCACTCCAACACATTGAAATGGGAAATTGGATCGAACAAGTGATGAGGACATCTCTCTCTCATCATAAGTGGTCGAAGACTCGCCTACAATCGTTGTAAACTGGGATGTTAGGGTTTTACTCTAAACATACAAAGTAACACAAAATGACATGAGCATGATGACAAATGACTCTTATGATGGTAAACAGACACATGCAAGAGTTTATAACATAGCTAAATGGAAAATGAGAGATGGAGAGTCAATTGCTAGGTTCTGGAACAAATGCAAAACAAAATCTAGACAAAATCACAATTTTAGGTAAAAAGTAGCAAATAAGGGCACAGTTTCCAGACAAAAGTGGAATTTCAGGATAATTGCATAAAAACAAAAGTGCAAGTACAAGAAAAAGGTGCAGTTTTAGAATAAAGGTATAGTTTTTAGACAAATGCATAGTTTCAAGACAACTACATGAAAAAATAGCACACGTTTATGACAATTGAACAAATTTCAGACAAAAGCACAGTCTTCACATGATAAAAGCACCAAAACTAATGTAACTATCCAAGAATCTCAAAATCAGTGCTATTGACTGACAAGACTTCACACACACAAAATGAGAACAAAAACATGATGAAAGAGAAAGGAAAGAAGGTACACATAGGACCACCGATGCTTGAAATCTATCTATACTCCTGAACGAGCTCAAAATAATGTGGGGAAACCTTGAATATCATCATTCTCCCTCAAAAACGAATAAAATGTAGAATCCAGAGATAAGAATTAGCAAGAGCAACAAATCACAACTGACCCAATTTTAAGACAAATTTCCCATATAAGACCTCAAGAAAACCCTAATTTTATCTAGGAAACCCTTATTACACTTCGGGAATCTTCTTACTTTCAAATTAGAAGCTCTAGAAAACATTGGTATGAGAAACAATGCACATATTCAAATAAAATTTCATCTGAAAGCATCAAAATGATAGTACAATAGCGTCAAGAGCTTGACCTCAAAACTTCAATTTTTTTGTCAACCTCTTGAGGGGGCAGCACAAAATCCTACCATCATTCCTCTAAACATCGAGGCATCAATTTTATTTCAAAAACTTGATCTTAAAACAAGAATATTTGAAACAAAGCAACCAATACTTTGTATCAAAGAGGGGCAAAATGTAGACATGTAAAATTTACTTGACACCTATCACTCACCTCAAAAAACATAGAACAACATAAAAAAATATTGAATAGCATCAAACAATAGTTAGCAACATCAAACAACATTGAACAACCTCAAAAAACATCAAAGAATATGGAACATCATCTTCAATTTTCCTATATTATCACAGAATGACTCATAATCATCCCATAACATCTCAGAATGAGATGAAATCATCTTGTAGCATCTTAGAATGACTTGAAATCATCCTGTAACATCTCAAAATGACTTGGAATCATCTAGTAACATCTCACAATGACTCAGAATCATCCCATAACATCTCAAAATGAGTTAGAATCATCCTATAACATGTCAGAATAACTCAAAATTAACCCATAACATCTCAAAATGACTCAAAATTTTCTTGTAATATCTCATAATAAATTGGAATTGTCCAATAACATCTCATAACAACTCAGAATCACCCTAAAATGGCTCAAAATCATTCCTTAATGTGTCAGACCATCTCAGATCATATTGGAATCATCTCACAACATCCCGACATCCCAACACATCAAACTGACATCAAGAACCTTAATTCCTCTATTAATTTAATAATACAACATTATTTAGTTAATTCACTTTTTCATCATTTTAGAAAAAATAAATAAATTTCATTTATTTAATAAAGTCCTAAGAACCCTAATTATTCTACTAATTAAATAAAACAACATTATTTGATTAATTCATGTTTCATCATTTCAACTTATTAAATAAATCACATTTATTTAATAAAGTCCTAATCCTAATTTATTTCATCTTGATTAATTAAATAATGCCAATTATTTAATTATGTCACTAAATCACCTTATTCCTCTAAGTTGATTAAATTATTAAAAAATAATTTAAATACAACACTTTCCCTCCAAAAATTTGAATAATTAAATCAAACTATTCAAATCAAACTAGTGCAACTTTGTTTGCAAAAATTCAAACTTGATTTGCACGTTTAACTCAAAAAATGAATTAATTAAATAAATCACCACTTTCTGATTAAGAAAATTATGATTGTTGACTGAACAATCTAATTTGCTAACTAATCAATACAAATTATTAACTGAACAATCTATTATGTTAACTTATCTTTCACAATTCCTAACTCAGCCATCACATTCCTAACTAGGCCATCACAATCCTGACTGATCAATCTACATCTATTAAATAATCAATCACATCCTTGACTAGCCAATATATTTCTCAATCACCCAAATTGTGCAATAACTTTGAAATTTTTTCTCATGTCTAATTCCTCTCAACACACTCTGACCATTGATCTGGATATTCTTCAAAATGATCTTGATCTTCCATTTCATATCTCATTATCTATATAACAAACCTCTCTCCTCAGAGAAAGGGATCGAAGAATCAAAATATATTGAGCACCAATGTTCTGTCAAGATCATCCTTGAGAGAGCTTCATTCATTCCTTCAATCAACCAAGCATTCATCCACACTTTACACATAAAATTTGGATTCTTCACGATGATAAGAGCAATCCAACCTCAAGTGAATACACTCCACTACAAGATAGTGAAAATGTTTGTTTATTTTATTTCATTTGGTACTTAGTAGGTTCCTTATCTTGTTTGAAATAGTATAATTTAATCTCATATCTGTAAGATCTTTTAGATTTTATATTTGTGCATTTGATTTTAGATTATATTCTTTTGTCAAAATTGCATGCATGTTAATCTTGGATTCGAATCTAACATCTTCTTCCCCCCTCACACAAAAGCTATGGTTTAGAATGCAATGACTCTGAAAATCAAAAGTTTAAGGTCTGATAGAGGTGGTGATTTAACTTCAAATGATTTTACCATTTTTTGTGAAGATCATGGAATAAAGAGGTATTCATCAGTCACTAGAAATCCTTAGCAGAATGGAGTTGTGGAAAGGAAAAATATAATAGTTCAAAAAGTAACTAGGACAATGATCAAGGAAGCTAATCTTTTGGATGCCTATCAGAGAGAAGAAATTTATACTATAGTCTACATTCTTAATATAGTTCAAGAAAGAGAAAATGGTTCAAAAACTCCCTATGATTTATGGTATGGTAAAAATCCCACTGTGAAGTATTTCAAAGTTTATGGAAGAAAATTTTATATTCAAAGGGATGAAAAATATTGATAAATTTTGATGTAAGATCTCATGAAGGAATATTACTTGGATACTCTTAAAGAAGAAAGGCCTAACTTTGCTACAATAATAGGTTGAATAATATGTTTGGGTGTTAAAGTGGATGAAGAACCATATCAAATTTTAGTGCTAATAGAAGGATATGAATTCTATGGATCCCCTTACAGTGAAGAAGAAAAGGCTAAAGACAATGGAAAGGAGTTGATAGTTGAACATAAAGAAGTTTTTGAAAATAATCTCTAGACTCCTAAGTATGTGTAGAAGAATCATTCAAAAAATAAAATTATTGGATATAAGAGAAAAGGTATGCTAACAAGGAGAAAGGATATTATGATAGAGGAACAAGTAAATTTTTATTTACTTTCTGAGGTGCAACCAAAAAAAATGACCGAGGCATGTAAAGAGGAGAATTGGATCAAATCAATGAAGAGATAAAATAAATATAGAATAATCTAACTTGGGAATTGTTTCCAAGACCAACAAAAATGAATGTAAGTGGTACTAAGTGGGTATTCTAAAACAAGTTGAATGAAGATGGAAAATTTGTTAGAAATAAGGCTAGACTTGTGTGTAAGGGTTCCTCAAAGGTTGAAAATATAGATTTTGATGAAAGTTTTTCTCAAATTATAAGAATGAAAGCTATTAGGATGTTTTTAGCTTTTGTAGAACATAAATATTTAAAGGTATATTAGATGTATGTGAAGTTTGAATTCTTGAATGGTGAATTGGAAGAATAGGTATATAATGAACAACCAAAAGGTTATTCAATTGTCAAAAGATGCAAATATGGTCTACAAGTTGAATAAATAATTGTATCAACTAAATAAAGCTCACAGATCTTGGTATACAAAGTTAGATAATTAATAGTTGTGGAAAGGATCCAAAAAAGGTACTATAGATATAAATATATATTTTAAAGTTGAAGGATAACAAAGCTTAATTATGGTGGTATGTTTTATTTATTAAGAAATTAGGGTTAAAGGGCCCTAATTATATACATCAATGTGAAACATGCTAGATAGACAATACAACCAACAAACCAAAATAATAGAATAGGCTCCAAGAAAATAGAACAGGACTAAAGGCCACCCTCAAATCTACAATTACTAGTAGCCCAACCATAATAAGCTAAAAAATAGTAGCTAGCACCAACAACCACACAAAGGGTGGATTAGACTAACTAACCATCAAAACCATTACATACAGGTTTTAATAGGACCTAAAACCTAAACCGCAATCAAGACATGCCTCTCAATGAGAAGAATAGGGAAACATGCCAAACACAAAGCAATAACACAAGATATAGAAATAATAAATAGCTCATGATCAATAGCCACACCACTGAGCTTATCCATGCACTTAAAAACAACCAGCGTGCAACCAACCTATTGCTCAGAGAACCAAATTTTTGATCCATGAATAACACTAAAACCAAAGAATTAGAGAGCCCCCATCATCCAACTTTCCTCTCCATCTCTATAGTAGAGGTCACAAATAATTCCTTATCCACAATAGCAAAGAATCACCAGTAAACCCAACCTCGACCTCCATTTGAGTGGCCTCCATCTCAATAGGATCTAAAAGGGAGAAAACCTGCTAAAGAAGCAAGAGAAACCTACAACACTCACATAACCCGAGTCTAGCTAAAAAGGAGGGGTCTCCACCGCAAAAAGAGAGGTCTCCACCTCCATAAGAGACACAATCTATAAAGTTAGAAAGAAAAATAGTTCACTCTGATAGAGTTTTCCAAATTTTACAAACTTGAGCTGGTTACAAGGGAAATTTTTGTCACCCTTGTGTTTGTTGGCCAAGGGTTTAGGGATTTGTCACCATTGTTCATTTTTTTTCAAAATTATCAAATCCTTGCATTATATTTTCATGTTGACCTCTTGTACCACATCACTGATTGTCTTAGTTGCAACTTATGGCATCACACCCATTGTTTTCACTGGCGTTGTTGCTTAGGTTTGTCAGTCGTCGGGAATTTGTTAAATAAAGCCTTGTAGCTGGCTCGAAATATTTAGTCTTTTGAATACTTATGTATTAAGTCTTTAAAATATTTGAGGGGTCGTTTCCTATCACCTATCCCATGGCCCCTTCCTTATAATAAACATTATGCACATGCAAAAATCCCAGCCATTGGATTTAATGGTCAAAATCTAGGCCTTTGGATGCACGCCACGCAATATTAAAATAATTAATTTTGGTTGGGTCACATGATGTGCGTACTTGCACCATGCATCCTTTTGTTTGAGTGGGATCCATTTCCCACCATTGGCTTGATCTCTCATTGTAGAGGATCAACGACTCTAATGTACCATTGGGTCTCAACCCGGGTCATAGTGCGCACGCCACACAAAATATTAAATGGTCTCACCTAACGCCTTGCACGGCCTATGTGATGGTGCCATGCAATTTTGGCTGGTGGCATAGGGAGGCTAAATGGGGCCCATGGGTGGTCTACATGTTTTTTGACTGAGAGAAGTACCATTGTCTGATGGATCTCCCATGTGATGGCATGGAATTTTCAAATGTTTTTGAATCAATCTAAGTTGGTTGATAAGCCAACGCACTGGTGCATTGACGGTTCATATTCAAAATATAAAACATGTCATGTGATGTCTAAGGAGGCTCTGTAAATAGCAAGCATTAATGGTGCAAGCTCTTCAAAGCAAAAAACAAGAAGTGGTCATCTATACCGTGGCCGTGGTGTTGTTCCAAGTTCAAAGTGATGGTGGTTTTGTTGGGTTTTCAATTTTTGGTGTGATGTTGATGTTGGTTCTCTTGGGGTTTGATGTGGACATGGATGATGATGCCTTTGATGGAATTTTTCTCCGAGTATGGTGACACCGACGGGTTATGGGGGTTGTAACAGTTTCGATTCCCTTATGCGGTAAGATGGTTACATCCAACCATCTAGGATTTTTGAAATGCACATGACATTCTGTATTTGAAATGAAATTTTGGTGAAATGTAAATGCAATGAGCCCAATGCTGTCGCTCTCTTATGCTATAAAAGAGATCTCAAGGCTCATTGCAAGGGTTGGACTTTTGAGTCCAATAAGATTTAGGTAGGGCTCAGTGAACACACAAAATGCAAAATTCTTGATGAATCTACCATTAATTGTC
Source organism: Sequoiadendron giganteum (assembly GCA_007115665.2). Lineage (NCBI taxonomy): Eukaryota > Viridiplantae > Streptophyta > Pinopsida > Cupressales > Cupressaceae > Sequoiadendron > Sequoiadendron giganteum. Next base: position 586,653,431 of record CM021106.1, on the reverse strand, counting down.
TTGGGTAGGGTATAAGTATGAAATAGTCTTAAATGGTCTTATGTAATTACTAATATCAAAATAAATCTACAAAATTTAAAGTATGTCCTCTCCTGTACATTGTTATGATAGACTATGGGTGAAATTAACAAGTGTAATTTCATTTATCTTTTCAAAGGTTTGTTTGAAATGTATGATTCTTCTACTTGCTTCAGCTCAATGAGTTAATTAAATTCTTAAGGAAGAATTGTGATTTTGTGATAATGGGCTAAGGATTTGATAAGTAGTGATGCTTTAAATGTAGTGAAGTTTTATGATGTAATGCATTGTAAAAACATTCACCCATATCAGGATGAAGTATTGTTTATAATTGAATGTTTCATGCTTGACTCCTGCCCAATTTGATGAGGCACTAGCTTATTCATTTATAATTCTCATAGTTTATTGAAATAAAAGAATACCTATTTATGGATTCAAGGTTAGAACACTACTTAATTCATATTCTATCCATGATGAGATGCAAATATCAAAGTTACAAAAAATTTCTAGCAGCTTGGAGGTCAATTGTTTAAGGTTGTCCAAGCCTTTGATAAATTATATCTAAGTGCACTCAATAGGGACAAATATGTGTATAGAAGTGTTCTTGAGACAACGGAAATAATATGAAAACACTAAGGAACACCCTCATTGGTTCCATAGAGCCTAAAGGTTAGGAATAAAGGCCTCAAGATCTTTATTTGTTGTGTTGGATTCCTAGCCCTTAATATTCTTGAGTATAAGGTATGGCATCTCTTTAGAGATATCTCACCCTAGAAAGAAAAAACACCAACACACTCCTTCATAAAGAGTAAACTTAGGAACCATGTTCAACAAAAGCCCTTGGTTCTTTGGGGTGAACAAAGAGCACAACCCAACCAAAAATAAATGCACCAAACTCATCGAGTTCTCAATACCTTTAAAGATCTTGTAGGCACTAGAGTGATAGAATAGATTCTTCATATCAACAAACACCACCTTAGGTGTTGAATAGTCTGGTTAATTGAGAGCGGGGGTGAATCAGTTATCAGAAAACACTTTTCTATCTTTACTTAATCTAGAGAAATCATAAACCATTCATATATTAATTAAAATGGATAAGAACAAGCAAGCACTAAACAACACCATGCACAATGAACACTAGAATTTATGTGGAAACCCAAGATGGGAAAAACCATGAAGTATGCAAATTCTTAATAAAATAACACCAGCTATGGTGACACGAGTTAAGGTGATTTTTACAAAGGCTCACAACTGAGTTGCTCACTATAGGGTATTTTACTGCTAGTGGGATCACTACCCAATACAAAACAAATAGTCTCACCAACAAAAGTGAACTAATGAAGTTGCATCTACATACGCATGAGTTTAGTTTCAATTAAGAGCATAGTCTCTGTTTGTAGTAGATCTGATCAAGAATCTTTTGCACACCTTCCTTGCACAATCACTACAATATAGCTTTTTTCTTCCTGACACTTTCCTTCACTTCCTTCTTTGTTTCTTGTCGCTCAATCCTTCGTACCCTTATCATTATTCACACATAACACACTTCTTCTTCTTCCTTTTATTCAACCAAAAATATTTCCTATATATGTATGTATACTCATAGAACAAAATAAGCCAGCCATACACAATTCCATTCCATTAGATTCTATAAAAATCCTAAGTCATCCAGACACAACTTTGATTTAGATCACAAAAATACACATGTCGGCATAAGGAACAACCTTAAAATATTCAGTAAGGCCTTGCACACCAACAGCGGACCCAAAAGATAGGTTGTACATAAATATATTCTTACCACATTACCAAGGGACCAAGAATAGGTCATACATAAGATAAAATAGTTTGAATTGCATGAAATATATTCCGAAGCTGATGAGAATGCCACAACCAAGACCAAATATTAATTATCATTAATTTCAGTATCAACTAGAGAAACACAATTTTACATTCTAGAACTTGTAACATGCAATATGAATGTTCGAATAACAAGGTTACTAAGAGTAGGCTTTGAGCACAACAACCAACATCAAAAGATTAGTCTTCATTATTTTGCATTGATAGTCCTCCACAGATGTCCCAAAAAGAAGTACTAACATATACAGATCAAGGATAAGCATCCACACTACACAAGATCATAGCATATGATAGGATGGATCATTTTTGTATATCATCTAGAGAAAAACCTTCCAGATCAAGGTTTTGACATCAATGAAAATAATGCTAAACCATCTCAACAACTTCTAAACAATCTGTACCTTTGGCATTGATAGAAAAACAACAAAATTTTAAAAACACAAAACTCCAAAACTCCAACTCCAAAAATCCAAGAACTCCCCCTTAGTCAAGCAATTCAATACCTCTTCTTATTTTTTTTTTTCTCTTCATTTCTACCCCTTTTTTCCATCAAAGGAAAAGGGACAAAATATGAACATTCAGGAACTCAATTAAAAATAACACTTTTCACATGTAAAATCTTCTTGTACCTTTCTCTCATAGTTGGAAGAATCCTTTTCCAAGCTAGTACTATAGAATCGATTCTGGTACACATGTTATCTAGTAGATTCAACAATGTAAATGAGGATGAAAATTTCAGATACAAGCACTATCATTCGCAATCTCCTACATCGGAAAGTATCCCAGAGAGATGATCCAACTAGACCTCAACAATTTTTGTGACCAAGTAGAAACTTATAAGCACATATTCCCCCTGCCTCTAAATAGACAATTACTCAAATTGCAACTCTCCAACTTTTATTCTTTGTTTTCCATCTTTATCTTTGAAGAAATCAAAACTCTTTTGAATCTCATTCATCTTAGAATCAATAGCTTCAATTCTTCTTCTAAAGCTATCAACTGTAATAGGCCACCATAGACAATACTTGTAGATGCTAGATATTTCCTTGATGCATTATCTTGTCTCACCATTGTTTTTGGATAGCTTTTGTTTGAATTTGATACATCTTCTCTCAATCATAGCTTGGAACTTGTGTCCTTTAGGTCCTTCTAGCAAGGTCCCTTTTTCAACAACTTCTACTAGATCATCTGATAATGAGTCAGAAACATATGAAACAATAGTACCCTTTTGAAGAAAATAATCAACCAAGGAATCACCAACTCTAAGCCTATCCATCGGAGGATAGCACATTTCACCAACCTTCTTCATATCACCTTCATTCAACACCAACTAAATTTCATGTGCATTGAAAGATTTTGATCCAAACAAAGATTCATCTTCCTTTCCCTTATCTTCTGACATATCTTTTATGTTAACTTTCCTCCTTTTAGGTTCCAAAGGGGAACCACCAATGACAACCTCTGAATCCTTCGCACTAGAGGAGGAACCATCCTCAAACTAACTACTGGGAATAGTACTAGAAACTATCACACTAGATCAAAAATACCTCTACAAAGGTGAGAAATAGACTTTGCATGCACTTGATTTATCTTCCATACACTCCAAATATCTATAAAATTTATTTCTGATAGGGATGTCGTACTTTCATTTAACATTTTCCTTTGACAGTGGTGAACTCAGAAAGTAAAATACTAAACATATGAGTAAAGATCCAAGACAAAAAGGATAAATCTCAACCAAATAAATTTTGACATTCTCAACTAAGTTTTCCATTATGAGGCTACACAAGTCAAACTACTTATTTGCCTTCACAATTTTATGTTCAAGATATACAACAATAGCAGAAGTATAAACTTCATGATATTTGAAATAGATTTAATAAGTGATGCCATAAGAAACATAACTTAGTGTAGGATCTACAATGGTATTTATTAGTAGATCTCAGGGGTCTTTGTCGATACTAGTAAGTTCCTCCACATCTTTGTATTTCACCGTTTTCTTCCTAGGGAGGTCACCAATACTACAAAAACTAGTAATAGCTTCTATGGCTTCCTTCCTTATCAGATAGGGTTTGTCCAACATACTGCTACCATCCTTGAATCGAATCAACAAGATAGACTCTCTATTTGGAAACCAAGGAAATTCTCCTCATAAATCTATACCTAGAGTAATTACATTTTGCAACTCATATATCTTCAACCATAGTTCCATTTATTTCATCTTTTGATCATAAAACTCATCCAAATCTACTCCCTTCTTCCTTAGCAGAATGCGACCACTGGATTCACTACCAATCAAAATAGATTCCATCGTCATGCTTGACTTCTTCAATCTTTTATTTCTCAACAAAAACCTCTTCTTCTCCTTCTTTGCAAACTATGAGAAATAATTTGATACTCCATCTTTTATCCTTAATTGTCATGATGACTTCACTTCCAAAATGTGTATCGATGATTCCAACAATTGTACATCACTTTTCAATCAACTGAATTAGCCTCCATTATGAAACATCATACAGGTCCAACTTAGTCACACCAGAAACACATCAATCTTTCTTCGGAGAGGGCAACCAACAATATATTTATTGTAAAACTCTGCCTAAGCCAAGGAAATTACAAGTAGGGCTCATACCAGAATTTTGTAACATAAAAGAGTTCTCCAAACTTGTTTCCTTTTTCTTCAACACCGTAGTTTCATTCTTCTTAGATTCATCTAATTTCTCAATCTTTTTTTATCTTCAGTCCTTTCCAGAGCAACATATCTACATGTGTTAGCATAATTTCCATGTTGACTGCACTTGTAACATCTTTTTCTTGACTTTGGTAAGTGCACCCTAGGTCTGCACTAATTAGCTTTGTGACCATAACCATGAAAGAAATTACTCATTCCATTCCTTTTAGCTGGATTAGATAATTAACTTCTGTAATGAATTGATTTCCAACTGAATTTGTGATAATTAAAGCATTGAATATTTGATTCCTTCCTTCTACATTCTACATCCTTGTGTCCAAAAATATTGCATAGAAAATAGTGACCATTGAAAGATAATTAGCTTTGAGCTTTTGGTTGTCTAATTAGAGATCTTTTTGTAGGTGTATTAGAGTTTTGGACCTTTCTTGTTACAACTAATCTTGCTTCAGCTTCAAATGCTTTGTATTCATCCTTAGTGTTCTAATTTGAGCTTTCACTGATGAATCCAAGTCCTCCTTTATCCTTGTGAATTTTTTGTAGGGACAAGAGTTGATCCAAAATCATGATACTTTCACATACTCTTTCTTCTAATTTCAACCTTCTTAGCTCTTGATCTAAATTCTAATTTTCTTCTAATTTGTGTTTGATGGTATCCTTGAAATTTTATTTAGTCTTCTTTCATTCATCCAATTGTAGCTTTAAATTCTCAATACTTTCCTTTGACTCTTTTAATTCCTGGCTGACCTCTTTTTGTCTTGCTTAGAATTTCTAGATTTTCTCCCTTAGATTTGAGATGCAAGAATTTGTCTCTTTGAGGTTTTCATTCAATTCATCATTCTTAGATTCTTTAATTTCCATATCACTCAATATTGACTTCAATTCTTCCTCAAAGTAATAATCTCTTTCCATTTTTTCAAACTGCCAAGATCTCCCTCAAGTGGTTATGCTTTCTCTACAAGGGAACAAGCTCTAATACCAATTTTTGAGTAGTCCAGATAACTAGGGAGAGTAGTGAATCAGTTATCAAAAGACATTTTTCTTTCTTTAATTAATCCAGAGCAATCATAAATCACTCATGTATTAATTAAAAGAGATACAAACAAGCAAGCACTAAAAACACCATACATAATAAACACTAGAATTTACATGGAAACCCAAGATGGGAAAAACCATAGAGAATGAAAATTCTCAATAAAAGAACATCAATTAAGGTGACACCGGTTAAGGTTTTTTTGATAAGGGCTCACTTTTGAGTTGCTCACTACAGGATGGCTCACTACCAGTGGGATCATTGCCCGTCACTAAAAAAAGTAAACTAATGAAGTTGCGTCTAAAAATGCATGAATTCGGTTATGATTAAGAGGACAATCTATGCTTATAGTAGATCCGATCAAGGATCTTCTACACACCTTCCTCACACAATCACTTCAATATAGATTGCTTCTTCTTGGCACTTGCCTTCACTTCATTCTTTGTTTCTTTTTGCTCAATTCTTCGCACCCTTATCACTATTCACACATATCACACTTCTTCTTCCTTTTCCTCAACCAAAAATATGTATTGCATATGTATGTATACCCATAGAAAAAAATAAGTCGGCCATACACAATTCCATTCCATGCTTCTAGAAAACTCTTAAGTCAGCTAGATACAACTTAAATTTAGATCACCACAAAACATGTCAGTTTAAGGAACAACCTTAAAATATTCAACAAGGCCTTGCACGCAAGCACCAAACCCAAAAGATAGGTTGTACATAAAGATCTTCTTACCACATTACCAAGGGACCAAGAATAGGTCATACATAAGATACCTTAATTTGAATTACATGAAATATATTTTGGAGCCGGTGAGAATGCAACAACCAAGACCAAATCTTGATTATCATCAAATTCAATATCAACTGGAGAAACACAATTTGACATTCTAGAAATTGTAACACGCAACATGAATGTCTAGATAGCAAGGTTACCTAGAGTAGGCTTTGAGCATAATAGCCAAAATCAAATATTAGTCTTCATTATTCTACATTGATAGTCCTCCACGAATGTCCCAAAAAGAAGTACTACCATATTTAGATAAAGGATAATCATCCACACTACACAACATCATAGCATATGATAGGATGGATCATTTATGCATATCATTTGAAGAACAACCTTCCAGATCAAGGATTTTATATCAATGAAAACAATACTTAACCATCTCAAGAACTTCTCATTACTCAAGTAGGGTAGTAAAAAATTCACAAAACCCAAAACCTCAAGAGGTAGAAAATTATAGAAACAAATATAACCATTGTAGAGGGTATCCACCTCGAGAAAACCATTCTTGATGGTTCTAGAGTAAAAAATAAACAAATTTGAAATAGGGCATACAATGCACCACAACCAGAGAGACTTACAAAATAAACCCACTATCACCACATAGATAGTGATAGTAAACATACCAAAAGATTCATAGCAAGTAGGATACCTCCAATAGTGCCCAAGCCATGAAGGCAAAAAGGTGAGAAAACAATGAGACTGATAACAATCCTCTAAAAAAAGAATACCCAAGACCAAAATGAGATCTACCAAATTATATGTGGAACCCACAAATTCAAGCTTGTTTGGCTCCAAGGCACTAGAACAAATGAAGTGCAGAGAGAAATAGCACCACACCACCACGAACCCAAATTCTAAAACAAGGATAGAACAAGCAAAAGACAAGGAGCTTGCAATCATAACACCAATCCCATTTGTTCCAACATCCATCTCTGCAAGACCAAGACAAACTCCACTATAAAACCACCAAAGAAAACTATCCAAAGAGTACTCAAGAAGAAGGTCATTCAATCTGCCACACATATAAAATTACCAAACACAATTCATGTAGTGGATAAGAAGAGGAAACTCTCAAAATATACCCCAATAGGAAATAATAGACATAAGTAAGTAGGGTAAAACAAAAAAGCTACACAACACCAAAGTAGTAATAACCCATTGTAGAACATATGTAGATAATAGAGAGACCACCAATAGCTACGTACAAGCACCAACCCTAACAGTGGAAGTGGATGTAAAATGAGAGGGCAAGCATCCATCACCACTTCCCTTGAAAAATACCCATATAAGGAAATAATGCAATAGCCTCTACAAGCCACAAGCCTAAAAAAACACCATGATAAAGGGAAAAACCTCCAAAGACCTGTCCATAGAGGTGAAAAAATCCCCCACCATACCAAGGGATAGCCAAAAAGGAAACACACACCAAACCAACATAGTAGAATGAAGCCCTAGACCTTCGTTAGCCAATAGAGATCATCACCATCTTCTAAATCAGCCTCATCATCCTCAAAATCACCAAAGAAAATAAAACTTCCTTTCCCACTCCCCTTCCCGCTCATGAGCCCCATCCCTATTAGAATTTTACAAAACAAATACGATGGTATATGTTGATAACATAATCTTTAAAGGAAATGAGGATATGTGCAAGAGGTTTAATTTCTGCCTTGGTTTGTAGATCGATCAATCAAATAAAGTTATATTCATATCACAATCTAAGTATGTTAAGGATATGTTGAAGAAGTTTGAAATGGACGAGTCTAAATCGGTATGTACTCTTATGGTTACTAGTTGTAATTTGAACTAATACATATTAGAGTAATTATAGATCAATGAGTAGTGGACTATTATACCTTACTACTAGTAGACCAAATATAATGCATTCAATTTTTCTTATGGCTATATTTCAAGAAGATCTTAAAGAATCTCATGTTGCAGTAGTGAAGAGGATATTCAAATATTTCAAGGGAACTCTAGACTTTGGTTTGTGGTATCCTAAGGATACTAAATTATCTTTAAGTGCATATAAACATGAAAATTGGTTTGGATGTGAAGCTGACATGAATATTAAAAGGGGTGGTTCTTTCTTTCTTAGAAGAAGGTTACTTTGATGGCTAGGTAAGAAGTAGGATTGAGTGTAATTATCTACTGCAAAAGAAAAATCTATTGTTGTAGCATCATGCTGCACATGAGTGTTGTGGATGAATTTAACATTGAAAGATATGTTATTTTCATAAGATTAACCAATTCCTATCATGTGTAATAATAAAATTTCAATCATGATGTAGGAACATCCAAGTTGTGAGAGTGATCTTGCATCGACAAAAAAAATATAAGTTATTTATTTTCAATAATGGCTAGCTTGGATGGAAACTCACTAAGTATGGAAATTTCCAAGCGTTCGGGCCTTATGAGCAAGCAGTATGAAGAAGGAAAAAATTCTATTTTTCTATGTTTCATTGGATTGGATCATCGGTGTGACAGGGAGACTTTGATGGGAGCTTATCTCATGTCCCTTCAACATACTGATGACATTAGCGATAGAAATGAGTGGTTGTGTAGCATTCACATCAGCAAGAGTTTCTCATATCGATGGGACAATGTCCAATGTCTCTTTGATACTTTGACAAGGTATTCATAGGTTGGTATGCTAACATCAGAAAGACCCATCATCTTTAGGAGGACAAAAATACAAGTCCCTCTAATGAAGTGATGAAACTCCAACCCCGTGACATTCAATCAGGAAGTTTGGCGGTATGGTTATACAAAACTGTATTCTTGTGATAGTCCATGTGGGTAGCATGAAGTATGATGGTAACCACAAGCATTGTAGTAGTAATTTGGGAGGATCGCGGTAGAGAGGTGTTGGTGATATTTACATGAATGATCAACAAATGATTGAATGAAGATGTGAGTTGGTTAAAGGTGATGGATGGATGAATAAAGAAGTGACAAATGACATGATATTTATCATTGATTCCACATTGTTTTTATGGATAAATGTGATCATTTTCCAATTGAAATCAAACCTAAAGTTGGTGGTTGCAGTTACTAATAATTATTTATCTACCAGGGAGATCTAGATGTTTACTAGATGGTGGGGTGATAATACAACAAAGAGAATAATTATGAGATAGGATGACATGAAGGAGGAGATAGCCGTATAGAGATAGGAAGAGATAGAGAGAAGAAAAAGTGGAGAGAGGAGAGAGGTAGCATAGTAGCAGGTGGATGATGAGATCATGGAGAAAATAAGAGAATTTGATTACAAGCTTGTAAATGTAGAGCTGAGAACAAATGCTCTGATCTACAAATTTGGAAGATGATTGTAATGAGAAACCCATGTAGTTTTTTAATATATTTTTCCATTTAAGAATAATAAAATTAATGTGTTTAATTCTTGCATATTTGGTTGTTCTTTCTATGTATTTTCTGTGAGGTTGTGACAGTAAGGGGAGTGCCTTTAATCAATTGTATCAAAGTTGGTTGTCCCGAGTCTGTAAATAGATCGCCAAAAATGAGATATTTTTTAGCAGGATATATGAGTGTGGGTTGAAGGAAGAAGACCTTGAGAGTGTAGAGTATGCACTAGGACCTATAGGTGAAGATTGGTTTGCTTTTTGTAGGCATGAAAGAGGGTTTGTGACTACTATCCTCTAGTAGAGATAAAGCTAGGTAGAAGGTGTGAGTTTCTCCAGTAACAGAGAGTGGGTAGAGGAAGCATCTTCCAGAGTCTTTGTTGGGTAGAGTATAGTTGTGTGAGAGACATATTGTTGCAAGGAGTACTTGTAACTAGGTGTTGAAGATTGGTAGATAGATTGCCAAAATGAGGCAGTTTACATTTATGAAACTTGAGGGATGCAGTTTTGTGTTGTTATAGCTTTGTGAGGCCTAGAAAATGGAAAGGAGAAAGGGTATTGTCATTAGATGGATTCTAAGGATTCCATGACTAGAAGAAATCATAAAGATATTTTGAGAATGAGAGTTGATATAGTTGAAGTAGCAATTGAATGAATCAAAGGATGACATAAGAGGGTGAAAACATAAGAAGACAAGAGCTAAAGATAAACTTTATCTTTCTAATGATATTTTGATTGTAGGAATGAAAGAGGTTGCAGGAGAGTGTCATGCATGTGACACTGAGGAAGAGTATGAGTATCAACAGGTTGAGAAACCTAAACCTTAAATTAAAGGATGTTGATTGGAGAACATGAAGGATGAAGATCTAGAGGTGGTATTAACCACATAAGAGTGGACCAAAATGGAGGACCCTAAAGGATAAGAGATCGAAGTTGAAGAATTTGAAGAAAAGGTAAAACTTAAATCCTGTAAATTCAAAGAGGATTCTATTTGGCATGCAAATTACATGAATGGGGTGGATAGATATGAGGACATTGAATTTTTTTTATATGTCTAAGAATGACAAGAGTAATGTAGAAGAAAATATTGCAGAAGTGAGTCTTTTTGTAGTTGAAAGTACTATAGCTGAAAATAAAGAAGGAGGTGAAGGGAAGTAAGTTGAGTTGTTTTGTGAGATTTTTTTTTAACCTTTTGATGATTTCCCAGGTGATAAAGAGATTTTATGAATGATAGTTTATTATAGAATGAAAATGAAGAATATTTCGATTGTTTTATTGAAATTGTTGAGGATACATGTATTGATAAGGATATAGAGGAGAAAGATGGAAAGTACAAGTATTTCAATAATGAAATTGAATATGTAGTTCAAAGATTACTACAGGGAGAAAAGGAAGATTCCTTTGATTATACTACTAGCATTGGTGTGGATGCAGAGGAGGAAGTTATTGCAGCTGAAAAATGTCTTTTAGAAGGCATAAAGAGAGAGGAGTATAGAGTTGTACCCAAGGGTGATGATGAAAAAGTGGATGAGGTGTTACTAGAGAAGGAGGTAATGCATAAAAATTTTCATGTTCAGATGGATAACATAGTAAATGCATATGAGATTAATCAAGATGAATTGTATGTAAATAAGGATTCATATGGTGTTTTATAGTTAATTATAGGTGTAAATTCGTGGAGGTGGATGGACCATGGTGGGTTGAATCACACAAGATTAGAGGTGAATGAGAGATCGATTTGAAGGAGGTCATCAATTTATGGTGGAGTTGATTCCACATCAATGAAGAGGAGTAAAGAACAAAGTTTTCAGAGGAGGAGATTGCTTTTTCCAACAAAGTGTTGGAAGAGGAGAAAGAAAAAATAAGTTACAAGTAGCAGTTTTAACAATGGGGTTGGTTGAGGATTTTTTCCAATCTGAGAGGGTGGTACTACTACTCAACCCCATTTTGTGCATCCATATTCACAAAATTCTTCCTACCTTGGGTGTTTGATGTAGGAACATCTAGTGTGTGAGAGCGATCTTGCATTGACAATTTTTTTTTCAGTTATTTCTTTTCAATAAGGGCTATCTTGGATATAAATTCACTAAGTATGGTGGTCTGTAAGCATTTTGACCCTATCAGCAAGCAGTATGAGGAAGGAATGAATTTTTGCATTGTATGTTTCAATGGACTAGCTCATTGGTTTGACAAGGAGACTTCGATGGGACCTTATCTCATGTCCCTTCAACACATCGACAACATTAGCAATAGTAGTATGTGCTTGCATAGCATTCACATCGACAAGAGGTTCTCATATTAGTGGTACAACATCCAATGTCCCTTCGATATTCTGAAAAGGTGTTCATAGGTTTGTATGCTCACATCAGAATAACCCATTATCTTTGGTAGGACAAAAATACATTTCCCTCTGATGGAGCAATAAAACCGCAAACCCACAAAGTTCATGTAGAGAAGGGAGACTCACTACTCATGAGTCTCTTTATTCTCAAGAGAATTCCAAGGGGTGAACTTCCCAAAACTACTTCAAGGAATAAAGCAAGAGATAGAATCTGAAGGAGTAAAATCATAGAGATTTTTTGCACAAACTAACGAGCTCTTGGTCAAAGGATGGTAGCACAAAAAAAGGATGACAAGAAAAAAATAAAATGAAAACGTAGTGTGCTAGAGTCCCAGGGGCGTGTTGGAGTATTGTATGGACTGGAAAGTGAGAATTTCATAGAAAACAATAGATGGACTTCTAATAATTAGATTTCTAATAATTTCTAGTATGCGGGAGTCACAACATGTAACAAAATTGAAATAAAGTGAAGTATAAATGATAAAGTAAGAGAATAAGAGATAGAAACTTATCACAACAACCCAAGTAATGAAGCCTCTAGCACATGAATATCTTCAATACCTTCATGTGTAAGATCAAGATAAAATGTTGGGACTGTATAGGTGTTTGTCTCAATCAAACCCCCATTTTGGTGTTCCCACCTCCACAGATAGCCAGATAGATAGAGAAAGTGAACAAATTAAGAAAATATAGAGTGATAAAATCAATCTCCGCACAAAGAGGAGAACTCATATCATGAGATAAAGATGCAATTGATAAGGGATTTGTGAAATCCTAACATTCTCACAAGCACAAGGTAAGAGAGATATTAGTTGCAAGGCTTAGGGAAGCCAAAGAGAGGAAAATATAGTTGCAAGAGCCAAGAGAGCTACAAAAACTATTGTAAGGATGTGAGAGTGCTCGAGGCTGATGTAACACATGAGATATTTGTGCAAGCAAGAGAGTAAAGAGGGAAAAGAGAGAAGCAAAGAAGCTCGTGAGAAGCTAGAAGACCAAGTAGATCGAAAATATAGCATTTTAAGGGAGAAGAGGAAGGAAAAGAAGCTTTGCAAGCCGTTACAAGGCACCCAAATCCATTACCACCGACAAAGGTAAGTGACAAGTGGAAAACATGCTAAAAAAAGGTTCTTTAAATGTTGAAATATTATAGGATGAAAGTGTAGCACACAATCATCTACAAGGTGTGCTAGTGTTCAGACACATCAAGGTACAAAATGATGAGAACATGAAAAGCACCAAGTTTGACACAAAGTTGATGCATGAAGGTAGCCATTGAAAATTTAGCATCCGATGAGGGGAAAAAGGCTGATGTAGGGGCTAGAATGAGCCTACACAAGTACTGAGGGAGTGGACACTAAAGTAGATTCAAGAATATATGTAAAATTGCAATGGGTGTAATTTTATGATATTACATTTTTCCCCACTTTAGCAGGCATATGAATCTACACTAATGTGCATGCTAAACAAAATCTACTAACATAAATAACATCATGATACAAAAAGGATATTGTAGAAGAATCAAGAAACTCTTTGAACCAAGGAAGCATGCCTCTAGGCTAAAGACCTACAAAAGAAACACATTAGACAAGAAATACCTACACAAGACAATAATGTCAAACCATAAAAATACACTACATCATGGGGATAGAAGATTTAAAAACACATACACATAGGAACACACAAAAAACTAAAGTATTTGATTCAAGAAAGTGAAAGAGGCCTCGATGTAAAAGGTTTTCTCAGTAATATGTGTCATCCCCAAATTAAAAACAATAACACAAAGAATAATTATAAAAGAAAGATAATAATGTAAGGATTGATTGCTTCAAGTGAAGGATGTTGCAAGAATGGAAAGATTGAAGGTGTTTTCATTGATGTCAACTGATAAACTATTTATCAATTGGTTGTTGTTGACTATATATGTTGAGGATATTGAGAAAATTATAATGAAGATATCTTGTAGGTGTTCAATGGTTGCTATGGGTCTTGCTCTAGATTTTCCCATGTGTTTGTGCAGTCTAGATATATTGATCATGGTTTTAGAAGATGCTATATCAAGATTTTTAGCTATTGATTCATTGTGCAATGTAAGTTATGTTCACCAGTTGTGAACTATGGGTTTCCATGTTTTTGGTTGAGGTTTGGGGGAAATGTTGTTGCTCTAGATTTCTCTAGGATGAAGTCCTATGACTTGTAGTTATAGATGAGTTGCCCTAATTTTTTTGAATATAATTTAGACATATAAAATGATCATTCTTAATGGTTCTATGTGTTTTACACTAGTTTTCCTGACCTTGTGTGAAATTCTACTTTCAAATTTGATGAAGTGTGTTGTACTATTTGGGTCCCTAGCAAGTGTGTGTTTGGGTTGCACTCATTCTAATTCCACCTTAGGATTTATTTAGCACCAAGCTAATTTTCATTTGAATTACGATAGTCAACTTTGGATATGTTTCAAAGTCAAAGATGGTATAAATATAGAATGCGTTAATGGTGAAAAATATACAAAAGCGAAGAAGAGTGATATGAAAAAAGAAAAAGTGAAGATATATGTGATATTGATGCTATTCAGTAAGTGTGTGTGATGTGAATGTGGCAGATCAGTGTGAAGTTTAATGTTGAGTTTCCAGATACAGTGAGAAGAAGGTGAACTCTATCATTCATGCATGTATGTGAGTGATTGTGGTGGAATCCTTTATTTCATTAATATTGTAGTCTCTCTGTAACATGTCTTCTTTGTCTTATTTATATCTTTGTGGTAGTGAGCGCTCTGGGTTGATAGCCCTATTGGATAGTGAGTCCTTATTTTTCAAAAGTGATCTTGGTTTCTAAGCCAATGAGCCTCTTGTATTTGGTTTTGATACTCTATATAGTGTGAGTGGTGTTTTTGTGTTTATGTGTTGGATTTAAGTTTTGACATTGGCATTTGATGATTAATCATTCAAGAAGTGTTAAGAATTAGTTTCTTTGATTAAATTAAAATATCAGATTTGTGACAACTAATTCACCCCCCCTCTCAATTGTCTTGTTCAAAAATTTCTATCAGATCTTGGTTCCTTGGTGAAGAGCTTCGTCACTTGAGGAAGGTTCAAGATGGCTGGAAAAATGTTTTATGATTATCTGAAGTTTGATGGAACTAATTATGCTATCTAGAAAGTGTTACTAGAAGAATATCTGGAATATTGTGGATATGATGTGGAGAAATATTACAAGACTCCTTACACTCCTCCTACTAATGGTCTGAGTGCGGTTGATGAGATCAAACCATGTGAAGTGAATAATATGGTAAAGTACATCTCGAAGAACAATTTGGTACATTCCAAGTTGATTAAGGTTCATAATTTGAAGATTGCTAATGAAGTTTGGGATGCCTTGGAAAGAGCACATGAAGGTGATGAAGAAATCAAAGAGGTGAAATTACAAAATTTGGAGACACAATTTTAAATTCTACATATGTCTGAAGATGAGAATTTTAAAAATTATGTACAAAGATTGGATGAGATAGTGGTCAAAATGCAAGGACTTGGTGCTACCATAGATGAAACCAGGATTGTGAAGAATATTCTTAGAACTCTTCCTGATGCTTATAGTGAGAAGGTGTGAGCTATTGAGAAAATATAGATTGTAAGACCTATACTAAAGATCTGCTATTGGGGATTTTGACATCTTATGAGACGAGGAAGTCGAATCTAAGGAATCGATGCAAATAAAATATTGATTTTAAGGCTACAAAAGCTGAAGATCTAGATGAAGAAAAATTTGATGAAATAGAAGCTAACTCTATAAGAAGAATGAGGAAAGGCTCTAACAAGTATGAAGGTAAGTTACCCTTTAAATGCTTTAGTTGTGGATAAATAGGTCATTATGTTGCAAAGTGTTTGGAAATACCTAAGAAGAATAGACTAAGATATGAGGAAAAAAAATGATAGATGATTAACATAACATGTTGTGTGAATAAGAATGTTATTATATCTAATGAGGATTCAGAATATGAAGATCCTGATGGAAATGAATTCTTGTTCTTGGCAATTAAGGATGAACCTACTTCTGCTAATTCTAAAAAATAGGTGAAGGAAATCCCTCCAAAGAAGGAAAAAAATGAAGGTACGGCTATCTTTTCCCTACATGATAAACAAGATAATAATTATTAGGTAGTTGATAGTGGTTGTTCACATCACATGACTAGTGATAAAGGTAAGTTTGTTAATCTTGAAAAATATGATGGAGGCTTGGTTATGTTTGGAAATGATATTGGTGCTAAAATATGTGGGATAGGTTTAATACATTTTGATGGAAAGAATCATACTGATGATGTCTACTATGTTAAGGGTTTAAGTCATGAATAATATTTTGAGTTGTGGTTAAATTTTCTTAAGGATGAGAGATGTGAGATCCCAAAAGGATCCAAAATATTGATTATTGTAGGAAAGAAATCAAAAGTAAATATATATGAGCCTAAGTGTGCTGATGGATGATGCTTTATGACTTAGATTAATGATATTTGGTTATGGAATTGGAAGATGTGTCACATGAATTTTGATAACTTGGTGAGGATTAGTGTTGTTTAGGTCATCATAAATTTTCCAAGAATTACAAATCCTTTAATGCTATGTGTAGGAATTGTCAGTTTGGAAAGCAAGTAATAAATCATTATAGATCAAAGTATATTCCACTACCAAACTACTAGATTTAGTTGATACAAATATTTTTGGTCCTATAAGAGTGAAAATTCTACTTGGTGATAGGTACTTTATGCTTTTAATTGATGATTATTCTAGATATACATGGGTTACATTTCTTAGAGAGAAATCAGATGCATTAGATAGATTCAAGGCATTTAAATCTATGATTGAAAATGAAATAAACTTTAAGATAAAGTACTTAAGGTCTAATAGAGGTGGAAAATTCACCTCTGATGAATTTAATATGTTTTCTAAAGTGTGTGGAATAAAGAGACATTTATCTTCCCTGAGAACTCATCAACAGAATGCAATTATTGAAAGGAAAACTAGAATGATTCAAGAGGTTCCTAGATCAATGATCCCTAAGGCTGGTTTATTGTAAGTTTACTAGAAAGAAGCTATTCATACTATTTTTTATGTATTAAATCAAGTTCAAGGAAGAGAAAATAGTACAAAGACTCGCTATGAGCTATGGCATGCAAAAATTTCTACTATTAAGTATTTCAAGGTATTCATAAGCAGATTTTATATCAGAAGAGATGAATAAACTTTGGGGAAGTTTGATGCAAGAAGTGATGAAGGAATTTTTCTTGGATATTCTACTAATATCAAGGCATACAAATATTTCAATAAAATACTAAGAAATATTATAGAGAGTGCAAATTTCAAGGTTGATGAGACAATGAAACTTTTTATCTACATTGATGGATATGTATCTTATGAACATGATTGTGTAAGAATAGAAGAAATTGAAGAACATGAAAATGATAAGAAAGGAAATCAAGATGAAAGAAATGAAAGAGAAGAATAAGCTCCAGTGGTGTCCCCTAAGACACCTAGATATGTACATGAGAATCATTCAAAAAGTTAGATTATTGGTGACAAGACTAAAGGAGTATTAACCAAAAGAAAAGCTACTACTGAAGTGAATCTGTGTTTACTTTATGAGATTCAACCAAAGACTATAAGTGAAGCTTGTAAAGATGAACATTGGATGGAAACCATAAAATAAGAACTTACACAAATTGAGAAGAATAAAACATGTGCCAAGACCGACAGATAAAAACATCATTGGATCGAAGTGGGTATTGAAAAATAAGTTGAATGAGAATGGAGAAGTTGTTAAGAAAAAGTGAGGCTTGTGTGTAAAGGTTACTCATAAGTAGAGGGCATAGATTTTAGGGAAACGTTTTCTCTGATAGAAAGAAATACAAATGTTCTTACCATTTTCTATTCATAAATATTTTAAGGTTTATTAGATGGATGTCAAGTCAACATTTCTTAATGGTGAGGTCGAAGAAGAAGTCTACATGGGACAACCGTAAGGTTTTTAGTTGACAGATCAACCAGATATGTTGTGCATATTGAATAAAGCTTTATATGGATTGAAGCAAGCTCCTAGAGCTTGGTATATGAGGTTGGATAGGTATTTGATTCAGTGAGGTTTGAAAAAAGGTACGACAGATATTAATCTTTATTTTAAGATTGAAAATGAAAAAATATTGATTGTAGTTGTGTATGTAGATGACATTATCTTTGGAGAAAATGAAAATATGTGCAATATGTTTGTGGAAGAGATGTAGAAATAATTTGAAATTTTTGTATTTGGAGACATAAATTTATTTCTTGGGCTATAAATTAGTCAAATAGAGAAAGGAATTTTTATTTCAAAGTCTAAGTATGTGAGAGAGATGTTGACAAAGTTTGGGATGGATGGTTCCAAACCGTTAAGTACTCCTATGGTGACCAACTAAGAATTAGGTAGAGATTATGATTCACCTAAAGTTGATAAAAAAAAGTATAGATCTATGATTTATGGACTATTATATTTGAATTCTACTAGACCGAATATTATGCATGTTGTCTATCTTGTGGCTAGATTTTAAGAAGATCATAAGGAAACACATGTTACTGATGGTAAAAGAATTTTTAGATATTTGAATGACACTCTTGATTATGGGTTGTGATATTCTAAAGATATTGACTTTACACTTAGTACCTATACAAATGTAGATTGGGTTGGATGTGTAGATGACAAAAAGAGTACAAGTGGTGGTGCATTCTTTCTTGGATGCTGATTGGTGGCATGGTTGAGAAAAAAGTAAGATTCGGTCTCCTTTTCTACTATTGAAGCTGAGTATATTGTTGTTGCATCTTATTGTACAAAAATTTTATGGATGAAACAAACATTGAAAGATATCATAGTAGTATATGATGATCCTATTTCCATTTTCTATGATAATACAAGTGTAATTAAAATATCAAAGAATCATGTGATGCACTTGAGGATGAAGCATATATCTATCAAGTATCATTTATTATGAGATAAGGTCATGGAGAATGAAATAAATCTTGAGTATGTTCTACTGAAGGATTAGATTGTTGATATTTTCATGAAGGATCTTCCTAAAGATACTTTTAAGTATCTTTGAGAGAATTTAGGGGTCATTTCACCTCCTTTCTTGAACTAGATGCATCAGTCTGGTGTATCTATGGATCTATTTTCTTCTGGACAAATGTTTTGGTGGCTACCTCTTAGAGAGAGTAGGTAGTGTCAGGTGTTGTCATTGTGAGTATTTTATTTTTCATTTCAAAGGAGAAATCAATGTAAAATATCTTTGTCCTTTTCCATTGATGTCAAAGGGGAGAGGAAGAATGTGAAAAAATAAAGGAAGCATGTGAAGAAAAAGAGGAAGAATAGAACAAATTATCTACTAATGGGGGGAAATAGAAAGAAACATATTGAGAAGTGTAATCAAAGCTAGTATGGTGTCTTTGATTTTTTTCACATAATGTGTTGCCATCAATGACAAAGTGGGAGATTGTTGCAAGAATGGAGAGATTGATGGTGTTTTCATTAATGTCAACTAATCAACTAGTTATCAACTTGTTGTTGTTGACTATATATGTCGAGAATATTGAGAAAATTTTAATGAACATAAGTTTTAGGTGCTCAATGGTTGGTTTGAGTTTTGCTCCATATTTTCCCTTGTGCTTTTGTTATTCCTATATGTTGATCATGGTTGTTAGAAGATGTTATATCTAGATTTTTAGTTGTTGATTCATTGTGCAATGAAATTTATGTTCACTAGTTATGAACTATGGGTTTCTATGTTTCTGGTTGAGGTCTGGGAGAAATGTTGTTGGTCTATATTTCTCTTTGATGAAGTCTTATGACTTGTGGTTACAGATTTGAGTTGACTTGATTTTTTTGAAGATAATTTTGATATTTGAAAGGTTTATGCTTAATGGTTCTATGTGTTTACACTAGCTTGGCTGACCTTGTGTGAAATACCATTTTAGAAGTTGATGAAGCGTGTCCTAACTATTTGGGTCCCTATCAAGTGTGTGTTTGGGTCTCCCTCATTCTAATTCCACCCAAGGATGTTATGGCATTGACCTAATTTGAATTTGAATTTGGATAGCTTACTTTGGATATGTTTGAGAGTTTAAGATGGTATAAATACAGGATGAGTTAATGGTGAAAAATATACAACCAAAAAGAAGAGTGATAAGAGAAAATACAAAGTGTAGATATATGTGAAATTGATGCTATTCAATAAGTGTGTTGTTGTGCCTATCATACACATGCCCTATTCGGAATAGGGACCCTCTCTTTCCTCTTTTCCTTTTTGGATCCTTTTTGCTTTGCCTTGTTTTGCATGCCCATTTTTGTGTCCTTAAAGGTCAACACATTCTCAAAAGTCACATTTTAAGTTTGACCAAATTTTGCCCCTTGGAAAAATGCTAAATCTTAAGCCATTTCAGGATTTTTCCTATCTGTCAGCCTTTCTGGCGTCCGCAGCTCCTCCTGGACCCGGACCCTTAGGTTTCCCTTCTTAGGTTTCCATTTCGGTTCTGTTGTTCCAAACGGCAGTTGCGCGAAGTCTTTCCTATCCTTCGGGCCCGACCTACTGGGATTCCCTTCCCAAGTTTCTCTTTGGAATTTTCAATTCCAAATGACCACTAACTTCCATCTTTCTAGACCCCGAACCCTGGAGCTCCCGTTGCCATTTTCATTTCACTTGGAAAATTTTCAAAAGACCATCCATCTATGTCTTTTCAGACCCCAGACCTCGATTCTCCTGTCGCCATCCTGAAATTTGAACTCAACTACCTCACTTTCCAACATACCGAGAATTTAGTTGGATATTAATGGTGTTGGGGGTTATATAAATGAGTTTTCAACTATCATTTTCACATGAAAAAAGTGATTGAAAAGGATAGCACCCCCCCAACAATTTCCACCACTATGCCTGAACCTCTGCTTCATCGTTCGTCACAAATTAAACATAAGTCTTCTTTGGGGTTTTGATGTATGCTCGCTGTCTGCATTCCTTATCTCTTTTTCCTCAAAATCATGGTTTAAATCAAGTAAAAAACCTAAAATGAACTCGAAACCTTGTAGAATAGTACCTTAGCCTAAAACCCACAAATTCAAAATTGAAAAATCTATCATTTGAAGGATGAAATCGAAGACCGGAGCTTCACCTCTCCGTTGTTGTTCTTTGGAATAGTCGACGATGCCTCTTGGGCTTGGACCTCTCTGTGGCCATCTGTGCGCAAACTTAGACTTGGAAAAATGACAGCCTCCACCTCGCCCCCGGGTCCCGGCCTCCAAAATTCCCTTCCCAGGTTTCTATTATGCCTCCGCCATTTTGAACGGCTGTCCCATGATAGCTTCCTGACCCTCAGATCCCGAGTGTGTGAAGTCCATCTTAAAGCTTGTAGAAATATCAAACATCCAAGTTGCTAGTGGACCCCGACCTCTAAAATTCCTTGTCCAAAATTCTGTGTTGCTTTCGTTGTTTCGAATGGCTGTCCCAGGACAGCTTTCCAACTCCTAAACCCTAGTCACCCCTTCACCACGTAAAATCTAAACATGAAGTCCAAATTTTGTCCGAATGTCGAACTCCAGAATTTCATCTTTGGGATTCCGTTCTGATTTTTCCGTTCCAAACGGCCGAACTTGACCATATTTCCGGCCCCCGGGCCCCGACTTTTGGTTCATTGTCGGGCCTTCCATGACCAATTTGAATTCATCTCTAGGGATAACCCTTTGGACTTCCATCCCTAGATTTTCGCTTGTATTTCTCCATTTTTTAGGGTTGTCCTGTGATAGCTTCCCAACCTCGACAACCCAAACTCTAGAGCTCAACACCTAGAGTGTCATTTTCCCTACGTCATTCCAAATGGCCTTCCTACAGCTAGAAATCGAACACCTAAATGGTGACTAAAATAGCCTCCAAATCTGAAATGAAGCTCCATCCACTTGCTAAAAATGAGCCCTCTTTCATGCCTAACCTTTATTTGATTATATCCAAGACTAGAGAAGTCATTGGGAGTGCCTTGTCTTGTTTTCCCTTCCAAACGACATTCTTCCATGGGAATTCTAGTCCTTCGGGCCCGGGTCATTTATTTGCCTCCCAGAATTATTATGATCTAGTGTTGAACTTTTATAAAATGATGATTGTGGATCTAACTTTGATGTGTAGGGATTTTTCTGAGGCTTCTTTTCCATGATAATGTTGCTAACTCCAGTCTCTTTATGTAGGATTTATGGAATCTGGTGCAGAAACATCTAGTGTTGCCAAGGAAAAGGGGAAAGGAACTACCAAAGCACCTTGAGGCAAGGACGCCAAGGATCAAATGAGGTACAAATTCCAGGGGGTACCATTACACTCTAGAATCACCACCCTTTAGAAGGACATCACAGATACCAATATCGGGCATGTCGATATTGATGAGTTTACATGGAGGGTCAGGGTGGACCCAAAAACATAAAATGCAAAGTTAATCAGAAGGAGCGGACTTTCTAAGGCTGCAGGCTTCCTGCTAGCTTTGGTGGCCCCCGAGCTAGTAATGGCATGCCACGAAGCATATCAACCTAGAACTAGAACCATAGTGGATAGAGATGGAAACATCCTTGAAGATATGTCCCCTCTTGGGATAACTACATATTTCCACATCACTGCCTTTGAAAGCATGGAGACCCCGACTATAGAATAATGCAAGGCATTATGGGATCAAGATCTTATGAAATGCAAGAAACTGATTAATTAGTACTGGTTGAAGGATAAGTGTGCCAGTGCTAGAAAAGTCCCGTAGGAGCTCTTTCATAGTGATTTCTTCGAGGATTACCATGACCTCATTACCCTACTGAGAAGAGTAATGTGTCTTCCTACTTCAGCCTTCTTCCAAGAATGGGTGTTGTGCTTTGTGGAACAAATCCTCTACGGGAGTGATGCTTCCTTTTTTTTGGGGGAAATAATCAACAATTGCTTCCACGAGCAATTTATCAATGTGAAGAAGACCTCTAAGTTCTACATGATGTCCTACCTAGTCTATTTGCTTGTCATTTGGTGACATTATCATGGATTGACTGTGATGCCCAATGAGGCATGAGTGAGGGAACTTAAACCCTATGAAAAATATCCTTAGCTGCAATACATAAACTTCAAGAGGGACTACTACAGGGTAAATGATGCCTTCATTTCCTACGTCATTCGGCTGCTTGGAGGTGATTTTGAAAGAAGAGTCTCCCACAGTGCCAGGGCCCTCCTCAGGCATTATGCCTTCCTATATATACAATTCCCTAAGTTTGCTTACATTCACGCTTAAGGATTCACAGAAAGTCCAAACAAGCTACCTCGATACCCCAATGACCGAATCATACTATTTGAGCTGATTTGGTAGCTGTGGCACATTCACAATGTTCTGAGTAGAAAAAATTTGGCAGGAACACCTTATCCTATAGGCCTTGGCCAGGGGATGTATAAAACTCATACCTCCCAATGTGCAGGTAATTCAAAAAAAGAGCTAGCCAAGTATCACTTCAGGAAGCATACAGCCCAGCCGCAAATGGACCCATATGGTCATATCAAAAAGGCACTGGGATCTGAGTATGCCCACCTCCACAATGTTGAGGATCTATGGGCCAACTGCAAAGATGATCTTGAAGTATGGCTACAACACTATATGTACATGACTTCCCTCTACATGCGAAGAGTGAACTTGTCTCTAGTTCTGGATTACCTTGAAGAAGATGAGAGCACGGTGATTGATACGGGATATAGTGTCATCGCCAATATGCCATTTCCCTTTATTGATTTGGATGAGCAATAGGTTGATGACTTTGACATACTCGCCAAGCCCATGGAGGCTCAAATGAAGGCATGGATCAACCAACAAGTGGCCCGACTGAAGCAACAGGGAGTGGCCTTAACATTCAAGGGACTCGAAAGTGAGCCAAGTGGCTCTAATGGTGGGGTCGTTGTTACTACAACTGGGGAAACTTCCAAATCCCCACCATCTATCAAAATGAATAAGAGAAAAGAAGTTAGGGAGCAGTTGCCTAGCCCAAAGGTTTATGCTCGAAAGGATTTGGAGGGTGATCCTTCCAAAAAGCAAAGGAAAACAACTGGGGTTGTGGAGATGCCTATAATACCTGAAGATACACTCCTTGAAGGCAGAAAGGAAGAGGCTAACCCACCAATGTCTCCATCTACTGCAATCACTGCTGCTATTACCACTGTCCCACCTACTTCGCTTGCAGTAGCTACTACCTCTCCGCCTACGATGGATATCTTTGTCCACCTTGCCTCCACTTCTTCGATCATGCAGTTCATATCGGTGGATTCATCCTTCGGCATGACCTCGCCGGTCTCATCATCTTCTATGTCTCCTTCCCTTCCACCCACTTCAACTATTGCAATGCCTGTCCTCACTCTCCCAGAGTCCTCCATAAAGTATATGCAAAATGTGCCATCTGAGCTTTTGGGAATGCTTACAAATCTCATGATGCCAGCTACGATCGCCCTATCTATGGCTAATGCTCCAGCTCTCCCTCCCCCTACGAAATCACCTAGAATGGAGACAACAATGCAGATCTTGGATGAGCTCTAACAATAGTAGCTAGAGGTTGCCAAGAGGCCCGAAGATGAGGAGTTTGAATATCATGAGCACCTGATGTTCAAGCACCAGGAGATCGATGAGGTGGCCTATGAATCCTCCAGTGAAAGCAGCGAGGAGCTAGACATAGAATTAATTCGAGAAATGGCTGACACAAAGCTTGAAGAAGAATAGAACAAGTAGCTCAAGGAGATTGAGGACCAAGAGGCTACAAGTCAGCCTATGATTGAAGGGTTTTCTGCTCTAGAGACTGAGATTGGCAGGTCTCCGACTGAAAGACATGATCAAACCCCAGAGCATGACGAAGAAGCATCCCTCCATGAAAAGGAACAAGACGATAAGCCCAGGGAGCATGAGTATGATCAAGATGATGAAGAAAAAGATGCTGAAAGGGAGGATCCCTCCGACAAGAAATTGCTCACCAAGTCTCCTACCAAAGGTATAATGCTTGTACAATACTTGGACAAGGAGAAGGAGGATGCAAGGGTTGAGCAGGAGGCCCTTGTTGTCAAATGCATTGAACTTAGGGTGGAGGGAAGAAAGGATCAATGTGAATCACCCAAGGAGGGGCCTCAAATGCCTAATTGGCTAGGGAATCAACTTAGGAAAAATACTCCCGCCCTAAAAGATGCTAAGGCAAGGCTAGAGGCAATACTGGCAGAGCATAGATAAGCACTAAGAAAGAGGAAAGGCCAAGAATCAGATCGAGGGTAACCATGGATGCCTCCGGATCTAAGGTAGTACACATAGCCACTCCGGTGGTTGGAGAACAAGGATTAACTTATAACGTTTCCACCATCGACTTGGGAGTGGCCAGTAGGGAGCAAAAGGTTGACCACCTCTGGGAATCAGTAGCCACAATGGTGCACCTTATCCAATAGGATAAGGTTTCAAAGGAAGAACTTAAAGCATAGGTGGCCGATCTGATGACCTACATTCAATAATGGTCATCCCTAGATGGGCTACCCACCACATTGTTGGCCTTGCCACAACTGTTGTCCCAAGAGAAAATCAATAAGCTAGGAAGAACCAAGAACTTGGATAAGACCATGGAAAATTGGTTTCGATAGGTCTTAGACATGGGGAACATGGGCATCAACTTGGATATCTAAAAAGAAAATACGTTCTTGGAGGTGTAGAGGACTCTTGAGGGCACAACACGAATCTATGAGGAGTTCCCAAGAAAGTACAGAGCCGCCTACCCAAAGATCGAGGCTATCCTCGTACTGCCGAGTGAGGTTTGGGAGAAGGACCTTGCCCTCAAGGATGATGACCACTGGTTAGTGGATGTGTGGAAATGAGATTTTGATCATCGAAAGGGAAGGCTGGAGTACATCCTAGAATGAGTGGTTCTGCATATCAAATGGGCCAAGGAGGCCAGAGGATATTGTGCTAGGTACCTCAAGCTGATGATGGGGCACGAGCTACCTGCTGTTGAAATCAATCTAGAAAGCATAAAGCCTCAATTCTTAAAGAACATGCAAAATGGGATGTCAGCTAAGGTTACCATGAATTTCATGAGCTTTACTACTCGAGCCTTCACCTAGTTTGAGCTTTCCAAAAGCAATGCTGCCAAGTATGACGATGACTAGAAGAAGCTCTTTAACAACTCCCAAGAAAAGAGTTACTAGGTGCTACAATCTAACATCATGGAGGTGGACAAGCTTTATCCAATGATCTCGAGCTTCGTGGAGTATGCAGCTTTGAAGAAACAGAAGGGCAACCTTGTCATCGATGAGGAATTCTTGAAGGAGTAGCTACAACAAAGGGCAATTAGTGAAAGGAAAAAACTGCTACAGTGCTACCACTAGAAGACAAAATAGGGAAAAGGACAAAAGATGTTTTAAAAATGTAATATATTTTGGGGGTATGTGTAGGATCATGATGGGCCAAAAAGTGGCAATATGTAAGCCATATGATGACCCATGTTGCTAATGACTTTTTTTTTACCCAAAATTGATGAAATGAAAGGGGTTTTTAGAGGATATTCTCAACTTTCCACCAATATAAATTATGCTTTACTTTGAATTTAATCAATAATTATTATTCATTTTCTATTAGAATTACGAATAAAGTCCTGATTGATAGGCTGATTGAAAAACATCTATAAATTTCAAATGGTATCACATTTTTTGAACCTGAAACATGCATCACATTCTATGCTTCGCAAAATATAGGATTAAAAAAAAAAAAGTGAATTTCATGAAGTTTTGAGCAAGTTAAGGTGGTTAGACAGATGAGCTTTTATATTTTTTAAAAGTTGTAATAAAAAAATCATAATTAATTATTTACTTGGAAAAAACTTATAAAAAAATATGCATCACATCAGGACATCAGTCCTCTACTTATATCTAAAATCTTATAATAAAATATTATCATTTTATTTTGGTTAGGGTGGTCAGACAAACACCTACTTCTTATTTTTATCCTAAAATTTAAATACTATTGCATTGAAATTTCAAATTTTCACCAAATAGTTTTTTTTTTTTAAATAAAGGTGTAGTAGTTTAGAAACTACATTCAATTTTCTACAAATTATTTTTTAACATTTTTTTGAAATAATATAGATAACTTATTTAAATTTTTATGTCAAGTTGTCTAACTCTGATTTTCTGTCTTTTAATTGCCACTTAAGGGCCTGTTTTTTCCATGATGATCCTGCACATACCCTGGGGGTAGGTGAAACCCTAGTGTAAAGTGAATCCTGGCCACACAATGGAATTGAATCTTTTCCACTCATTTTTCTTTTTGAAAACTATGAATAGAGGTTCCCTCCTCTCATTTTAAGAGAGTTGAGTTATTGTAAAGGCATGTTGTAGAAATTGTAATGGAAAATACAGTGACTTATTGGTGTATTTTGGATTTCTCCACATGTTTCATGATTCTTCTCCCATTAGCTAAAATTATGGTTTAAGTTATTTTTCTATTCTAGATTCCCTTTAGTTGTTCTTGGTGGATTTAGTATGTTGTCTTTGGTTATGAAGTTTTCTACTGTGTGTATACTTTCCTTGTCCATAATTTTAGTCACTTGCTGCTAGTAGGTGATTGTGCAAAGTTAGTATGGACTATAATCTCATAGCTGCTCTTTAAACTTTGTCTTTGTTCACATTTACATGGCAAATGAATGATGAAATATCTGCAGTCCCTAGAAGATAGCATAGATTTCATGATATTGTGAGAATTTTGATTAACTGAAATCTTATCTTAAGGAAATTGTCCACAACAAGAATCTCCATGATCACTATTCATCAATAGTTGTAGGTCTAGGAACCTTCCTTCTTCCCTGCCCCCTTTTTCATTTTTTTTAGAAACAAACTATGCTAAGGTTCATTGCACATTGTAAAGCCAAATCCAACGAAACAACGGAGTTGTACACTATTTTTTGAACCTATAGTGAAGTGCAGTAATTCCCTATTTGAAGAACTCCATCCACATACCTGATTCTCCTATAGCTTTAACTGCCATAAGGCCACCTTGTGATTCTAGCAAATCACATCAATCAACTAATATATTCCAAGCATCGTCATGACTTGACACCCGACAGACTTTGGATAGTGTTCTGCAATTTGATTGTGGAAGATTGTCTTTCAAGAGAGGTAATACACCTATATATTACCTATGTTGTAAAGTGCATAAAAACACCATCAACATGTGTGTGATGTGAGTTTATCATATCAGTGCAAAGCTTAATGCTGAGTTTTCAAATGCAGTGCAAGTAGAAGGTGAACTCTATCATTCAGGCATGTCTGCGAGCAATTTTGGTGGAATCCTTTGTTGCATTGAGATTGTAGTCTCTTTGTAACAAGTCTTCTTTTTCTTCTTTTTATCTTTGTGGCAATTAGCTCTCCGAGTTGATAGCCCTATTGGATAGTGAGTCCTTTTTTTTTAGTAGTGAGCCTCTTGTAATTGGTTTTGATATTCTCGATAGTATGAGTTAATCCTCATTGTGTTTTTTCACTTATTGGGTTTTCCATATAAATCTGGTGTTGTGTTTATGTGTTGGATTTAAGTTTCTACATTAACATTTGATGATTAATCATTTAAGAAGTTTTAAGAATTAGTTATGGTGATTAAATAAAAAGATCAAATTTATGACAACTGATTCACCCCCCACTCAGTTGTCTTGTTCAACAAAGAATGCACACAAAAGTCAGGGAAGCAACAAATTTCAAAGATAGAAAGAGGGTATACCTAGGATGAAGAAGATTTAGACCTTTGATTCGGTACAATTTGAGAAGAGAAGAGATGAGAATTTTAGAGCTAGAAAGAATTGAAAATTCCAAGAGAGGTGGCTCCATAGGTACTCTCTCCGAAGGAGGTTTGAAAAAATTTTATGTAGAGTTGCTAACCTATGGAAGGTGAACAAAAGGATTTATACATCCTTAGAGCTATAGAGTTGAAAAAAGTGTACCTAAGGCCCACAAACCAACAGTGAACAGATCACATGGATGCAAGTTCTTTAAAAGTCCTAAAACATGCAAATAGGGCATCTGAGGTACTCTCTCCTAAGGGAAGCTTCATGTGAAAGGATCCATAGAGCCTGATTGGTACTCTTAGGTTCTTGGTCCTACAATTTTGATTGAAAATCACCTTCACAAGTGCACCAGGAAAGCAACAATTAATCTAAATAAACATGTTAGGAAAGCTTGATGAAAAGGAGCTCTATAGGTTCTCAATCCTAGAGAGAAACACTAATCAGAAGAACATGTGGCTATTGTAGGCTATGTTGCAGGATAGTCACATAAAAGATAGGTCTAGTTGGGGTCACCCCAAGCTACATGCCAATGAATTCATTCGAGAGAAAATATTTCAAAGGGGGTCCTCAAGAACCCTTCAAAATAAAATGGGTCCACTCAAGGGATGATTCTTTTGAAAATAATAGAGAAGAGAGTGAGTCCCTTAAGGGGGACACCCATCTCCAAAAAAATTCATCACTGCCCCCCAACATATAGGGGAGGAGAACTATAAAAGAAACTTAGAACATACCGGATATAGTTAGATCTCGATACCACTTGTCATTTGAAGAGGAGGCAAGTGCATAAACAAAAATATGAGTGATGGCACCTGAATAAATATTTTTTTGTATTTTATCCTTCAAGGTCTTATATTCAATAGTGAATTGCTAGACACTCGATGGTACGCATGAAAGGAATGTTTTCCTTTATCATGATTCTGAAATTTCTTGTGTAGGAAGAGAAAGAGTAATGAAGTGGGATTTTAAAAGCTTCAACAAGATACACTCTTAATCAGATAAAGAATGAGGAGTAGGAAGAAACCCTTTCTCTTGTGGAGAAGAGATTGCCTGCTCACAAGAAGAAGACATGAAGACATCAAATAACATTAGATTTATAAATATGAGAAGACAAGTTTGAGTGGAAACCATATCAACATTAAATCAGGATTTATGTTTAGATTGTTCATTCGAGCATCTGAGCCCCAAATTATGTTTATGAGGTATAAATTCTATAGGGACTTCAATTCATTTTTTATAACACCAAAAAACTTTACACCCATAGCCATACTTAGAGAAAATTTTAAAGTCAGGGCCATAATATGTCTATAAATACCTCAAAAGGAGGAGGATCTGCATTAAGGAAATTACAACTATTTATTAGATTATCTCCCGATATAGAAGAAAAATCATCTTTCATAGTGGGTGTGGATGATTTTATCAAAAGGTTTAAGTGGATTGGGTCAACTTTATATTCTCCAATGAAGGATTTTGTAAAGTCTAAAGAACCCTAATCATCACCAAGGCACACACTCATTTTAGAAGAAGTAGACTTAGGATTTCTTGCTTTAAAAGGATCTTCTTCATAGATATCTATCTCAAGAGTATCCTTTGTAGTAGGTACTACTAGAGTAAATATCGACACATTTGAAGACAGTGAAGGAATAAAAGTAGGCACAACCGAAGCTTGACTAGTAGCTGCAATCTCACATTTGTGCATAACATCAGGGTCAACATTGACTCTGACTACTTGATTGTTACAAATTAACTGAATAGATTTATTCAAGGTAGATAGGACTACACCTAGAGAATGAATCCACGTTCTACCAAGAAGAAGGTTATATGGTAATTTTTCTAACATAACATATAGAAGGGTGGGTACCAACCTCAAAGACAAGACTATCATGCCTAGGGCTTGTCGATCGACATTATCGAACCCACGAATGATAATAGAAGAATAATTAAGAGAACATGATTCAATATAAATCTTAGGCTATAGATCAATGCTACATAAATTAATCACTAAACCAACGTCAATGAGAGTATGTCTAATGTTGATAGCATTAACATTAACTATAATTATTAAAGGATCTTCTTCTTTTTACACATCTGGGGGAGGAAGTTATTGCAGATAGAACATGATATTTGGCTAATCCACGCAAATATGAGCCATCAATGCATTAAAATTTGTTGGCCTAGTGCAGGTAGGCAAGATGATCTTATGGAAGGATTCTTGGAACATACCTTGATAAACCAGAGTAGACTGAAGAAAGTACATTAGTGAGATTATGGTTGGAGTAATGAAAAGTTTCTCAACAAGATTGTAATCACCAAGTGCTTTAGTTTTAGGCTTATGAGCTGAAGGAAGACTTGGTTAAGAAAGTGGTAAACAAGCAAGTCAATTAAAATTTATTTTTATTCTTTCTAGTATTATAAGTATAGTCTACCACTCTATAAGAGGAGGCCTTATAAAGATCAGGAGAATCACTATCAAATAGAACACAATTAATTGAAAAAATCCTTTTTGGAGAAGGAATAGCTAGAATCAAGTAAATTACTGGTCTCTTAGGCCTTTGAGGGGAAACAAAGACATAACTTACATTTATAGATCAATCACAACTAGTGGAATAATTATTTGAAGAAATATTCTTCACATTGACCCAGGGAGGATCAAATGTGGAAGGAGATTTATCATTCACCAATGCATCATCTCTAGAGGATAGTGCATTCGAATAGAGGAGAGATTCATCGTTCACTAATGCATCATCTCTAGAAGAGAGTTCATTAGAATGAAGAGAAGGTAGAGTAATTGTAGTGTCAAAAATGTCATTAGTGAAATTTTCACACTTGTTTGGTCCCTCCTTATAAAATTGACCTTAATGATAACTTGATATAGTGTTGTAATGTTTTTACACACTCACATTAAGTCTTGGGAACTTTTGAATTAAATAAACCTAATTCTACCTTATTTGGAGTGTTGTAAGACACTTTCAAACTTTTCTAGGGTTGTCATTAATAATTTGGATTCTTTTGAGGATAGTCCTAACACAAACCAACATTCAATCATAATTTAGGTATTTTTAAGTTGTGTGTCCAATATTTAGTTGTATGGGACTCATTCATCACCTTGGGCATATGTGTCCCACCTAGGGTTTTGGGTCATGATCCTGGTTTTATAACTTTCTAAGAAATTTTGAGTTTGGACCCATAAATTATACCTAATTGGACTTATTCACCACCTTGGAAAAAATGAGTCCGATGTAGCCCAAAATTAAAATTAATTCAATTTTTTTGTGGATTTTATCCTCCTATATCTGATTTCGGCTTGTAGTGTTGTAATTTTAAGAAATATTGCATAATTAAGTATAAATACAAGTTTTTTTCACTCATTTTACACCTATCAAGTTAAATGAGCATCCTTATATCAATTTTGAGTTCACAATAGAATTCAAGAGTCTTAAAGATCAGATTATCAAGCATTCTAGAGCATTATTTAAACATCAAGCATCATATCAAATTCTTCATGCATTGTCAACCTCCTACAATGATTTTAATAACTAAGCCCTTATAGCCATGATTCAAAGATTGGACATCTGACCTGAATAGCTATCATAACCACCATGAAGATATATTTAAATTTTCAACCTAGGGATGTTAACTTCAAATGGGTTAGCACAGTATGTACACTAGGAGTTTCAAAGTAGTCATCTTCATTCTACAACTAGGAAATACTTAATGTTGAAAGTAAACTACATGAAAGGAAACAAAGAAAATGTTGAACATCACTTAATCAAATCTATATTGATTATGCATAATAGGAAGGAAAAATGTGCATCAAACAAGAAACTACTCTGCCCACTTTGGTTGCAGGAACAATCACAAAATAGAATTCTAGTGACTGCACGAACAATCAATGCTAGAATCTTAACTAAATACTAAACATAAACTAACAATAATCTAACTAAACTAAAGAAATGGATTAATCAATAAGTGGATACCCTTGGATGAGTATCCTCTAAATTAATGCAACTCAGATACTCAACTCATGATCTCATTTCATTCATCAGAAAATGCAATTACAAAAGTATGGTGTGATTATCAGCTTGTACAAGAACTTGGTGATCAACTCACTAGCTCGCTAGCTTGAGGAAGGAGGATTCAAGCCTTATTTATCAACTAAACAGGGCCATCAAATCCCACTAACTAAGAGGAAGCCATTTAGGGAAAATAAGAAGAAAGTGGAAGGAGCGGTTACGCATGCAGGGGAATACTTTCAAACATGCATGCCCAAATGTAGAATCAGCCACTATAGTAATGTTTGCAATGGTCAATGCCATTAAAGATTGGTGCAAGGTGGTTACATGTGATTGACACAGGAATCTTCCGTCGTCATCTTCTATTGACCTTCGTTTGACTCCTCAACCTAAATTGTTGGCAGCTGCATTTCTCAACTTAGCATTTCAATCATGTCTGTAGAGTAATGTCAGTACACATAATAATTGCATAATCATAACCACCTTAAATAAAATTCATCAATCACATGCAAAATAAATATAGATGGTCAACATAATAGGTAAATGTCATTAAAACCAACATAAATGAAATTATTCCCAAGTGTCTTATTACTGAGAGAAATTATATAAAAGTGCCAACATAGAATATCAAGGTCTATGCTAATTTTAGAAAATAATAAGAGATTATATCCCCATAACTAGTCCAAAATGTAGACTCATCACTCCCCCCAACCTAATATTTTTCTAGTCCTCTAGCAGGGGAAGAGTTATGCTTCTTCTTTGTTAAGGCCCTGAAGTATGTGACTGATAGTTGTCCAATGTAGGTTTTTGCTATGGGTGAATCAAGATTTCAGTAAAATACCCACAACTTATCAAGTATCCTCCATCATTGTTGTTCCTCTACAATTTCATACGTATAGAATCTGAAATTAGCATAGGAGGGTAGGTAGCTGAAAATTCAGGGGAAGACATTCTCGCCCCTTGGTTCTCCCAAGCTGGATGTATCTTACAATTCACTTCAATGTAGTAGCGCAGTTGTGGAAAAAATGTGGCTCAGCCTATTTTAGCTCACCAGTCAATAGGTTCCATCTCTGGGATAGATATCGCCTCATAGTATCCTATTTTTCTGTAGTGTTTACTTCATATTCACTATAAACAACTTCAAACCAGGGAATAATTATGTTCCCATAGCTTGGTCTAAAGAGTAATCTATTCCAATCTGTATAAATTTCTTTGGGGTTCTTTGATTCAACCCTAATGGCTAGGGGAATACTAGATTCCTTCTTCTTGTAAGCATTGTGTTGATCATCCCAATTGATTTCATTATGTACCCAAGACATAAATTCTCTCAATTGAATGTCTCCAACATAAGGAAATGGCTTCCAGTCTTGGTCTTTTGGGACAACAAAGTTGTGTAAATAAAATTCACATAACAATTTTTTCATTTCAGGGGAAGCAATCCTATAGGAATTAAAAAATTCAGCAGGATTTTCAATGGAGGGGTTCAAACCTGAGTGATTCTTGACATTCTAAAGGAAAGGTACTTCTCCTTCAAGTGAAAAGCATAAAACCTGGGAGAGGTTCTACATACCAAAATTTGTGGCACTAGAGTTGCAATGTCGCTTACCCTTTCCTTTAGGAAGACCATTTCCTCATTCTTTTCTTCTATCATCTCATCTCTATCTTGGATTTCCTTTTTCAACCACTTCTTCTCTGTATTACCTTCCATAAATTTAAAATAGCCATATGTACTGAAAAATCAGGAGGGTAATGGTTTCTTCCTATAGAGAACTATCTACAAAGATTTAGGATTTCCCACTGATTTAGGTTTTTGAGGTATGATTTATGTTTCCTCGTTCTGCTATAGGGCCCCTTGTTCTTCTTCTGGCGGTGGTTATAGGAAATATTGATCTATGTCATGAGTTTACTATAGGAACTCCCACTATTGGTCTTGCTACATGAACTCCTAACTTTCTTCCTGTTCTTGAGTCTCAACTTCTTCTGCAATGGCAGCAAGATCCTCTAGGGTCATTTTTACTGCCTTTTTGAACACATATTCTTCTTGTTCATTCTCCTACTCCATTGGAGTGTCTTTTCTTTCACATGATGTCCCACCAAGCTCAGGATTGGTTGGATTCGATTTCTTGACAGGGATTTTTTTTTTCTCTTTGGTTGCAAGATGAACAGTGCTAGCCTTCCTTTTCTTAGGACTTCACGCCTCTTTTTG
This sequence comes from Sequoiadendron giganteum, assembly GCA_007115665.2. NCBI lineage: Eukaryota > Viridiplantae > Streptophyta > Pinopsida > Cupressales > Cupressaceae > Sequoiadendron > Sequoiadendron giganteum. The sequence goes on along the minus strand of CM021106.1, from coordinate 586,618,274 downwards.
CGTAGGTTACGTTTTTCCTTCCCTTTCTTTTGCCTCCCTCTTTTGTGCTCTTGTTTTTATTACAGTTTTTAGTGGAACATCATCATCATCAGAATTTGATGAATAATTTTATTTTTCATTCTCATTATTAGAGGAGCTAACATTTATAGTATTTTCTTCAATAGGGGAATCCACACGAGCACCAGAGGTCGAAGCACTAGGGGTTCCTTTAGTCATGCTCAATTTTCTACTAGAGCTACAGATTTAAGGTCAAACCCTAGGCTGAGATGGCTTAGGTCTATATTGCTCAGTGTTCACAAAATCATTCTAGGCCATTTTAAGTGTTGTATCAAGAAGAGATCTTATAACCAACAATTTAATTAGATAATGGTGGGATATAGAGTTTTCCCTACCTTTTTCATTTTTTTCTACCATAATGGAGAGATGGTTGTACATGAAATTATGCACGTTCATCTTTCTCGTGTGCCTCATATGACTCATAAATTTTAAATGCACTGAATGCAGGTTCGATAGTCGACATTCGTAGGTGATATATTTGATGATGTGTACGACTGCCTGCTTCCATGGCTCGGGTAGAGAGACTCTTTTAGCACCCTATTTGTCAATTGTGAGTGGAGGGTCACCATGCATTGTGAATATGGCCTTGGCTATCTTAGCATCCTTAGAAACAAGGTAGGGTTCACTATCTACTGGCAACCCTAATAATTCTGCAATTCATTCTTTCATCACCATGACCTCGAGTCCTTTCACTATGGCCTTCCCATCTGAAAATGTCTGAGCAAACTTCAAAGCAATACCCTCATCAAAACCATCAAACTTCAAAAAATAATCTCACCAACCACAATTCTGAAATTAGGTTAAGCATGTCGCATCCTATAAAAAAGCATCATGAGTTGAGGGCTCATTCTAAACGAGTCTACCTCCCACTATCTCAACTTGTCACACTATAAAATTTTCTCTTTAATTCTCAAATTCTTTCCCATTTTCTTGCTGGGTGGATCATCAATTGAATTTTCTTCACTCTATTTTTAGCAATTACCACTTGCATTTCAAAATTATGACAGAGGTAATAATAGCAAGATATGGTAATAAAAGGGAATCATAATGAGAGGAAATGACATGGTATTTTAGTGTCACATCACACATGCGAGCCGTCTTTCACTTCAAATTTTTAATTAGCTTAGCAAGATTTGCAGACATAGACAATCATGTATCGACATGTGGCAATATTTTTGCATCTTTCTTACCCCTCCCCCTAACCTAAATTTGGACATGTGTCCACACATACGGGATGGCAATATTGATTTGATAGGGGATTAAAGAAAATTATGTGAATGTCCATATTATCGTACAATGATTAAATGAAACACTCAAAAGGATAATTAAGAATGCAATTAATGTGCACGTACCTGAGTGTGTACAAACATGATTGTGAATAATTCATTGCAATGATCGAGGAGGAAGTACCTCTTACATTGTTGAGAAATAATTGAGCAATTAATGACTATGAGGTGGAATGGTTTGAGGTGAAAAGAAATGATGGAAGAGAGAGAAAGGTGGTACAAATGGGTGGATGGGCGGATGGGTGAAGAAATAAATTTCTAAAAAACTAGAAATATTTATTATGACTAAAAAATACCTCATTTAGTCAGAAGGAGGGACACTAGGTCCAGTGCCTTTGGCTATAGGAACTTCTTGGATGTAGGAACTGTGCTCGAGCACTGTGTGTTGGATAAACTGCTACAGGAACTCTTCTTTTGAAGTTGGCCTTTGATATAGTCTGAGATGGTGTCCATTCACTAGTAGTTTGAATTTCATAGGGTCAATGGTCATGAGTTGCATAGCTCCATTGGGAAATACCTCTGCAACTTCATACGACCCTAGCCACGTTGTCTGCAATTTACCTGCATTATCTTTGTACCATGAACCATAAAGTAATGCCTAGTCACCTGGTTGAATTTTTTCTCTTTGATAAATCTATCATGCCATTTGACTCTTTGAATTTGCACAAGTTCAGTATGGTGTAATGCACATTTCCTCATCTCATCCAATTCATTTAGCTACATAATCCATTTTTTTATGCCTTGGAAATTCCCATCCCCAACTCTATAGTAGTTCTTAGAGTCTTGTGCCCGAATTCTATAGGCATCATGGTTTCTTTCCCATATAGCAGCTCAAATAGGGTGAAGTGTGTAGTTGTATTCTAGGTGGTCCTGTAAGCCCAAACTACTTCTGATAATCTATTTTCCCAATCCTTTCTCAATCTCTTTGTTTTTCACCTCAACTTGTCCATTTTCTTGAAGGTGATAAGGAGTGAATTTCATGTGCCTCGTGTTATATTCATTAAATAATTTTTTAACAAGGGCTGATGTAAACTAAGTGCCTTGATCGATCACTATTTCTTTTACCACTCCATATCTTCTGAAAATTTATTCATCAAGAAATTCTGCAACTTTGTTGTCTCTTGCATGCTTCATGGCTTTGACTTCTACCCACTTTGTTACATAATCAATCCACACTAGAATATAGGACTTACCATTGGATGGAGGATCAATGGGTCCCACAAAATCTGGACCCCACTTGTCAAATGGAGTGACTACCACTTGTGAACAGAGCGACATCTCATTTGATTTTTTTGGCCTTCCCATTCTTTGGCATCTATCACATCTCCTTGTATACCTTCCCGCATCTTTATGTATTGTAGGCCAATAGTATCCTATGTATAGAATTTTCATTGCTATCCTTTTAGATACAAAGTGGCCTCCACATGGTTCATCATGGCATTCATGTAGAATTTCATAGGTCTCATCTTCCCTCACACACTGTCTCATAACGTGATTTGGTCTAGTATAAAATAGGAATCTAACTATCCATGAAAAAGGGAAGGATTTTTTAATCAACACTCTTCTCTCTTCTGGGAAGAAGTGAGGAGGATCTTTCCCTATCACAAGGTAATTGGCTGTGTTAGCATACCAGGGTGTCTGCACACTAATGGAGAATAGATGCTCATCAGGAAAGGAGTCATCTATGGCTTGACTATCTTCTGATGTGGTCAGCCTTGAAATAAAATCTGCAACCACATTTTCCTTCCTTGGTTTTCCTACAATAGATATGTTAAATTCTTGCATTAATAACAACCATATAGCTAATCTTCTTGAGATTAAGTGTTTGTTCATGAGATATCTAATGGTTGCATGATCAGTGTGTACAAAAATCTAATAACCTATCATATAGTGCATGAATTTGTTAAAGGCATAAATTATCGCCAACATTTGTTTCTTTGTGACTGTGTAATTGAATTAGCGCCTTGCAAGTTTTTACTGACAAAATAAATGGAATTTTCAATAGCTTCTATTTTTTGTCGTAGGACTGCTCCTATTGCATAATTTGAGGCATCAGTATGGATGTGGAAAGGTATTTCCCAATTTGGTCCCTTAAGTACAAGAGCATGAGTTAGAGATGTCTTTAAATAAAAAAATGCTTTATCACAGCTTTTTGTCCATTTGAACTCAACATCTTTAGTTAGAAGACTATACATTGGGGCTGTTATTTTGATAAAATCCTTGATGAAATATCTATAGTAGCCTGCATGACCTAAGAAACTCCTAACATCCATTTTTTTGCAGGTATAGGCATATTTTTTATTACCTCAATTTTTGGAGGATCAACTTGAATTCCATGGTGAGAAATGGAGTGGCCAAGAAATACACCTTCCTAAATCATCAAGAAGCACTTTTCACTTTTTAATGATAGGTTTTGATCCTCACATCTCTATAGAACTTTCTTCAAATTATCCAATGCTTCATTCAAGGTGGAACCATAGGTAGTAAAATAATCCATATAGACCTCCATACAATCAAGGGAGATATATCAGAATATTTTAAATGAATTCTCTCTGAAAAGTTGCAGGTGTGTTGCATAACCCAAAGGGAACTACAAATTAGGAATATGTCCCCCAAGGAAATGTAAATGTAGTCTTCTCTTGATCTTCTAGTGCAATTTGAATCTGATTGTATCCATTGAATCCATCAAGAAAAGAGAAGTACGATTTTCCTGCAAGAGAGTCCAAAAATTGATCTACTAAAGGAAGGGGAAAATAATCCTTCTTAGTGGTAGCATTGAGTTCCCTATATTCAACACAAACTCACCATTTTCTTCCCTTTTTGGGAACAATTACCAATGGAGATACCCATTGGCTGTTTGAAACAGGGTAGATAAATCTTGCATCTAGCAGCTTTTGCAGCTCTATTTTGATAATTTTTGTCAAGGCAGGGTTGATTCTCCATTGTGGCTACCTTATAGGTGTACACTCATCTTTGATATATATTTTATCAGTGCAAATATTTGGGTCTAATCCCTTCATGTCATGATAATCCTAGGAAAAATCTTTTTGATGTGCTTTCAACAAGTTTGTCAATATAAACTGTTGTCCCTCATTCATTTTACTATTGATGTTTAAATATCATCCCTTAGACACCTGTAATTGTGTGACTAGTTCTATCATAACTGCTTCATTAATACAAGGTATCTTAAGTTAAAGTGGCAGCATTGTGTGAAACATACTTGTTGATGTAGGAATTTTATCTGTCGAAAGAGTGGCTATAGGAAGCCTATCCATAGAGACAATGGCTATAGGAAATCTATCTACTGAAGAGTTGTTGTATGAAGATCATGAAAAACTAACATAAGTGTGTGTTCTATTTCTATTGAACTAGACACGTGAGTGGATGATGCTTCCTCTTTCTGACACTAGTTTTGAATTATAGTAGATAACATCTAATCTTCATATTGAAGCTATAGGAAAGGACTTCTTCCAAGCATCATGAGCTATGCCATAGAGTTGACTTCTTTGGATTCTTCACCAATATGTGGTCATACTAATTTTTCTTCATTATGTGATGGTTGGTTAGGATGATATAGAACAAGATTTTTAGTGCTCGTGCCATCATAAATGGTCATGTCACCTAACCAACATCCAATATATGCATCTGTAGTTGCTAACCATGGAGGACCAAGGATAAGTGGATATCCTCCCTGTGTGGATTTAGGGGAAAGAACCATGAAGTTGCCTGGATATTCCCAAGAGTCTAGGATCACCACAAGGTCTTCTACTATTCCATCAGGCATGACAATGGAGCTATCAACAAGCTACATGACTATATGAGTGGATCTCATGTTTTGAATATTCAGTTGTTGTAGGATGTCTTTAGTCATCACATTGATTATTGCAACCAATTCAATCAAAGCATTCTTTATATTCATCCCATTTATGACAACTTCAACTATAAGGCTACTTGGATCACTATACTTGGGAATAGTTACTTTTCTAAGCATGATGCCAGTAAGCTATCCTACTACATGGACGGTAGTGTGGTACTTCTTTTTCTTGCCCTATTTCTTGAGGCATGCTTCCTTTATTTATTTTCCATAGATAGGGATGTCTTTTATTGCCTAGAACAGAGGTATCTAGACACATATATGCTTTAGCTGATCTAGGATATCAAAACTAGTTTCCTCCTTGTCTTATGTTTCCTTGGAAACTTCTAATCTCTGAGGGAATAGTGGTTTTTGTGCTATCTACTTTGCTAAAGCTAGTTTAAGAGTTTTAGTTGCACAAGGCTGAATGGGATCAGTCAAAGATTCTTCTTGCTCTTTCATAGGGAGCTCAATGATAATGGGGGTGGTTGGAGCTAAAATTTTTTCCTAAATGTAGACGGATGTCACTTTTAATTGCAACATATGTAGGAAATTGATTTGGATCAGTAGAATATATAGGTTGCTATTGTTGTTTATTATCTGGGTTAGGTGTGGGTTGGGCTGGTAACTAGGTAGGTTTAGGTATATTTTCACTTGAATTAGTAGGAGGGGGCATTATAGTAGGCTATTGGTTTTGAGAAGATGGTTGCATATAGTTGGTGGTTTGGTTTGGTCATTGTTTTCCACCTCTCCATTGAGATGTTTTCCACCAGTTTCCTCGAGGCTATTGCCAAGGTTCCTGAAACTATTGTCAATTCCCCTAAGGTTGCTTCCACTGAGGTGAGGCATTTTGATAATTGGACCAAGAATTAGGTGGGATATTCCAAGACTGGGATGGGTATCCTCCATAGTTGGATGGATAGGGTGGCTGCCACTGGTTACCAGATGAATAGGAATTAAAATATTGTCCAGAAAAAGATAATGGATCTATTGGCATACTTTGTCTTGAAGCCCATGGCCTTTTCTGTGCAACAAAGTAGACTTGGTCTTCCTCAGTTTGGATTGGTTTGAACTTAGGTGGAATCTGTTTGCTATCAATGTTAGTTATCACCTTGCATTTGAAGTCCCTCTTCTTCTATCTACAATGAGGGAAATATTTTGTTAGTATTCCCTCTACCTCCTCATGTTTCTTCTTAGCCTGAAGTGTATCCAAATTATTAGCTAGATTGTTGATTATATCTTGCTTGAAATCTGCCAACTAATTAGTAATCTCCATCCTTGACACTCCATTATTGGATGTCTTACCCATAAAGGATTGGTAGGCTCTTCTTTTCTTTGAAGATTCCCTAGAATAGTTCTAACATATCTTCTTGATATCATCCAAAGGGACTTGAGTGATATCTCCTCCTACCATCAGGTCTAAGGCATCAGTGTAGCTTTCATTAATTCCTCTTAGGAAAAACAACTTTTGTGAGTCTTCATTAAGTGTATGATGTGGATATTTCTGTAGACAAAATAGAAACCTTGAAATGAAGTCTTCCAAGCTCTCATCTTCCTTTTGTTGCATTATGAGAATGTCACCTGGGTATGTGCAGGATCATCATGGAAAAAATAGACCCTTAAGTGGCAAAAAATTTAGAAAAATCAGAGTTACCCAACTTGACATAAAAATTTGAATTAGTTATCTATATTATTTCAAAAATATGTAAGAATACAATTTGTAGAAAATTGAATGTAGTTTCTAAATTACTAGGTTTATTTACAAAAAAATAAAATCTATTTGGTGAAAATTTGAAATTTCAATACAGTAGTACTTAAATATCAGGGAAAAAATAAGTAGGTGTTTGTCTGACCACCCTAACCACATTAAAATGATAATATGTTTTTATAATATTTTAGATATAAGTAGAGGAATTATGTCCCAATGTGATCCATATTTTTTTGTAATTTTTTGAATGTAAATAATTAATTATAAAAAATTTATGACAACTTTAAAAAAATATAAAGACTCATATGTCTGACCACCTTAACTTGGTCAAAACTTCATGAAATTACTTTTTAAATTTTTTAATCTTATATTATTTGAAGCATAGAATGTGACACATGTTTTGGATTCAAAAAATATGATACCGTTTGAAAGCTATAGATGTTTTCCAATTAGCTTGAAAATCAACACTTTAGTCATAATTCAATAGAAAATGAATAATAATTATTTATCAAATTCAAAGTAAATCATAATTTATATTGGTGGAAAGCTAAGAATCTCCTTTAAAAACCCTTTTCATTTCATCAATTTTGGGTAAAAAAAATGTCGTTAGCCACATACCCATCATATTGCCACTTTTTGGCCCATCATGATCCTGCACATATCCACCTCCTCTCATGTCACTACCCTTGCAATATTTTTTGTATTTGTCAAGAAATTTTGTCTTTGTATCTTCCCAAGCTCTCACAGTATTTATGCCTAGGCTCACAAACCATCTTAATGTAACTTCTTTCAAATTAGTAGGAAATAGATTGAGTCTTGGTGCATCAGTGGTATAGTCATAGCTTCTGCAAACTCAAACAACAAGGTATTAGGATCCTGTATAAAAATTCCATAGAATTTAGGAAGAACTCAAGTAGGGATATTTTGATGTTATCTACTTCATTTTGTTCAGCAATGGGAAAAGGGAAAGTTGTTTGGTTCTTCCTATTAGGCCTATCTCCATTTGCATCAACCATACTTGCTTGATGAGATTCTAGAATAAAGGGTTCTTCAATAGGATTTTGATCTTCAAGGGAAATTTTAGAACTGGTTAAGTCAAGGAATATATCAGCAAAGGGATGTGGCTCTTCTTCTTCATTTTTGGGCAGATTTGGAAGCTCTACTAGCTGAAATGGCTCAAGATTATTAAGAAGGAAACTCCCCTAAGCATCTCTTCTTCTTCTATGCATGTGGTATCAACTCAGTATCAGCCAACTCACACAAAGACTGGGTGGGGAAAAATAGTGGATCATAACTTCTATCAGGAAGAGAAAATTCCAGAAATACTATAGTAGAAAAGCTATCAATGACTCAAAAGGATTCTCTAGTTTGACACCATCCCTGACAATGACGCCAAAAATTTCATCCTCCTATAAGGATTTTAATAACTAAGCCCTTACAACCATGATTTAGGGATTGGACATCTGACCTAAATAGCCATCTTAACCACCATGAAGGTACATTTAAATTGTCAACCCAGGGACGTGAACTTGAAATGGCTCAACATAGTATGTGCACTAGGAATTTCAAAGTAGTCATCTTCATTCTACAACTAAGAAATACTTAATGTTGAACATCACTTAATCAAATCTAAATTGATTATACATAACAGGAAGGAAAACTGTGCATCAAACAAGAAACTACTCTGCCCACTTTGGTTGTAGGAACAATCATATAATAGAATTCTAGTGGTTGTACTAACAATCAATGCCAAAATCTTAACTAAGTACTGAACATAAACTAAAACTAATGTAACTAAACTAAAGGAATGGATTACTCACCAAGTGGGCCCCATTGGATGAGTATCCTCTAAACTAAAGAAACTAAGATACTCAACTCATAATCTTATTTCATTCATGAAAAAATGCAATTACAAAAGTATGGCTGATTATCAGCTTGTACAAGAACTTGGTGATCAAATCACTAACTTGAGGAAGGAGGATTCGAGCCTTATTTATCAACTAAATAGGGCCATCAACTCCCACTAACTGAGAGGATAGCATTTAGGGAAAACGAGAAGAAAGTGGAATGAGTGGTTATGCATGTAGGGCAAGCCATTCAAACATGCATGCCCAAACGCAGACTCGACCACTATAGTAATGCATGCAATGCTCAATGCCATTGAATATTGGTGCAAGGCAGGTTACATGCGGTTGACACGAGAATCTTCCACCATCATCTTCTATGGACCTTCACGTGACTCAACCTAATCGGCTAGCGGCTACATTTCTCAACTTAGCATTTCAATCATGTCTATAGAATAATGCCAGTACACATAATAATTGCATAATCATAACCACCTTAAAGAAAATTCATCACTCACATGCAAAATAAATATAGATGGTCCACATAATAGGTAAATTTCATTAAAACCAGTAGAAATGAGATTAGTCCCAAGTGTCTTATAATTGAGAGGAATTATATAAAAGTGCCAGCATAGAATATCAAATTTTGTGGTAATTTTAGAAAATAACAAGAGATTCTATCCCCCTAACTAGGCCAAAATCTAGACTCATCATACATTATTCTTTTTTTTGAGTTAACAATTGTGATGTAGAGTTTCATGATTCAATCTTGCATTTCATTCAACATATATCCTATTCAAGCAAGAGTCAAGAGTAACATACATTGGTTCCATCTCATACATGTTTGCAGCACTTCATTGCTAGGGTTTGGTGAGTTGCAACATTATATTTTTTTCATTCATCATTTTACATTCATATTTCATTTCATTTCAAGGTTTAATTACCAAAGCGAGGTTTGATGAAGGGAAACCATTTTCCACTAACAAAACAACATTTTTCTCTCTCTTTAGTGTGTGATTTGTAAGTTTTGGTTGAAGATAAATTGAAGAGAAAGTTCGAGAAAGTTATAAGTTTTCAAAGTGTTGAAAGTTGTCAACTTGAACTTAAGAAACTTTGAAGACTTCTACAGGTTGCAAATCAAGGTTTCAGATTTGGAAATCAATTGCGAAGCATTGATCAAACCTTGAAGACTTGATTTAAACTTTAAAGATTCTAAAAACCCTAATTGGACTGATTCACTAGTTCTAGTGTATGAGTCCCTATTTAAGTAAAATTTCAGATTTTTACAGATTGGATACCCATTAGTTAGATTCTTGTTTCTTCACAAAAACCCCGATCTAGGACTGTTTCTACCAACCTAGAATATGTGTCCAAATAGGCATTAAAGGCATTGTTTTTATCATTTCAGAGCTCCATCAAGTCATCTTCATATTTCTAGGTGCAAAAATTCCATCTTATAGCTTTTTGTTCTAATCTACTTGCATTTCTAGGTCATATAACTATGTTTTGTATTGCACTAGACTTAAGCAATAGATCTTGCATTTTATTAGTCTTTCCAAGCACTAGCTTGGTGGTGAACCCCACTTTAGTCATTAATCATACCCTAGGACAACCCTATTTTTAGATCTCTTTCCTCTTTCTTCATTGGATTGAGATCTCTAGGGTTATCCTTAAATGAGAGAGTGTGAAGATTGTTATTCTAGGTCATAAACCCTAGAACCCTATGTCACCAAAAAGTGTAGCCTTTAGACTTTTCACTCATTTGAACCCTTTCCTATGGATTTTGGACCTTTTCTAACCTCTTTTCACCCCTTTTCCCAGCCTTGTGTCAAGGTGTTGTAAGGTTTTAGAATACATTTTCACACTTTCCTACACTTGTCATCACTAAATAAAACCTTTCTTATGCCATAATGACCCTTCAATGCACTTACAAGCCTTATTTTAGTGTGTTTCATGAGACAATCCTAGAAAACATCATTAACCACATGTTAATCCCCGACAAGAAATAAAAAATGCCCAAGTTTACTAGGTCGCCACCTTGGGAGACCCACTCCCATGTGGCTTAAAAATAAAACTAAAAATAAATTTCTTTCGAGATTTTGTCTACTAAACCGTAAGGTCGGCCTATGTTGTGTTATTTTTATGAAATTAGGGCACAAATTTTATAAATAAGTGTTTTTACCCTCATTTTGTACCTTCTTCTATCTCCTAAGTCTCATTTTCTCCTATCTCATTCTTCTACTCATCACTCTTCTCAAGCAAGTTAAGGTTTTGAGTATTCTAAGCCACCAAGACATCTCTCAAGAAGTATCCAAGGGATGAATCCACCATTGCTGCAACTCAAGGTAAATCATGATGGAAAGGTAAAATCCATTTTTTCATGCTTCATTACATCATTTATCTATTTTCGTTTTATTACTCAAAAGGGGTTTGACCAAGGAAAACCCCCATGCCCTAACAATCAACAAGTTTTCCCTCTTAGTGTGATTTGTAGGTGTTGTATGTAGATTTGGTAAAGAACCAAGGTGGAAGAATCTTCATCAACTTTTCAAGGCTCTTTAAGGTTGTAGAAATTCTAGTTGAGGCTTGGGGAACACCTACAAACCAGATTCTTCACTTTCAGAACCAAGTAGCTGAGGGAGCAGAAAGAGCAGACCAAGGGCTTCCATTTCCAGTCCCTGATTTCTAGAAATTTAGAAGCGGACTAATTCACCAACAATGGCAACCTAGTCCCTTTGAACCTACTTTTTATAGATTTTGGTATGTCTGGATACCCATTTGGCAGAAAATGCTTCAATGAAGTTTTCTAGATCTAGGAGTAGGTCATCCAGAATGGCTTAAATGTCATAGTAGGCCAAATTTCTAGATTCAATAGCATTTCTAACCTTTGATTCAGTCTTTACACATTTCTAGGTGCATACTATTCATTTATAGCCTTCTATCTTGTTTCATAAGCTTTCTTAGGTCATTTAGTTTAACATTTTCATATCACACTGTGTTTTCCAACGCTTTGCATTTGTTAGGATTAACATTAATAAATCATTTCTATTTTTAGTTTATTACACGTAGATCATTTCACTTAGACATCAAAATCACACACTATTCACAACCCTCAATATTAGAATGAACTCACCTAGAAAATCATTAGTACGAAAGAGAGTCATTCTTCCATCCAAGCTCCTAGGTGAAAAATCCTAGGGGCCTATTTGGAGAATCCTCTTTCCCTGAATGCATCATTTTGGTGGTTCATTTTGGTGAACTCGACATTCCTACCCGCTTCTTTTCTGATTTGCAGCCCGTCATCATCCTATATTTGCATTGCATTGCATGTTGCATTAGTGAAATTGCATTCTAGGGTTGAAAATATTCATTAGTGAAAAGTGCATATAGGTTGCATTTTTGCAACATAAATTATTAGAACATTTCTAAAATTCAGCATTTCCAGCTTATTTCTACATTATACAATATAGAAATCACCTACACCCATCAAAATCTTCTGCAAAAACTGATAAAAATCACCAGCAGGACTAAGTTGCCACCTTGGGGGACCTAGTCCCTTTCAGCCCCTCAAATTACCTTTTATAGAGCTGAAAACCTTTTTTTTAAGCTTTTGTTTTTTTTCTTGTATCTATTTGTATCCATTGGTTGTGTTTCTGTTACATGCATTTCATTAAAACTAGCTTAAATTAGCTCATTTCATTCATTGCTTATTTTCAATTTTTCCTATACTAAATTTCTTTTTTAGATTGTTGCATAGTGTAATAAAAAAATTACCTTGTCTCCCATCTGAAAAATTTCATTTCAACATTTTACTCTAAGTCATTCCATTGCATTCTCTTTCCCTTCTCTTCATACCATATTTTCTTTTACAAGATGTGGCTTTGATTTGGTTTCAAATTGGTTACATAAATACAACATTCCTTCTGACAAGTTCAATGTAGATTACAATAATGAATTCATTTACGGACATGTTAATAACCAAACCATTGACAGTATTTTTAACATTGCATTACCTCTTGATGAGGATGTTAGTGTTGACAGTCATAACAATCATACTTGTGCTTCTCCCTATACCTCTCCTATTAGTGATAGAGGTATTTTGGTGACAAAAGCTACAAGCATTGAGGGTCTTTATTGTCCCTCTCCTCATCCCCCTTTGCCCAACATTAAAAAAAAAAATTCTAAGAATTTCCTTACCTAGTATCCCTAACCATGACCATCAACATTTCCCATCTCCTAATATCCCTCCTCGATGCAAAGAGGATAGGTCAGTATTAGAAGATACACCTATTACAATTCATGAGACTCTTGACCCTCCCTTCCTTAATGATCCTACCCTTTGGTACAATCTATTTGACAAACATATTGGTCCTTCTCTTGATGCCTCCCCCCTTTGTGATGAAGCATGTGATGAACCTCTTCCAAGCTCTCATACTAGGGTAGATATTATGGAAGAAGAGAATGAGACCTTCGTGAAACAAGACAATCCAATAGAACCCTCTCCTAATCATCCCTTCATTGATCATTCCCCTACATGTGACAAAGTAATTTTAGAAGAACCAATCCTTGCATGTCATGAACATGTGGCTTGTAGTTCTCCTAAAATCGCTCATCCTAGGGAGGATACCATTGAAAATAATAATATTATGCCCTTATAAGAAGCCGCAAATCCTATGTTAGACTCTCATTCTCTAAAGGATGTTAATATTATTCAACCTCAACTCATCCTTTACCCACATTCAACCCATCCTAAACCTGAATTTATCCTCTACCCACCCAATCATAATGTGTCACAACAACTAATTCATAATACCATTGCTCATACACATTACAAAACAAACCTCCACTCTCTTACCTTCATCCCATCCCACATTACCTACTACCCCTCACTTCAATTATGTCATTAGGGAGTATGACTTTGTTTACCAACTAAGGAATAATCCCGCTCACATCTCTTTATGGGACCTTCTCCAAGCCTCGCCTCTCTATCACAACATGATGCAAAATTCCTTACAATAAATTCCTCTCCCTTATAATACGCAAAACAAATCAAATTGTAGGTATGATTCAAGGCTTGAATGCTAACTTTTTTTTCCACCAAAGTGAGTTCCCTACTTTCGATGTGCAGAAACATGCTGAAGCTTTCATTACAATATCTCAATACCAACACATAGGGATTAAGAGAACCCTTGTTCATAATATCTCTATTGTTAATGTGTGTAGTGTCAATATCTTTGATAGGCTCCATATTGATAAATGAACCATTCAACCTACCTCTTTATCTAGCAGCGGATTTGAAAGTGTAGGACAAAAGCGGTTCGGTGTGATCACTTTGCCTCTTACAGTTAGAATGGCCACATTAGACACACTGATCCATGTTATGCCACATGATTTTTCATATAACCTCATTTTAGGAAAGCCATGGATCCATGCAATAAATGGGGTGCCTTTCACTCTTCATCATAAGATGAAATACATCTACAACAACAAATTGTACATGCTTGATGCCGATCCTGAACTATTTATTGTCTTGCAAATTGAGAAAAACAAATCCAAACCCTTCACCACCTCAAAACCCACTAAACAAGTGGAAATTGTACAATTAACACTCTTAGACGATGACTAGGGTTCCTTAAACTTCACACCTCCTTGACTAGGAGAATCCAAGATCATACACAAAGAGTTTAAAAAGGAAAACGTAGTCTTGTTAACACAAGACTTGATAGATCCTTTGCAAGCATCCACCTCGACTACTTTAGATAAATAAGCCAACAAAAAACCCTCACTTGATCCAAAAGTTCTAAAAAATATCTATGGAAAAGGTTATGATCTCATGAAACAACTTGGCTATAGTGGAAAAGGATGTGGTGCTAGCAAACAAGGTATCTACACCCCTATCGAGCCTATCAGGCAAACAACCAATCATGTTCTTTGGTTTTTTCCTTTCATCGAAATCATCAAACCTTACTCCAACATCAACACCATCCCAAATCACCCTTCTAAACCAACCTTAGAAACTGATCCTTTGAAACCAACAAAGGACTCTTTTCTTAAAGCCAATATCATCTCATAAAACACTACCAATTTAGATCTTACACACTCCTCCAAGGGAGTGTATGAAATCTCACAATTTATAGAGCCTTGTGTAGGTATCACATCCTATACTAATCAAGAAACTTCTTTGTTAAAACCCAAAGGAATAACTTCTACCCTCGATCAAGAGGGCATCTTGTTGAGACTCCTCCAAGAAAACTTGATCTCTCTTCCTCCCAGAACTCAAAATAAATTTTTCCACAAACATCCCTTTTGTGTCTACCATTGAGTTGATGGTCAACACACTCATGAGTGTAAGGCCTTGAATGGAAAAATCCAGCATCTTAAGGAATTTGGTATTCTTCCTTATGTGGGGGCACCTAATTCCTCTAATTGATACTAATTTTTACTCAACCTTGCATTTCATCAATCCCTTCGGCTCACTCTTGTCCTACACTAAGTGGGGGAAAGGGATTAGTTATCTTCTTTCCCTCGTATTTTACTTGTCGTTGTCTCTTTCAACTACTCATTAACCTTTCATGAACATAAAAGAGCGAGCTTGGAAGGTAGACGACATGTCTTAAGTTGACTCACATGTGACATACACCCCTTTTCATGACATAGCTTCTCAAAACATATGAATCGACATCGAGCTTTTCGAACAAGCTTTCATTTCCTCCTATTCTAATTTAAAGCTCTTTCTCATAGCAAGGGTTTTAGAAACCACTTTAAAGTGGGGGAATATATCAACACTCACATTTCATTATGCAATTTTCCTTTTCTTGCAATCCCTTCTCTCTAAAGCATTACATACAATGTTTCCCATGATGATACATTGCACTTTTCCTCTCTTACAAACAAGATGAGACCATTTGCACTTTTTCTCTCTTGGAGACATTACACATGATGCTCCTCAAGATGAGAAATTACACAAACTAAGAAAAATCTCTTTGAACATTCCTTACATCATCCTTAAATTTCAAAATTCATTTTCTTTTGTGGCACCTTATCAAAGTTATCAGGAGGTATAAATTTTGTATGGTTAAGTGTGAAGCCCAACCAAAAGTTTTTTCACCCCAAAGTGAGTACACATCACCTTCTTTTTGGAACAACATCCTCGATCAGATCCACAACTAGTTGGACACATGGTTGAAGCTTGATCCAACCTTTTTTCTTCATTCTAGTTCTAATCATTAAATGATCATGTATCTCGTCTTGCTTCAAATTATTCAACCTTGAATCTGTTCTTTCACATTGATGTCAACTTGAGTTAGAATCTTGAACCTTGGAGGCTTGAAAATCTCCTTATTCTCTAGAATTCTTCACTATTTCCATTGGGCTACTTTAATGTGAGTTTGAAGCAAGTTCATCCTCTCACTAAAGAGGGGGCTAAATGTGTTGGAAAATAGTGTAGCATTAACACTTTTCACTCATTTCGACCCTTGCCTATCAATTTTGGACATTTTTGAACCTCATTTTACCCCTTTTCCAAGCCTTGGAACAAGTTGTTGTAAGGTGTTGCAATATACTTTTACACTTTCCTAGGCTTGCCATCACTAAATGAACCCTTTCTTATGCTATAAATACCCTTCAATGCACTTACAAGCCTTACATTAATGTGTTCCATGAGACAATCCTAAAAAAAATCATTAACCACATGTTAATCCTTGACAAGCAATCAAAAATTCCTTGGTCGACTAGGTCATTACCTTGGGCGACCTAGTCCCATATAGCTTAAAAATCAAAATAAATTCAAATTTCTTCCAAGATTCTATCTCGTAAACCCTAAGGTCAACCTTTGTTTTGTTATTTTTAGTAAACAAGGGCACACCTTGTATAAATATGGGTTTCCCCCTCATTATGCACCTTCTTATATCTCCTAAGTCTCATTCTCTCCTATCTCATTCTTCTACTCATCACTCTTCTCAAGCAAGCTAGGGTTTTGAGTATTCTAAGTCACCAAGACATCTCTCAAGAAGCATCCAAGGGATAAATCTTATATTGCTCCAACTCAAGATCAATCATCATGGCAAGGTAAACTCCATTGTTTCACTCTTAATTACATAATTTCTCTATTTTGGTTCTATTACTCAAAAGGGGTTTGACCAAGGCAAACCCCCATGCCCTAGAAATCAACAAGCTTTCCCTCTTAGTGTGATTTGTAGGTTTTGTATGTAGATTTGGAAAAGAACCAAGGTGGAAGAGTCTTCATAAAAATTTTAAGGCCCTCTAAGGTTGGAGAAACCCTAGTTGAGGCTTGGAGAACACCTATAGACTGGATTCTTCACTTTCAGAACTAGGTACCTAGAGGAGCAGAAAGAGCAACCTGAGGGCTATCATTTATACTCTATAATTTATAGAAACTTAGAAGCGGACTAAGTCACCAACAATGGTAACCTAGTCCCTCTGAACCTGCTTTTTAGAGATTTTTGTAGATCTAGATACACATTTGGCAGAAACGGGCTTCGGTGAAGTTTTCTAGATCTGAGACTATGTCACCCAGAATGGCGTAAATGTCCTAGTAGGGCAAATTTCAGAATTCAGGAGCATTCTAGGCTCCAAACTAGCCTTCAACATATTTTAAGGTGCAAAATATTCATTTCAAGCTTTCTATCTTATTTCATAAGATTTCTTAGGCCATTTAGTTTAACATTTTCATATCACAATGTGTTTTCCAACACTTTGCATTTCTTAGGATTAGCATTAATAAATCATTTCTATTTTTAGTTTATTACACTTAGATCATTTCACTTAGACATCACAATCATACCTTATTTACAACCCCCAATCTTTGAATGAACTAATCACGAACATCATTAGTGTTGAAGAGAGCCATTCTTCCATTCAAGATCCTAGGTGAAAAACCCTAGGGGCCTATTTGGGGAATCCTCTTTCCCTAAATGCATCATTTTTGTGCTTCAAACCCAAACAATTTATTCCCCTTAATTTTGGTGAACATGCATTAATAACATCATAATTTTTATTTGGAGTGCATCATCATCCTAGATCTTGCTTGCATTGACATTGCATTAGGGTTTGCATTAGTTAATTTGCAGTCTAGGGTTTCTAACTTTTCATTAGTTAAAGTGAATATGACCTGCATTTTTGCATCTCAAATTATTAAAATTTATATAAAATCTACATTTGCACTTAGGTTACAGATCATAAAACATAAAAATAAAATTAAAAAATTGAAAATTTTGAAAAAAATCCTCACTGGGATTCATACACCCCTCTAGGCGAACCAGTCCCAATGTAGATTCCACACTACATTTTTTAAAATTTAAAACATTGTTTATGAGATTTTTTTTTCTGGTAATAACTTTCAGCTTTAGTTTAAATACTTTATGTTTCATTCAATTCATTACCTCTATTTTAAATTAGTTCACTTTGTGCATTGCTTAAATTCAAAATTGTATCTAGAACATTTCATTTCACATTATTGTATAGTTTAAAAACTAAAATTTGCATCATAGATATATGCTTTGGAAAATTATGGATTTCCTTGAAGTCCTTAGTAGATGTGTCAAGTTGTACTTTTTGAAATGACCCTAATGAAATTAAACTTACTCATGCTCATGAAAATCCTAATGCATTTTCTCCTCATGATGTTGACATCATGAATAAGTTCCTAAATGATTGCCTTAACAACCTTGAAACTAATGCATTTGTTTTTCCATCAATGGAACAACCAAAACCTCCTATAATACCATCCCTTGAGATGTTTGGTTACTTACATCCTGAAGTTGAGACAAAAGTTGAACCTATATTCCCTACAATAGGTGAACCTAGTTCCTCTAGGCAAGGAAATATTCAACCATTCTATGTTAACAAGGTGACAAACACTCCCATCAATCTAGAAGAGACATATGGAAAAGGATTCACAAAATTGAGTAAACAAGGATGTGATACAACAAGTGGACATGAAATTCATCAACACTTAGAGTAAATTCCAATTGAAAATAAAAAAGGACTAGGATATCAAGATCCTCCTCCTGATATCGATGTCCTCCTTCCTAAAGAACAACTAGTACTTCTCAAGGAATGAGAGATCATCTTTTGTCCTCCTCCTCAAAGTTCAACTCAAGAAATTGGTGAATCTAGCAAATATAAAATGCCATACAAATTAAAGAAATTAAAATTACCTTGTCTACCACTCAAAACTGAAATAAAGTTACAGGGTATGTGCAGGATCATGATGGGCCAAAAAGTGGCGATATCTAAGTGATATGATGGCCCATGTGGTTGATGACTTTGTTTTTACTGAAAATTGATAAAACAAAAAGGATTTTTAAAGCAGATTCTCAGCTTTCCACCAATATAAATTATGCTTTACTTTGAATTTAATAAATAATAGTTATTCATTTTCTATTTGAATTATGACTAAAGTCTTGATTGATAAGATGATTGGAAAAAATCTATAGCTCTCAAATGGTATCACATTTTTTGAATCCAAAACATGTGTCACATTATATGCTTCACATACTATAGGATTAAACAAAGAAGAATTTAATTTCATGAATTTTTGACCAACTTAAGGTGGTTAGGCACACGAGTTTTTATATTTTTTAAAAGTTGTAATAAAAAATTTATAATTAATTATTTACTTGGAAAAAAATTACAAAAAAATATGCATTACATTGGGACATGAGTCCCCTACTTAAATCTAAAATCTTATCAAAAAATATTATCCTTTTATTGTAGTTAGGATGGTCAGACAGACACCTACTGCTTATTTTTCCTCGAAATTTAAGTACTACTACATCAAAATTTCAAATTTTCACCATATTGATTCAAATTTTTTAACTTATTCAAATTTTTACGTCAAGATGCCTAACTCTGATTTTCTGAATTTTATTGCCACTTAAGGGTTTGTTTTCTCCATGATGATCCTACACATACCCTACAAATAATTCTAAATAAAGGACCTATACTATTGCCACCTATGAAAGAGAAGATAATACTATATCCTAAAGGTGTAAATGTTCCACATTATTGATAATATAGAACTCTTGGACATAGTATTGATGAGTGTCATGCATTCAAAATAATCTTGAGTAAATATCACTTTGATAATTATAATTGTTATCTAGTGACTTCATAACATACCCTTTCACCCCTTGTCATGTACTGGTTATAGAATCTTTAATGATCACCGTTACATGATCCTTCCCACCACTTAGCTCACTCATTCTTGTCTTAAACATAGTGAGGGTGAGAATTAGATAGCCTTTTCTTAGTAATGTATTTTTCATTGTCCTTTTAGCTAGGTTGACTTGCATGTGACTTACTAGTTTCTTTAGAGTGTTTCCTTTTATTTTGTGTAATTGCATGTGCATATTGTGATCCGTTGTAGTATTCTATTTCATGTTCTATCTTTGTGGCATTCCTCTATTTGTACCTTTTATTCTTCTCTATGTCATAAATATTTTCTTTTTGCCTCTTATCTTTTCATTTGTCTTGTTTTTCTCCTTTTCAGGATGACACAAGGCCTTGAGACACTCATGTCTCTTCCATGTTGACCCAAAATGTTTTTTTTTATTTTTTCTTTTGTCTTGTGTTTTCCTTTTGGGGATGACGCAAGGTGTCAAGACATTCATGTTTCTTCCATGATGAATTGAAAGGTTTTTTTTATCTTCACTCTGTGTTTTTCTTCCAGTTCTATGCATATTTGGGGAATGATGGCAGTTTTGAGCTCTCTTAAAAACATTGTAGTAAGAACATACTAACCCAAAATCCATAGATCCCTCATTTATTTGGATTTTTATTTTGGGGTCAACCCCTATCTTTTCCCTTCTTTTTGCATGGTATAGCTCTATTTGGAAATATGACTTGGCATTGAACTTTCCAAGTTAGCTCTCATGTCTTCTTTATTGTTAGTATTTATCATTTTCTACTTTAAAGTATTTTCTCATAGTATGGTGTTTAGCAATTTATTTAAAGTGGGGGCATACATTGGCATTATTCTTTCACATTTTGTTTCCTTTTTTTTATGGTACAGTATTTTTACTTCATGCAATGTGTTCTTCACTATATGAATGACATTGGGTGTGATTTCCCTCAAAAGTGTCATCTCTCTTAGCATCTTATATTCCTCTTAGTGGCTTGATGTGACACACTACATCCCCTAAGTTATGGATCTTTTATTCTTTGATTAGTCCTCTCTTGGAGATATTAGGGACAATGTTCCATAAGTTAAAGAGCTTTCATGAACTAAGCAATACTTTGTTGAACATTCCTGATTGTTAGATTTTCATTTCCACTTATATGGCCACCTTGCACAATAGATGTTACATGACTATAGAGAAATCTTGTTTGTTCATGAGTTCCAAGTATACAAATTTTATCTTGCCTCATGAAGCTCGAAGTTCATTGTTCATGAGATCCAAGCATACAAAGTTTTTCTTGTCTCATGAAGATCGAAGGTCATTTTTTCATGGTCCTTTATTAAAATTATCAGGAGGTATAACTTTCATATTTTTTTCATGGGAATCCCAATCAAGGCATGACTTTCCCTTAGCCACTTGCGTGTGAGTGTGAGCGCATATCAACCATGTGTGTATGTGTCTCACCTCTTTCGAATACTCACCCAATGGGCAGCCTAAAGTTTTTTTGCCCTAGAGAGAGCTTGCCTTTTCTTGGACAAACAACCTAGATCTGATCCACATCATGATAGAAAAATGGTAGAGCCTTGATCCACCTCTTGTTTTACCTTTTATTTTATATTTGTCTTTGGAAGTGTATGCTTGTTCCTTTATAATGCTCTTTATCAGTTTTATACTTATGTTATTTTGTGCCTATGTTGGGTTGCCATGGGATCTTGATGTTAGAGTCTTCATCACTCCGCTTGATTTTTTTCATCCCATCTTACTAACATTGGTACCCTTAGACCCCTCTTGAAGTGAGTTTGTCTACTTTAGTGTGAGTTTGAAGCAAGTTCATCCTCTCACTAAAGTGGGGGCTAAATATAGTGTCAAAATATGTCGTTGGTGACATTTTCACACTTGTTTGGGCCCTCCTTGTAAATTTGAGCTTAATGATGCCTTGACATAGTGTTGTAATGTGTTTAACACACTCACATTAGGTCTTGGGCCCTTATAAATTTAATAAACCTAATTCTACCTTATTTAGAGTGTTGTAAAGTGTTGTAAAATATTTTCACACTTTTATAAGGTTGTCACTAATAATTGGGCTTCTTTATGCTTTAATTGGAAATATTTTCCATCCACAAGCCTCACTTAATACATCTTTTTGAGGATGATCCTGACACAAACTGTAGACACTCAAATAATTCTAAGATTTTGCATCTAATTCTGATTTAATCATCAATTCTTCTATTAATCAAATAAATACACTTATTAGATTAATTCACTAATGTTAATCATGTTAATTAAAAATAAACCAGTTTATTTAATAAAAACTCTAAAATCCTCTCATCTAATTTAATAAATCAAATTGTTTAAATCAAATGTCAAATCCCCAAATTCCTCCAAGTTAATTTATTCTATATTAATTAATTCCTAATCCTAATTACCCCTTCTCTAGCTTTTGAATCAACCTTAGTCAAACCAAACCCCTGATTAACCGACCCACTTGCACATGAAAATCAATTCTTTTAATTAACTTATTACCCTATTTTCCCTCACAAAATGATATTCTAGGGAATATTCCTCCAATAACTCCTTTCATTTGACTTTCTTGCTAAAATATAAATGCTTCTTACAAAGTTGTTTAAGCCTCTTACAAAGCCCTTAATGCCTCCTACAATTGAATTAGTCTCTCTTACACCCTCCTTAACCCTTTAGCTACATGCATTGACTATGCACATTCCCCTAAATGTGCTCCATCCTCACCCATTAGAATTGAGGCAACTATCCCAATCTCATTGCCTCTTCTTTAGTCCCACATTCCTCCAATCTCTTCATTCTTCAACCCCTGAACCCTATTTATAGAGGCCATCTTTATGAAGAAATAATCCACAATCTCAAGCAATTCCACTATAGGAACATTCATCTTGCACTCCATCACGAATCATCTTTTCATCTTCATCACAGTTTTGAAGACTTGTTCATTATCATTGGAACATTATCAAGTGTGTGGGAAAGGGCATACTTTCCACATAAAAGGAGAACCACTCCCACTATGGGATAGGGTTTGACATGCTTCATATTATTTCATTTAGTTGTTTTGATTCTTTTATCTTCTTTGCCTAGGTAGCATGATAAAGTATTTCATAGTAGTACTCTATTTACCTTGTTTAGATTGGATAATGCTAACATTTGTCTTTTTTTGAGCAAGATTGTAGGTTAAGTGCTTACACAAACCAACATCCAATCATAATTCAGGTTTTCTTAGGTTGTGTGGCCTAGATTTGGTTGTTTGGGACTCATTCACCACCTTGGGAGTATGAATCCCTCCTAGGATTTTGGGTTTTCATCTTGGTTTTACACCTTTCTAAGAATTTTTGAATTTGGTCTCATAAATTACGCCTAATGGGACTCATTTTCCAGCTTCATCAAATGAGTCTTGTGTGGCCCAAAATTACAATTAAATCATTTTTTTGTGGTATTTTATCCTCCTAGATCTAAAGTCGGCTTGTCGTGATATAATTTTAGGAATTCTTTCATAATTAACTATAAATACAAGTTTCTTTAACTCATTTTACACATAGCAAGTTGAATGAGCATCCTTACAACAAGTTTGAGTTCACAAGAGAATTCAAGCATTTACAAGAGAATTCAAGAGTCTTCAAGAACATCTTATCAATCATTCTAGAGCATTATTCAAGCATCAAGCATCATGTCAATGTCTTCATGCATCATGTTTGTTTTTGAGCGAACAATTGTGATGTAGGGTTTCATGATTCAATCTAGTATTGCATTCAAGATCTATCCTATTCAAATAAGAGTTAGGATCCACATTTATTGGAGCAACCTCATACATGTTTACCGCACTTCATTGCTAGGGTTTGGTGAGTTGTAGAATCATATTTTGTTTATACATCATTCTCCATTCCTATTTCATTGCATTTCAAGTTTTGATTACCAGAATAGGGTTTAACCAAGGCAAACCCCTTTCAACTAACAAAAAAAAATTTCTCCCTCTTTAGTGTGTGGTTTGCAGGTTTAGGATGAAGATACATTGAAGATAAAGTTTGGAGAAAGTTGTCAAAGTGCTCAAAGTTGTCACCTTTCATTTGAGAAACTTAGAAGACTTCTACAAGTTACAAATCCATGATTCAGATCTTGAAATCAATTGGGAAGCACATACTGGACCTTGAAGACCAAATTCAAAATTTAAATCTTTAGAAAATTGTAACTGGAATGATTCACTAGTTTTGGTGTATGAGTCCCAGTTTAGATCAAAATTTAGATTTTTACAGATTAGGATACCTATTTGTCACATTCTTGTTTCTGCACAAAAACCCAGATCTGTGATAAATTTGCCCAGCCTATCATATGAGTCCCAGTATAAATTAAACTCAATGTTTTTAGAATTTCAGAGCTCCATGCAGTAATCTTCAGATGTCCAGGTGTTCAAATTCCATCCTGTAGCTTTTTTTTCTAATTTACTTGCATTTAATGTTCATATAGCTAAGTTTTTCTACACTAGACTTAAACATTAGATCTTTCATTTTGTTATTCTTTCCAAGCCTTAGGTTGGTGGTGACCCCTTCTTTAGTCATTAATTATAACCTTGGACAACCCTATTGTTAGATCTCTTTCTCCTTTATTCATTGGATTGAGATCTCTAGGGTTATCCTTGAATGAGAGTGTGTGAAGATTGTTATTCTAGGTCCTAAACCCTAGAAACCAAACAATTTTCCCCTTTCAGTAACATTAAGAAAAGTATCAATGATTTCATCTTCTTGCAACAAAATATCCTCTGACACAAGAGGAATTTCATGAGAAGGATCAAAGATACCGAGTGATATGGGTAAAACCAAGTTACCATGACATGCATGAAATCAAACATCATTAACACTTTGAATAGAATTATATATTGAACTAATCAAAGAACATATTAAATTCATTTTAAACTAAGTTAAATATAATAAATTTATTGAATAAAAAAGTTGGCTGATCTAGAGTAGTCTAGGGGTGATATAATTGAGAAAAACTAAAAAATCTAGAATTTCAAAAAAAAATTGTATTTTCTAGGTTCTAGTAATTTATATTTTTGGAGGTCTTTTAAGAAAAATTTTGGGTCAAAACTTGCATCGATCCATAAAAATTTCCTACCAAATGCATGATATTTTAGGGACTAAATTAGTCCTTTTGGAGACATTTCCAACGGTGTAACCTATTTTGAATTCCAAGCATTGAGTCAAATGTTATGACCCCACCAAGTTGGGGTAAATAAATTCTTAGTTTTTTGAAAGAAGTTATGATTAACATCAGGTTCACCAAAATGTAGAGAAGGGGGATTCACTAGTCATGAGTCTCTTTATTCTCAAGAGAATCCCAAGGGGTGAACTACCCTAATCTACCTCAAGGAATAGAGGGAGAGTTCTAGAATGTGAAGGAGTAAAATGATAGAGTTTTTCTAGATAGACTAATGGGATCTCAACCAAAGAACAACAGTGTTGAAAAAGGATAACAATGTGATGTGCTGGAGTCCCAAGGGTGCACTAGAGTTTCATATGGAGAAAAAAGCAAGAATATCATAGAAAATAGTTGAGCAACTTCTAACAATCAGATTACTGAGACTTTCTAGAATGCGAGAAACCCAAGTAATGAAACCTCTAACACATAAATATCTTCAATACCTTCATGCATAAGATCAAGAGAAAATTTTGAGGCTGTATAGGGGTTAGCCTCAGGAAAACCCCCATTTTGGTGTTCCCACCTCCATGGATAGCCAAATAAATATAAAAAGTGAACAAAATAAGAAAATATGGAGTGATAAAAGCAATCCTTGCTCAAGGAGGAGAACCCGTACTATAGGATAAGATGTAATTGATAGGGGATGTGTGAAATCCCAAGATTCTTGCAAGCACAAGGTAAGAGAGATATCAATTGCAAAGCTTAAGGAAGGCTAAAAGAGAGGCAAAGATAGCTACAAGATCCAAGAGAGCTAAAAAGAGTGTTGTAAAGATGTGAGAGTGCTTGAGGCTGATGTAACAAGTGAGATATTTGTGCAAGCAAGAGAGTAAAGAGGGAGAAGAGAGAATCCAAGAAGCTAGAGAGAAGCCAAAAGACCAAATATATTGAAAAGGTAACATTTTAAGGGAAAAAAAGGAAGGAAAAGAAGCTTCTCAAGCCATTACAAGGCATCTCAGGCCATTACCACCAACAAAGGTAAGTGACAAGTGAAAAAAATGCTCGGAAATGGCTATTTGAATGTTAAAATGTCACAAGACATGAGCATGGTACAAGTATCTCTGTGCAACATGGTACTGTCTAGACACATCATGCCACAAAATGATGAGAATGTGAAAAGAACCAAGTTCGATGCAAATTTGATGCTTGAGGGTAGCTACTAAGAAGGGGTCCTAAGCATCTTGAAACAAGAAAAAGGTTGATGTAGGGGCTAGAATGAGCCTACACAAGTACTAAGGGAGAGGATACTAAAGTTGATACAAGAATGTATGTGTAATTGCAAGGGGTGTAATTTTACAACATTTCAATTCAATGAGGGAGTCTCGTGGTATGGCAATACAAAATCGCAAGCACATGATAGTCAATGTGCAGTATGGTAGTAACTATGAGCACCATAATGGTAATTTGGGAGGATGGTGGTAGAGTGGTGTTGGCAGTATTCCATTGAATGATTGATGAATGATTCAATGGAGATGTGATTTTTCCAAAGTTGATGGATGGATGAATAAAGTGACAACACATGGCACAATATTACTCATTGATTCCACATAATTATTGTGGATATCATGATCATTAACCAATTGAAATCAAACTTGAAGCCGGTGGGTGGTTGAATTTATTGATAATGAAGTAACTACCTAGGAGATATGGATGTTAACTAGATGACAGGGTGGTACTACCACAAAGAGAATACTTATGAGATAGTCTGACATGAAGGAGGAGATAGCTATATAGAGATAGTGAGAGATAGAGAGAAAACATAGTTGGGAGAGGAGAGAAGTGGAAGAGTAGCAGGTTCATGATGAGATCATGGAGCAGATAAGAGAAGTCTATTACTAGTTGGTGAATGTAGAGTCGAGAATGAATGCTTTGATTTGAAAATTTTGTAGATGACTGTAATGAGAATCCCATCCAATTCTATAATCTATTTTTCAATTCCAGAATAATTAAATTTGTATGTTTACTTCATGCATATTTATTTGTTCTTTCTATGTGTTTGTTGTGAGGTTTCCACATTAAGGGGAGTGCCCTTCATCACTGGTATCAAAGTTGTGAGTTCCCTTCATCAAATAAACATTTCAAAAAATATGGTAATGCATTCAAGAACAAAATATGTCTCAATTTGGTATCATTTCTTGAGAGAAAAAGTTGTAGAGAATGAGGTAAAGTTGAAGTATGTTCCTTCTAAGGACCAAGTTGCTGATATTTTCATAAAGGCTCTTCCAAAAGATACTTTTGAGTAACTCTAGGAGAAGTTAGGGGTTATTGCTCCTACTTATTTCAACTATATGCATAATTGTGTGCATCTATCTGAGAAGCATTTTCAGATATATCTCTTGTTCCTAGACTGATGCTAAAGGCTACCTCTCAGGGGGAATAGGTAGTAATTGTTTTTAAAGGGTGTAGTTAGTTGGAGAATATTGTGTATTCCTAAGGGGGAGTATGCAAAAAGAGAATGTAGAATAATGAGTACAATTTCTTATTGGTGTTAAAAATGGTGTATGCACATATTTACCTTTGTATTTTGTCAAAGAGGGAGAGAAAGAGACTTGGATGAATTTATGGCCCTTTCCATTGATGTCATAGGGGGAGAAAAATTTAAATTGGTTGAAAAACCATAGTGTAGAAATGGATATGGTTTGAAGACCATAAGAGGAGAGAGTATGGAAAATTATTGTCTAAGAAGCAAAGGGAGTGAGTGATCTAGAAGAGTAGGTGGTTTTGATGTTGTAGGAGAATATGTCTATGAAGAAAGAAGATGGAGAGTAAAGAGTTGTCCAAGACAAGGGGTTTAGTTCTTATTTTTGTTGGTTTCTTTTGTTGTTGATGGTTTTTCAAAAAGTAGGTTTTTCCATCAATGGAAAAGGGGGAGGTTATTAGAAGTTTCAAATCTTGAGTTGTTTGCGAGTTTCTTGGGTGTTGTCATTGATGTCAACCCATTGCATGAAGAGAGTGTTGGAATTTTGTTGCTGTTGGAAGTTTAGAGATGTTGGATGTTTTTGGTATTAATGTCAATACTATGTTTTTGGTGTTGTCATTGATGCACCAACATGTTACTTTAGTATAGTTGTAGAGGTTAGAGAGATTGTTGTAGCTGGAAAGTGTTGCATATTGTAGATGTTGTAGATGTGTTGAAGATGTGTTAGTAATGTTGCTGATTAAGTTTGTTCACTTGCTTTACAAGTTCTTTTGAGAATAAATAAATAAAATAAATTTCAATGTGAAAGAGTTGTGTTTAATGTTTTTCTCCATATTTCATCAT
The DNA here is from genome assembly GCA_007115665.2 of Sequoiadendron giganteum. Taxonomy (NCBI): domain Eukaryota; kingdom Viridiplantae; phylum Streptophyta; class Pinopsida; order Cupressales; family Cupressaceae; genus Sequoiadendron; species Sequoiadendron giganteum. Next base: position 586,589,909 of record CM021106.1, on the reverse strand, counting down.
GCTTGAAGATATCCCCATGCAGGTTCAATGTGATGATCAATGGTGTTCAACTGTATCATATCCATAGTTTCAGGATTTTGATCATATTGTAGTATAAGATGTGTTTGACAATATGTATCTCTAGTAAAGTAGGGTGACTAGGAGAAATGAGATTTCTCTACACTTCTCCATATTGAAGCTTCTGATGTAGAAAATCTGAGAATTTTCCTATAATGTTTGTATCTACCTTCCCTCAAAGTTTAAAGTCTTGAGTTTTTCTACAATGTTGTTTGGTGTGTTGGATGTATGTGCCAGTATGTCCAATTGAATAGAATGAAGGTGTTATTGAGTTTCGGGTGGTTGCAATAGTTATGTAGAATATTCTAATGGTGCTAGAGTATTATGACATGTATGGATGTTTTGGAATATTTTTTTGTGCTTTGCAAGATGTTTCGAGACCTTGAGAGTTTTTTTTAGTTTCTAATTAGTGTTAGTGGAGGTTTGGATGACCTAGTATGCTAGCACTAATTATGGAGGATAATTTTTTATTAAGGAAGTGTTGAGACACATGTTTGTGTAGATTTGGGTCCCAATTAAGTATTGGAATTGTTTGACTTCACTTATTTATGTTATGGAAGTGTTTGGTGCCAACCTATTTGATGTTGCATTGTTGAAGTGTATTTGTTTCCTTAAGGTTGACCTAATTGATATTATTTTACATTTTAAAGGGTAAAAATGTAAGGATAATTTTTGTGTGGATGGAGAGTGAAGAGTGTGTGATGTGAAAGATGTTAAAGTGATCATGTCTGAAGATCCAAGTGTGAGACTTAATGCTTATGACTTCCTAATGCAGCGAGCAAAAGGTGTTTGTATTTCAATCTATTTAATGAGTTGTTTATGCATTAGTGGAATTGTACCTTTTTTATATGAGAGATGTATTATTAGTAGTTAAAATTGGTAGTGAGCATCCCCTTCTTCTTTCTTTCTTTTGGATAGTGATTCATTTGGCAGTGAGCCACTTGCAATGAGCCTTTCTTTATATTTTTAGGTAGTGAACCATTGCTAGTAATCCTAACTGTATTCATTGTTGCAATTCATATATTATTGAGTTGATCCTCATTGCGGTTTTTCCCTTCTTGGTATTTCCACGTAAATCTGGTGTTCTTATGTGTTTGATGTGTTTGTATTACTACTTTATAGATTTACATTTTTTAATGCATGTTAAGGGTTTAATGGTTGATAACGATTTAATAGATAATGCAGATTTGAATGATAATGAGGTTTTTTATGTTTTAAAATTAAACAATTGATTCGCTCCCTCTCACTTGTCCTATGAATCTAATAGATTTATCTTCCCAAAAAACAATATATCCACCTTTGTGTAAACATGTAGATGAAAAATAGATCAAAAATCCAAATTTTGGTTAGTTTATTCATGATGTGGGTCCCAAATGCATGCCAAAAGGTTTGTAATGAAATTTGTTTGCTCGCACAAAAGAAAGAGCAATAAAATAAATCAATATAATAAAAATATTCCAGCAATCTAATTAGGCTAAGAGAACTTAAAACTTTGTGAGTTTTAATTAATTTCGTATATATCAAAGCCCTTGATGTATATATTTATGCAAAATGATTAGTACATGTGTGCTCACTTGATAAGAACAACAAAATGACATTAAATTTTTTAAATTCACATGATAGATGAAAAGTGGCCATGTGTCTAGTATGTATGCAAGTGAATAAAAGGATGGAAGACAAAGATTGCTTGATGGAGATCAAGGGCTCACAATTGTTGAGACATCACACCTTATGAGATGTTTCCAAGTGGAATCATGAGAAGATATCTAAGGGAGATGAGCCTTAAAGCCTCGAGATTGTGATTTGTGTCACAATGATAGATTTTGAGGGGGAGATGGTATTTTAGAGGGTACCAAAACTAAATTATTAGTTCTATGAATCTAAGTTTATATAACAAAATTTATTTTGTATTGTATAAATTTGGTGCAACAGCACCTACATCTTGACCCTGACATGATAGGACAAAGGACCTTAAAATTTCACCAAGGGATTTGAAGACAAACTTACCAAGTATTTTAAAGGTTTTCATGTTTTATGCTTTATACTCAAAAATCTTGTATGTCATGTGACAAGGGGTGGTAGATAGGTAGTATTTGGCTTTAAGCCGTGTCTTTTATGCAAATAAGGTCTCATTAGACCACTTTCAATAGGTTGGGCGAGCATGGGATCAAAAAGGTCAAAATTGTAAAAGATGTAGTGAACTTGTTTAAGGAAATTATGTAAAGTGTATAACTTTGACCTCCAAACGGTCATGAGTGGTTCAAATTTCTGTTGTAAATTCAGTTGGTCAGTTGTAGGAGGTATTTGGAGGTTGAAACAATTATAAACATTCATGTAATACATGAGGAAGGTTGGTTTTTGAAATCCAAGAATGAAAATTGCATTTTGAAAGGGCTGATCATTGTTTTTCACTGGTTTTTCCTAAATTTTTCTTATTGGCATAAGCCCGTACAAAGTTGATATGCATTGAAGTTGTGAGAACTTGTTAGTGTATGTATTTTCCATCTTATTTCATTGGTTTGGAGGTTTGTAATTTCATCTGATGCGTGAGGGACCAACAAACACAGAGGTTGCCCTGTTTTCTATGTTAAGGGTTTTGGGGGTGATATTATGACAAACTAGCCAATCCACCTACTATTTTGGGTCTGTGGCTCAGTGGATTGGCTTGTATTCATGGTTAGTTAGGTGTTTGAATACTATGGAGACTGAAGGGGTGAAGAGACTCGGCACATTGCAAGGTTCTAATGCTGACCAGCGGTAGTGTGGCCATGAAGAGAGGGAGCCCAAGTGGTGATTTTGAGATATAGCGAGCAGAATGGAATTGTGAGTGTTCCTTGAGTTAACGCAAAGATATGGTGAGGTGTTTAGACCCTTGGTAGGCTTTGGGAGAGTCGAGAGTTAGGACTTTCCTTAAAACCTCATTTTGGTGAAGGTTTAGGAGGGTTTGTGAGTACAGGGTTAAGACAAGTTCTTGGGATCCTAAGAGTTGACAAATCCTGAGTTTGAGAGCCTTTTATAAGACTTTTTTAGGTTCTTTTTGTTTGGGTATGAGTTTGAGTGAGGGTTCCTTTGAAAAAGAGGCTAATTGTGAGGCATAGAACCTGGGTGCATGTACTGAAAGTCCACATTGGTCCAAAGGAGTGACCCCTAGTTTTCCTATATGTTGTGTAACCTTGAAAAGGGTATCTTAATCCATTCTTTAATTTCCAAGTGTTTTGGGAAGGTTGTGAGGAAATTGGCCTTGACTACTTTTTTGTGTGTTTTGCAAACTTTGGGGTTTAAGATCCTTGAGGGTGAGTTGATGTCCTTAAGATTGGAGTTGGGTTTTTGGAAGAGGGTTGGAGTTTTGTTTTATGAATGGTTCCCACCTAGCCTCTGCATCATAGTGGTACTAGAGCAAGGGAGTAGGTCTTTGTGAAAGATCAAGATTGAAGTTTGTGTGCAGGAAGAAGAAGATAGTTGGAGAAACAAAATGCCTCCTAAAAAAAATGTTGTTGCAAGGAAACTTGATACTCATGAGAAGGATATAGATATACTGAAAAGGGAGATGGCTGCAATGAAGGCTAAGGGTAGGACCCTTCTGGAGGAAAGTGAGTCTAAAGAGGAAGAGACCTCTGGTGAAGAAGAAGAGATGGATCCAGATGATGTTAGAACAATGAGGCTACTGAAGGCTGTGAAGAAGGATGGACATGGCAAGATGGATGTGCCTATGTATGGGGGAAAACTTGATAGTGAAGAGCTCTTGGATTGGATAGGGGCTTTGGAGAACTACTTTGATAGTGAAGATGTTGATGGACATAAGGTGAAGAGAGCAAAACCAAAACTGAAAGGACATGCTTTGGTGTAGTGGAATTTTATACAAGAAGATAGGTTGAGAAAAGGCAAGCGCAAGATCATTTCTTGGGAGAATATGAAAGCAAAGATAAAAGGTAAATTTCTTCCTTTTTATTACAACATTCAATTGCTTAATAAATTGTAGAATCTTAGACAGAAAGAGTTAGATGTGCAAGCATATACTAAAGAGTTTTATAGGCTAAGTATAAGGACTAAACATGAAGAAGATTAGGAAGAGATGACTGCTAGGTACTTGAATGGTTTAAGGTTCAACATTCAGGATGAAATCAGCATGATGGCACCAAAATCAGTAGAGCAATGCTTTCAAATGGCAATGAGGGCAGAAGAAAATCTAAAGAGGAGACAAGAGAAGGCAACAAGGGGAAGAGGTAACACCTCTAGAGGAAGGGGATTCAATCCTCGTTCAAGGACAAACAATGAAGGCCAAGGAGATGAAAAAAAGGATCAAGAGAAATCTGATTCAAGCGGTGGATGGAGAGGTTCAAGAGGAAGATTTAGTGGAGGAAGAGGATCATATCAGTTCTTAGGAAGATGCTACAATTGCAACCAGCCTGGATACCAAGCCTTTAAGTGCCCAGAAAAACAAGGCTCAAGCTCTCATGGTGGAGAAAGGAGGAATCAATTAGTGCATGAGGATGAAGAGAGTATGACTACACCTATAGTGAACCTTACATCAGAAGAAGGAGAGGCACTCATGATAAGGAGAATTGTGTTGCAAGCATCCAACGAGGAAAGTTTCAATCCAAAGAAGGAGCCTATTCAGAACCACATGCAAAAGCAAAGGTAAAGTGTGTCAAGTTGTCACTGATTCTTGTTCTCAAGATAATCTAGTGTCTAATAAAATGGTGGATAAGTTGAGTTTGGAGAAATTACCTCATGAAGCACCTTATAGAGTCTCTTGGGTCAATGATAATCAGACTTTGGTAGTAAAAGAGCAGGCATACATTGATTTCCAGATTGGAGAATACAAGGATAGGTTTCTATGTGATGTTTTTCCCATGGATTGTTGTCATGTGCTCTTAGGGAGGCCCTGGCAGTTTGATAGGAGATCCATGTATGATGGTTGGGAGAACACATACACCATTAGGAAGGAGGGTGGAACCTTTAAGTTACTTCCCTTGAAGATAAGTGTGAGGGATAAAGGTAAGGCTAAGGTTGTGTTGTTTGAAAAAAAAGGAACCTTTAAAGCCTGAGGTCAGTCAGTCTGATATGGTTGCAGGTAGAGAGCAAGTTGGAGGAGTTGTGACAGTGAGGAGAACACCCACAAGTGGTGTTAAGATAGTAGAAAATGTGTTTTTGCAAGAGGCAGGAAAGACACTCATACCTCGGTCTGATCTGGTTAAGAGGAATGGTGAGAAGACAGTGGATGATGGTTTCATACCTAGGTCTAATACACTCAAGGAGATGGAAGGTAGGATGATGCACAAGCATGACAAGCAAGGTGGAATGCTTCCCAAGTAGGTTGAGATTACTGTGGGGACTATTGAGTGTCCAATCAGCAGGAGTAATGGTGAAAGTTATGAGAGTTTTACAAGCATGAGCACTGATAAGTCTGATAGGGTAGTGGTCCTTACAAATGACAGTGACCAAGGTCTGACCACACTAGATAAAGAGTTCAAGGAACAAAAGAGAAGAAGTCTGAGGACAATAAGAAGAGGGCAGAGTCTACAAGCAATGTTAGGTGGATCCACATGTGGGAATAAGACAATGAAGAAGTTGGGATAGTGTGTTGCTAACCATTGTGTGTTTGCAGGTATCAAGGCAAGGGGAATATCAACTTTTGCTCCAAGGGTGACGAAAAGGCCAGTAGCAGGTCTGGATATACAAGGAGCGACAAGGTGGAGAAATGGAGTACACTCTTACTCTTGGGATAAGAGTTTTCCTATGGGGGGCAGTATGGTGCAAGAGCACCTAGATCCTAACCCTAACATGATAGGACAAAGGACCTTAAAAGTTCACCAAGGGATTTGAAGACTTACCAAGTATTTTAAGGGTTTTCATGTTTTATACTTTGTACTCAAAAATCTTGTATGTCATGTGACAAGGGGTGGTAGATAGGTAGTAGTTGGCTTTAAGCCATGTCTTTTATGCAAATAAGGTCTCATTAGACCACTTTCAATAGGTTGGGCGAGCATGGGATCAAAAAGGTCAAAATTGCAAAGGATGTAGTGAAATTGTTTAAGGAAATTATGTAAAGTGTATAACTTTGACCTCCAAACGGTCATGAGTGGTTCAAAATTCTGTTGTAAATGTAGTTGGTCAGTTGTAGGAGGTATTTGGAGGTTGAAACAATTATAAGAATTCATGTAATCCCTGAGGAAGGTTGGTTGTTGAAATCCAAGAAAGAAAATTGCATTTTGAAAGGGCTGATCACTGTTTTTCAGTAGTTTTTCCTGAATGTTTCTTATTGGCATAAGCCCGTACAAAGTTGATATGCATTGAAGTTGTGAGCACTTGTTAGTGTATGTATTTTCCATCTTATTTCATTGGTTTGGAGGTTTGGAATTTCATCTGGTGCGTGAGGGACCAACAAACACAGAGGTTGCCCTGTTTTCTATGTTAAGGGTTTTGGGGGTGATATTATGACAAACTAGCCAATCCACCTACTATTTTGGGTCTGTGGCTCAGTGGATTGGCTTGTATTCATGGTTAGTTAGGTGTGTGAATACTATGGAGACCGAAGGGGTGAAGAGACTCAACACATTGCAAGGTTCTAATGCTGACCAATGGTAGTGTGGCCATGAAGAGAGGGAGCCCAAGTGGTGATTTTGAGATATAGCGAGGATAATGGAATTGTGAGTGTTACTTGAGTTAAGGAAAATATATGGTGAGTTTTTTCGACCCTTTGTAGGCTTTGGGAGAGTCGGGAGTTAGGACTTTCCTTAAAACCTCATTTCGGTGAAGGTTTAGGAGGGTTTGTGAGTAGAGGGTTAAGACAAGTTCTTGGGGTCCTAAGAGTCAACAAATTCTGAGTTTGAGAGCCTTTTCTAAGATTGTTTCAGGTTCTTTTTATTTGGGGATGATTTTGAGTGAGGGTTCCTTTGAAAAAGAGGCTAATTGTGAGGCATAGAACCCAGGTGTATGTACTGAAAGTCCACATTGGTCCAAAGGAGTGACCCCTAGTTTTCCTATATGTTGTGTAACCCTGAAAAGGGTATCTTAATCCATTCTTTAATTGCCAAGTGTTTTGGGAAGGTTGTGAGGAAATTGGCCTTGACTATTTTTTTAAGTGTTTTGCAAACCTTGGGGTTTAAGATCCTTGAGGGTGAGTTGATGTCCTTAGGATTGGAGTTGGGTTTTTGGAAGAGGGTTGGAGTTTTGTTTTGTGAATGGTTCCCACCTAGCCTCTACATCAAAATTACATCACATTTTCAAAATATAGCTAACTATAAGAAATAATTTATTAAAATTTACATTAAAAAGTAACAAATTACTTTTTAATTCTTTAAAAATATATTTAAAATATACACTTGAAATCTTAAAATTCACTAGTTCACATAATATATAAATCCTTAATAGTTGAAATGAAATAAAATGAATTAGGACAATTTCACATGGTTTAGAACATAGAGGATGCCCACTTTCCAATTGCATTCAACGATAACCATATAGATCTCAATGCAAAGGAGAAAGAGATCTTGCAATAGGGTTGTCTTAGGGGCTTATTGTAAACTAATGAGGGGTTCACCACCAACCTAGGGATTGGAAAAAAAAATGAAATGTAAGATGTAATTCTAAACCGTAATATGATGCAATGCTTCCCTAAATGATCTAGACAAGTATGTCAGAAAAAACTGAAAGCTACAGGATGGAATGCATGCACCTAGAAATCTAAAGATGATTGGAAGGAACTCTGAAATGTTGGAAAGTGAGAATTTAATGCTAACTAGGACTCATATGCCAACCTTGGTGAATCAATCCTAGATCTAGGTTTCTGTGTAGTAATAGGAATCTGGAAAATGGGTATCTAAATTTGTGAAAACTTGAATTATGGCCTAAACTAGGACTCATATGCCATAAATGGAGAATTAGTATACTTATGGTTTTCTAAAGCTTCAAAGTCTAAATAAGCTGCTCAAGGTCTTCTCTGTACTTCCCAATTGATTTTTTGGATCTAAAAACCTTGATTTTCAACTTGTAGAAGTTCTTCAAGTATCTCCAATGCAAGGTGAGAACTTTGACAAATTTAGGCACTTTTACAACTTCCTCCAAACTTGCTCTTCAATGTATCTTCAATCTAAACCTACAAATCACACACGAAAGAGAAGGGAAAGTTTTTTTTTGTTAGTGGAAAGGGTTTTCCCTTGGTCAAACCCTGTTTTGGCAACAAAACCTTGAAATGTAATAAAATAGGAATGGAAAATGATGAATGAACAAAATATGATGTTGCAACTCACCAAACCCTAACAATAAGAGGCTACCAACATGTGTGAGATGGATCCAATGGATATAGACCTTGACTATTGCATGAATGTGATAGATATTGAATAAAATGCTAGCTTAAATCATAAGACCCTACATCACAATTGTTAGCTCAAAAAAAAAACATGATGCTTGAATAATTCTCTAAAATGCTTGATAATTTACTCTTCAATGCTCTTAAATGCTCTTGTAAAATTGGAATTCACTTGTGAACTCAAACTTGTTATTATAATACTCTCACAAAAGTATTAGGTCAAAATTAGTGAAAGAACCTTCTATTTATACTTAATTATGCAAGAATTCCCAAAATTACAACACTACAAGCTGACATCCAATCTAGGAGGATAAAATCCAACCAAAAAATTGAATTAATTTTGATTTTGAGCCACATGGGATCCATTCACCCAAGGTGGCGAATGAGTCCCATTAGGCATAATTTATGGGATAAAATTTAAAAATATTTAGAAAGTGATGGAGCTTCAAATTTTGTTCTCTGAATTCCATTATTATCTTGCCTTTGTCCTGGTATTTCATATTTTTTGGGAATAAACCTAAGGTTGGGGTTTTATTTTTTCCTTCATGAAAATCCTAATTTCCTATGTTACAGCTTGGGTGGGATCTATTCAACTGTTACCTTTTTGGGGTAGGTTTTAAAACAACTTATGCCCCATCTCTTCATCTAGGTTAGGCCCCTTTTATTGATTTATTGTTTTAATTTTCCGCCTGACTTCATTATTCCCTAAGTCTAGGTTGGCCCATGCCCCACATCTTAAAAACAACTTTAAACCATCATTTGTCATTGGCCTAGGTGGTGTCCCCTTGTTCTATGATGACCCCACCATCATGTCTCACCTAATTGCGATATCACAGGTGAGCACCACGTGCCTCAGCTAGCGATGCCAAAAAATATAATGAAATTGCTTTAATATATATGACAGTGTTTAATATGTTATATGGAAGGTTACTAAAGCGGCTACAAGATGCATGTGCTCAAAATCAACAGAGATGTTATAATCTTGATAGAAAAGTTGCTCGATGGTTATCTTCAACGCTAGTGACTATTTTGAGTGCACACGATTTCTGATGGTGGAGATCAACGGTTGCTCGCCATCGCATGATCAAAAGTTACAAGGTGTTTATCGATCACAATATCACGAGCGGGCACCAGATGTATTCCTTCAGCAATGCATATTACGGTGGGCCCTTAGTGTTGAGATGGAAGTTATGTCAGCCTATTTTGAAGGTAGTCATTTGATGATTTGATAGAAGTAAAGGATCGACGGTTGAAATTTGAATGCACATCAAATACGATTTGAGTCGCTGGTGCAGCAAGAAAGTAATCTTTTTTGGTGAATGAGACATCTACTAGCTCAATTTAATCGACATAAAGAGGTTTTTTTTTGCTCTATTTTCTCATAAAGTATTCAAGCACCTTTGTGAAGCAATTTTTGAGCCAAGGATGAAGTTTTGAGTTATCACAATAGGGATTTTGGTTTTCTGTAGAACACAAACACGTGAGTTATTTTATATGCTTCATGGATAATTTGATTAATATTTTGGGAAGACTTGTGGTGTGCTTGTCCAAAAGCTTGTTGATAGTTGTTTTAGGGCTATTGGTTGGTTGAATTGTAAGAAATCGCAAGGTTGTTTCCTATAATTTTGTTTTCTGTTTAGCCCTAGTCTATTTGAAATATTTGAAGTTTTAAGGAAGCCTTAGTTTACCTGAGATGGCACCACCAAAGTAGCATTCTGGCCAAGTTGATTATTTGCAAAGGAATTTTTATGATGATTTCCTAGATCAACTCCCATTGTCAACAAATGATAAGAGGAGGGGGTTGATTTTGATGCATGGAAGAAACCTAGGGGAAGGATTAGTATGCAATTTTTCCAACATTATCGATGCTAGGGTTCCCATGAGTGGTCTGGAGATGTTTAGGTTGTGGTATGGATAGATAAATTCGCCTCACCCTTTCTCGAATGGTTGGAGATATGACATGGGGAATCTTGTAGTACCAAATGTATTCCCCGATGTGGATTTGCTGAGGGTAGTGGCAGCACGTTATGACCCTATTATAAGAGTAATAAGAGATAATGACAGAGGGGTCTTGTTAAGCATAAACAAGGAAGAATTTCAATAGGTTTTTGACTTGAGTGAACCTAGCTCATTCTTGGTTCAGATTAATCTTGAGGAGATGAAGCAGGAATATGCAAAGTCAAAGTCACTTTCTAGGGGAAAGTTGCTTCCTCCTCATCTGGCAAGGCCAGGCAGTTCAAGGATTTATATCAAACCAAGTGACCAAGAGCCTTTCAGGCTAAATTGTTTTGTAAACCACTTCTTGGCCACCTTTTATTCATTGTGCTAGATTTTGGGTTTTAATCCTAATACAGTAATGTTGATTGCCTACATGTTTATGGGGGTATGAATACAACACCCTAACTTCTCAGTGATCTATGATTTTGTATCCTTTTTGGAAAAGGAGATAGATGAAGGGCTATTAAAATTGTAGGTAAAGGATGCAAAAACTCCATTCTTCTTGTATTCTTTGTTGATGTACATGTTCTTGTACAAGAATGTTGGCTTCTTCTCAAAGAAGATGGAGTTGAGGGGAGAGGTTAATGGTGAAAGATTACCGGTGTAGGCATAGACTATAGATTTATCCTATAATAGAGAGAATGTCATTTTTTGTGGAATTTGATAATTTATTTGCTTCTAGACTAAGGGCTAGGTTGATAGAGACTGTGCCCAGAATCCCTAAGGATTTACATGACTTTCTTAGACTGAAGGGGAGGAAGCCAGCTTTGAAGGTTCTTCATAAATAGGGTAACATTATCATGTACCTAGTCAGCACTGTTTTAAGAGTGTATGGCTTCCAAGGAACTCCACATATCCTTCCATTCAATATGCCAGCAACAGTAGGTTTTGCTAAGGTTATGCGGTAGATAGGTTGTATTCATGAAGACAACCTAACAGGAAAGGGTAAGGGAACCTTTCTCCTTGATTATATAGTTATATCTAATTTTGTATTCTCCAAAGGAGGTTGAGTCTATTTTGGGAATTTTTTGGATGATTACCATTTGAGGTGTTGTCCCATGTGATAGCATGACCTTGAGGGCTTCTTTTCCTTTTTTAGATAGCACATAAAGGGTGGTAAGTTTGCACATGAGTACAATTTTCTTGAGGATCTGATTAGGAATGAGTTTGATTTGAATAAGCAAGAATTGAACAGGGAAAAATGGATAGTATATGAGAATATATTAGCCATTGTGCATAAAATGGATCCCAAATATTATCCATTAATGGAAATTACCCCATTCCATAAGAAAGTTGATTTCTTAATGGACAACTTTAAGGAGATAATGGGTATTTTGATGAAAAAGAGGATCAACTTGGAGTTGGAATTTGGAATATAGAGACTAGATGTGAGGCCTATTGAAATAAGGCCAACATATCAACCTATGATGAATTGGCCTCTTTATAAAAGAAAGATAAATGACAGTGGTGATGAGGAGGAGGAAGATAAGAAAGGAAAGAAAATTGTGAAGGCACTAGCACAACCAGTTCTAAAAGTCAGAGCACCTTAGGGAATAAAAATTATTGATTTGGAATCATCACTAGAGGATAACCCTTCACCGCCACCATCAGAGCCAAGCCCAAAGAGGAAAAGGACTGAAGAAGCACAAGAGGCTCTGATGGATGAAATTATTGTCATAGATTAAGATATGTAGGGTTGTATACCTTCTCCTCCTAGGTCAACTCAAATGGTTTTTTCTGATATGGATGTGAAGGGACAGTGTGTATAGGATGCCAAGATGGAGGTGTGCAAGGCATTTTTAGATGATGATGCATTTGTTAAAACTCCAGTGTTTTTGCAATTAGTATGGAGAAAGAAATTAGAGGAGTATCAAGATAAGTGCAAGAAGAGAAGAAAGTTGAAGCCTGATAGGTCTGACTAGGAGAATGATGATGAAGTAAAAGCTAAACTGATGGAAGAATTCAACAACACCACTCGTGAGGAGGGGAGGAAATTTGTGACTTAGGAAAGTGTACTAATTTTTCCTGAATGGGCTATAGCAGATGCAGTAGAATTTAATGCTATTCTAAAATCTAAATATCCCTTGCAGAATTCTAAGGAAGATGTCAAGGCAGCACTACAAGATTCAGCCTTTAGCGAAGAGTATGAGACCCTAGCAATTTGGGCATTGGCACCTCAGGGTAGAAAGCCTAATGTCACTGATATTAGCCAAACCTAAGGGGAGGGTTAATAATAAAGAGAGCCTTAAAAAATTAAAATACAAAGGCTACTAAATTAACTGTACATGTGGCCAAATTGGCCCAAAAGACTACTGAGAGGGAAGAAGCTGAGAAGAAGAGCTTAACAAAGAAATATAACCTTATAATTGGAGAGTACAGCAGGTTGCAACAAAGGAATGTTGACCTACAAATGGGGGTGGATAGGTTGAAGTATAGGAAAGTTGGGGAGTCCTCAAGTGCTCCAAGTATCATGGAATTTCCCTCCACATCAAGATTAGTACCTCCTACTTCTCCAATTGTTTCCACACTAGGGTCCCCCATCCAAACTCCTTCTCTCAGTCCTGCATTAGAGCCAGTTGAAGAAGAAATTGAATACTCTATGGATCCTACCAAGAAGTAGTTGATGAACAAGATTATAGAGTTATAGGAATCCTTAAAGGGAAGTGAGGAATGAAAACATGTAAAATAGAGTGAGGTTGTTGACACAGTTTTGAGGCATTTTAATGAAAAAGTTGATGGAAAATTGCCATTAGTGTATTCTTTATATTCTTTATTTTTGGATGCAATAAAGAATATTAATAGGGATCAGGAGGTAGTGTTTCCCTTAGTTGAGAAATGGATCCCTAGGGCCAACAATTTAGATATAATATACAAAGCCTCTAGGTGTGATACAAATAATAGGCCCCAATCATTAAGGCCTACTCAAATATTTGTAAAGTCATTGCAAGGGTTTCAAGCCTTACCAGATGATTTCAGTAGGAAAATCAAAGAATTGGTAAAAAAAATTGATGATTGGAGCAATACATCTTTACCTGATATAATTGATGCATAGGGAAATGTTAAATCATTGCAACGGTGGTGAGATATACTATGACTTGTTGGTGAGTTGTATGGACAAGATCATTAGCACCGACATTTTTTTGGAATCTTTTGAAAGAGAGGAAAATCAGGTAACAGTAAAATACACACCTTATAGTGCTAAGGTGAGTGAAGTAATTAATTTTGATTGGACGGCTAATGAGGAATACGAGAGATGAGTAAATGTTTACTTAACCAAGGAAGAGTAAAACAGAGTTGGCTACTGGCTAGTTAACTGCTTAGCCATTGTAGTTACAATAGATTATGGTAATGTTTTGATGGCATTCTTGGTGTAGCTTTTTTGAGGTTTGGCTGATGCATCAACCTTTTTTAGCAAATGGATGAACAAGAAGATTCTTTAGGGACTCAACTATTGTAAAAAAAATTTGAAATGTCACAAAGTAGTCCAAGTGATTGGTGACATGTGTACTTTTTGGCCTGATGCTTGTTTGCTCCTTCATTCTCTATAAGAAAGATGTGAAGGCCAGAAATAGGGGTTAGCAAGTTAGATAATTTTGGGTTGAGTCTAGGTGAAGTTGTAGAGAAATTTGTATAGCCTGATAGTTTTAGCAAAACTGCAATTTAGGTTTTGTGTCATTCTATAGTAGGTTTTGAATTCGTGGGAGTTTGATCTTTTGTGATAGTACTGGAAGTTGAATTAAAAGAAGCTATTTCAAACTCATGTCTCTCCATTGTATAAGCATATCAAAATTTTGAATAAAATAATCAAGGGTTGTTTTTTTCATTTCATTGTTGTGGTGTGTATGATTCTCAATTTAGCTTTAATTTAAAGAATTAATTGAAATTTTTGAATGGGATCATAGGTGGGTATGTTTATATAAGGATTTGATAAGAAGTATTGGGTTAGAATACTTTATGATGATATTGTAAGGAAATATTATCAGAGATCTTACATGTTATGTGTTTTAAATATGTCATACACCTTTAAATGCTTATGAATTTGACTCCTCCAATGGTATATGGAACTAATCTAGGTTGTACTTATTTGTGAGGTTCAATATTTGTTTGTCTTTGCTTAGAGCCCACTACAAATTCCAAATCAATGACTATCTTTAACTATGAAGTGTTGTAATTATCTCACGCTCCAAATGGTTAATATTATTGATGAACAACCAATTCTATTCAGTTTTATCACATTCTGTTGAGCTACTGAGTGAGATTATCTGTTGTTGTTAATGTTGTTTATAATATTGGTGCAGAGGTTGTAAACACATTAAGGGGACCACCCTCCTGGGTCTTGTAGAGCCCAAAATGTAGGACGTTTTATTATAATCCTTTTTAGTTGGTCCATGTCCTTCGAGCTGCCCTTGATTGGAATTGGCAAGTCCATAGGTAGATTAGGAGATCAATCTAGTTATAGTACAAACAACCAATAGAAAGGTGTAAAACCAGGTTTGGGACCCAAAAACCTAGGTTGGACTCATACACCCAAGGTGGCGAATGAGTCCCAGATCATTGAATTTAAGCCATACAACTTGAAAACACATGAATTATCATTGGATGTTGATTTTTGTCAGGATTATCATCGAAAAGATGAATTAAATGAGGCTTGTGGATGCAAAATAAGACCAATTAAAGCATAAGGAAGTCTAATTATTAAATAAAAGCCTAGAAAAGTGTGAAAGTGTGTTACAAAAATTTAAATAAGGCACCAATAAGCTCATTTAATGTCAAGGATCTAGGTCATGCAGAGTTGAGACTGGAGGGATTCCCTAGCTTACCTCACTCTAAATGATGTTTTGCGGTGATGATCGAGAATTAAGAGCACTATGAAGTACTTTTGTTACTCTACAAACCCAAAAATCTAATTGGGACTAGATGAGCTAGTTTCTAGATTTTGAACTACACCTCAGATAACTCTTTGTTTGAGGATGAAAAGGTGGGTCTGGGATAACAAGGTGGTGCACTGGCGTCTCTCTAGCATGCTAGCATTTGTAAGGCCATAAAATAAGAAATGAAGTGGGAGAAAGAACAAAAACATATTGATGGCCTAGCTAACTAATTTTAATGAAATAAACAGAATAATGAAGTACAAAAAGAAAGTTCTAAAATCATAAAGTAAGTAGATGAAAACTAGGGTGATGAATATTAAATCATAGAAGCACCAGTTCACCAATGAGCTCCATGCAAATTTTCACCTTCAAACAATAAAGAGGGGAAATTGTTGGTGATGTATAGGTGTTTGCCTCAATTAAACCCCAACTTTGGTGTTTCCATGTCCATGGAAAGCCAAATAAGCAATAGAGTAGAAAGTATGAATAAATGTAATGAATACTACAAAAGAGATAACCTACTCTATCAAATCACAAAGGGATAAGTGAAGCATTACCACCTCTACCCAAAGTCTCTCAAGGAAAATGAAGGTATAATGCAAGCAACAAACTTGGAAACGTTACCACAATCGTAGAAGTGATGACTGGAGGTCTCGCAAGACTCCAAGCTCACAAATTATATGGTGGAATTACATGTATAAAAGTGAAGTGTATGGAGTTACAAGTTGCTACAATGCTCAAGTGAATTTGTGAAAACGGAGTGTTAGAATGTTGAAGAGATTGAATTAGAATTGCTTGAGAGATTGAATGAGAATGAAGGAGTTGAAGTGATATTGAATAAAATGAATTTGAAGGCCGAAAGGAGTCATTTCAGGTTGGTTGGTCACATAGAAGCATTACAAAATTTCCCTCATGAGGATTTTAACATCCTCATTGACTCAGGTGTAGGAATTTGTCAAGGATGACAATGTGTCACATAGACGTTTGCATGCCGCACTGATGTACTTGATCAAAATTCCCCCATTGACACATAGAAAATGTGTGAACAAGATGCATTTGGGATGGGTGATGTGGAATTTGTCCTTTAGATTTGATTTTCTAAGGTGTAGGTATGCAAAAAGGGAATTTATACAAGGGGTTCAAATTCACTCCTATACATTTTCCCCCCATTTTAGTGAGCACGAATATCAATGAGCATTCAATAAAGTAGATCAAAGAGTTAGAGATGTATACCTTAACCTTCAAGGAAGTAGACCATAATTTGGTGAACTCAAAAGCGTAGGGCAGAAAAAGGACTACATAGGTACTCTCTCCTAAGGAGGTTTGAGAAAAAGGACTCTATATCTCTATAGAACTAATAATTTTCACAAAGTACACCGAAGGCCCTTAGACCAATGATGGAAAAATCTTGTAGGATGTAAGCGCTTCACAGGCTCGCATACCTACAAAGAAGGGATTCCCCCAAGTACACTCTCATAAAGGAAGCCCAATGAAAGGGGACTCTGCAGAGTCAGATTTGAGAGTGGCTTTACAGGTGCACCTACAAAGAAACATGTTAATCCACAAATAAAACATGTTAGAGAAAAAAAGTAGCCACATAGAAAAACAAATAGATAGTCACACAAACAGTCAAGAAATTGAAAAGAATTTCAAAGGGGTCCATTGAAGGGATGCGCTATTTGAAAGTGAAAGAATTTTTTTCACAAATTGATTCAACATCAAGAAATCCTTTCAAAAGAGGTTAACTTCATCAAGGAATTTAAAAGGAAGAAATTTTTTTCCCTCACGAAGGGAAGGTTGAGGCTTCTCTTGTAGGAAAATTTTCTCCCTCCTTAGAGGAAAGTTCTCAAGTTATTTCTTTGTGAACCCACAACGAAGGAAACATGTTGTGCTAGTGGTCCAAGTTGAGAATACGACTTTTGAAAAAGTTATGCTAATATTTTCAAGAAAAGATTCATTAGAAACAAATTCATTTTCTAAAAATCAAATTTCACATGGTGGCATCCCTTAGGGTGGTGGGTGCTAAATGCATAGGCACATGACATCCTAAGGAGAGAAAAACAAAAAATGCAAAAAATATGTTGTGGCCCATGGGACATAGTGATATTTCATAGTGGTGATGTTGGTGCACACACGAGGGACAACACATAGGCACCACAACATCACAACTCAAGCCAGGAAGAGAGAAAGAAAAAAAAATTGAAAAAAGAAGGAATGACATCACAGACAAAAGGGATAGGGGCAATATGATATTTTAGGGTTGGAGCTACTCATAATCATATTAGTAATAATATATAGATGAACTTTCATCAACCCCCTACTATACCAAACCATATGATAAACGCACGAGAAGAAAAAGAAAAAATTAAAAAATGGGTCAACATGGAAGGGAAGCCAAAATGCCCCCAACACTTTGCATTATCCCCAATTTATCAAAAAATAATACACATAACAAAGGAAAAATGATGCTAGAAATAGAAAAAATTTATGACACATAATCACTCCTATATCCAAGCACCTACAAGGGTGAAAAGGATCATCGAAGAACACATAACAATCACTCACCTAATCTAAAGGTCAAGAAGAGGTGCATCCCCCTAATGCTCATTTACCAAGAGGTCATCTGCTTCCCAATCTAGATCATTATATGGGGAAGGAAGATGAGCTTTAATTGTTGGAATATTAAGGGGAGGAGCTTTTGACCCTCCCATAACAAGGGCCAAGGAAGAAGTCCCCACAAGGTCTTCTTCACTCAGCTCTTGTGGATCAGTGCTCATTGACTTTGTGAAGATCACTGACAAGGATAAGACCTCATCTAGAGAGTTAAACGTGCACTTCACGAGAATTCCATCTATTACCTCAATGGACAGGGAATGTGATGCTTGAGATTCACTATTAAGCTCATAGAGTGGTCAACTCAAGAGTAGTGACAAACTCAAGGGAAGAAAAAACTTGTTTCATCGCTAGGATGACACATGCTAGCGTAGGACCACCCTTTGAAGAAGGTGGGATTCTCTTATGCCCTCCATTGCTAGAAGGTTAAACCTCCACCTTGTGCTTCATAAGAGGGTGTGAAATCCCCACCAATGAGGCAAGGGATGCAGAGGATGAGGAGAAAACTGCATTAGAAACCACCAAGGTATTTAGCATTTTCACAGGTTTATGGAATGGTAGGAGTTTTAGGAGCGACATCAAAAGAGGTGACTTGATCGAAGGAGAAATAAACACCTACACCTTTTTGGGATCAGATGCACTCCTACTTAGAGTAAGAGCTGGTAGCAAAATTGAATTTTATTGAACAAAATTAAAGGGGAGAAGAGAGGAGGATGTAGTAGGAGACCTTGAAGCAGGGGTGGTCGACTCGTCTTCCTTTCTTTGCAGAGTAGCCTCCTCAGCTACCAAAGCCTTTCACCTACTCTTTTACTCATGCATGAGGAAGTTTCTTTGACCCTTGGAGCTAGAGGTTGGGAGCTAAGAAGGAACAAAAGGCTCTTGCTCAGCCATAGCATTTTCTATCAAAACCATCTCCAGTGGAGGGATAGACTCCTAAATAGGAGTAGGGGGAAGAGGTTGAGAGATAACGAGGGGAGTCAGCTCTAGTGCCTCAGTGGTGGGCCTCTTCCCATTAAATTCTTTAGGAGAAAAAGTGGTATGAGGCCTTAGAAGCTGAGACATAGAATATTCCCCACAAGGGCCCTTCCTTCTACCATATCAAATGGGAATAGGATCCATGGGTAGAATGAGAATTTTGAATGCAAGACACTTGGTCTTTCACCAAGTACACAACACAGGGATCTCTTGCAAATGCGAAAAATAATTTGATGATAACACAATAGGGTGAGAGGAAGCATTAGGCTAGACAATGAAAGAGGAGGAAGAGGAATGTTTAGAGTACTTCTCTACTTCCCTTCTACATGCTATGGTGGCATTATTGTCACCTTTCAAACAAGACCTATGTGAGACAACATAGGGAGATGGAGGGTACCTCACCTTAGACACTAAGTTCCCTTTTTTGTACTTCTCATAGGTTCATTATAAGAGGTACTTTGTAGGTGGGAGTAGACCAATGGGTGTTAGCCAAAAGTGATCTAAAGAATAGCTACCATGCACAACTAGTAGTTTATGAAAAGTGTCATGGATCATGTGGACTGAACCCTCATGAATAAATATCATACATTTATGCACAAGGAAGAGAATTTCATTCATAGCTACTAACTAGGGGATACCTAGCTTCACTTTGAAGATTTTGGGCCCTGGGATTATGTTGAAGAGCATGTTCACTGACTTAGGTCCAATAAGGACCGAAAAGGTGATGCTACCAAGGGGAGGTATGGAAAGACTGTTATATGTACGGATGGTGATTTTAGGTACATCATACCCATATTTATGTAGGAAGTTAATTAATATAATCACCTGGCATGTTGGTTCAAGAAGAACACCTGTCATGATGTTTATGTCGATTCATGTAGGGATGTAAAGAGGAGATGGCTCTCTATTAAAACCCATCGCCAAGTTCTGCGAGGTGAAGGTTATACCTCAACCACTACTCGTAGGTTGCATAGATGGGATAGGCATATGAAAAAAGGAAGCCATCATGTACACTAAATAATAATCTCACAAAACCCCCCCAAAGGTTTACAATTTGAAAGTGACCTAGCTATGGCTTTGTTCTATAATACCTATGGAACCTTCCATCTATGCCTACTAGGGTTTATAGGTTGATTTGTAAGGAAAAAACCCTCACAAAACTCACACCTACAATACTCGTAGGACACGACGAAAGGACCCTTCAACATTGCTAAATGGAACCAAAATGGTTCATGTTGGGTTCACCAAAAATGTAAGAGAGGGCAACCAACGACATCAAGGATCTAGGCCATAAAGAGCCAAGAGCGGAGGGCTGCCCTAACTTACCTCACTATAAAGGATTTTTTAGGGTGAGGATCAAGAATGAAGGGCACTATGAAGTACTTATGTCGCTCTACTAACTCAAAAATCTACTTGGGTCTAGACAACCCAATTTATGGAGACTGATTTGAACCTCAAAAAACTCTCTATCTGAGGATAGGAGTGGGGGTCTAGGATGACAGCATTGCGTGCTAACATCTGTACAACTAGAAAATGAGAAATATAGTAAGAGAAACACTAGAAACCTATTTATGGCCTAAATAACTTATTTTAATGAAATAAATAGAATAATGAAGTATGAAAATTAAATATGGAAATGATAAAGTAAGTATATGAAAAATAGGGTGATAAATAGTAACTCACTAAAGCACCAGTTTTCCAGCAAGCTCCACGCACATGTTTGTTAGTATAATTAATATTTAATTACACTTGCATAACTTTACTTAGGTTGAGCTAATTTTAGGTCAACATTAGGGTTGCATACTTTGCTTTTATAAAGCAAATCATCTCATTGTAATATTGAATTCCTGAATATATCTTTTTGCACATTGACATGCAAAGCTCTGCTTTTTTATGTTTTCTCTTCTGTGGAAGGTGTTTAGGTTTGCATGTCTGATCTAGGGTTTCTAACATGGTATCAGAGCAAGGTTGCATACTTTGCTTTTATAAAGCAAATCATTGTAGGGGGGTTTTGTCCCACTGGGTTTTCCTCCTCTACCTCTTTCTTGCATTTGTAAATGGGTACCTGATCAGGCCTAGTTGCCGGGACCCATCTTTTCTTGCATGCATCTTATTCTAGTGTTTTAGCTTCTTCCTAAGTTCATCTTAAGGGGGGGTGTTAGAGTAATAATTTTATTACGCTTAATTAATTACATCATACTGGTTAATTAATTAAGTCACTTATTCCTCTAGTTGCTTAAGCTAAACTTAGGCACATTAATAATTGATTAATTATTAAGTGTGCACACTAGGGTTTCATTTAGGGTTTCCCTTTTAGGGTTTCTTGATCTCCTTCATAAGGATTGATCTCTTTGTAATAACTGAGATTCTGATAATGCATTTTACACTTTGAGGTTTGCAGAACATCTTCTTGGTTTTGCATGTCTTTTGCATGTGACAGGTATCCATTTGCATGCAGGTGATCTTGGATTCTAACATGGTATCAGAGCCTTGACATGCAGCCCCTTCTCAAAATTTGGAGAAAACCATTGCAGATTTCGTTCGGGGTTCCTCAACGATTTTATACCTTGAGTTCATTTATGCAGCATCTTGGATCAGATCAGGCTTCACCATTGGATTCAGAGCGTTGGAAAAAGTCAGGTTTGGCTTTTATTTTGCAGATTTTGGTCATCATTTGCCAGATCTATGAGGGTTTCAGTTTTGGTATTTTTTTGCAAGCTCTAGAGTTAGCCGTTTTTTTGAAGCATTTTGAGCAGAAATGGAGGTCACCATTGCGTGCAGTGGCCAAAAACCCTAAAATCACCTTTCGTTTCATCGATTTTGGCGAAGTTGATCAGGAAGGCAAAAAAAGTTTGTCGGGGAAGCCGTACGGCCTCTCCAGCACGCATTTCGAGGTAGTTTTCTTCACCAAAATCGAAAAAAAAATGAAAAAAGCCCATCGGTTTTCGCACTTGTAGTTTTAAGCCAGTCACTGCCACCACGCCACCAGGCGGCCACCCATCCACCGCCGCCGCCGGTGGCTGCCCCTTCAGCTCCGCCGGCCCTCTTCAGCCCCCGCGGGCTCCAATGCTCAGACAGCTGGTCGTATGGGGGACCAGGCTCTATGCGCCCAGCCCCCGGCCGGCCCTTAGCACCTCCGGTGGTCATATGCACAACCAAGGGCTCCGCCCTAGGCCCCTGTCCGCCAGCCCCTGGTCGCATGCAGGACCAGGGGCCGAGATTTTTTTAGCCCCCTGGGCTACCTGCAGGCCTTATTGGCCTTTCTAGAGCACTTTCACGAAATCGGGTATAACTTTTGCGTACGGTGTCCGTTTTTTGCAAACGAGATATCGTTGGAAAGCTGATTCTGACACCGATCTATTCAACATTTCAGTTTTTCTAGATTCTGCTCCAGATTTTTTTTTCAGGTCCTTGAACTCAGATGTTGTTGTTTTCACTCCGGAGGGCATATCTTTTGACTCGGTGATCCTTTTTTCGCCATTCTTGCGGCGTTGGAAAGATGGTTTAGTCCTCTACATAGATCTGAGGTCTATTTTAATTTTCTGTTTATGCATGTTAGGAATTCTCTCTTTTTGCAGCCATTGGGGATTGTAATAAATGAACTATTATAAAGTTCCTTCGGGGGGGTTTCTTGCATAATAATCTTCATCGTGTTTTGATGGAAAATCGCATGGGTTGTAATCTGGTCTCTTAGTTTCTTTTGGCCATTTTTGTCTTAGCTTGACACATATCAGATTCTTTCTGGTTCACACTTTAGATTGAGAGCCTATGGTTAGTGATCCGCATCGGATCCATCTCAGTTTGAGGGCCACTAAATTTGTGGTTATTGTTCCGAGTCTGTATGGTACTTTTTCCCATGGAAGAGTTTCAGTCTTGGTTTTGGCATCGGCATCGAGATTCACAGCTTCCAGATTCTGTCATCATCATACCATCTACTGTTGCTTTATGGATTCCAGGGTTGTTCCAGTTTGGAGTGTTCGAGTGTTCCATGGCATCGGGTCTGCTGTCACATTATTATGATTCCGATATGGTTTCTTGTAGACAGAAGTATCTTTCCTTGCTTGCCGGATTGTGGTTCCAGTGTTACTCCACAGTGTTCTTCAAGTGCTTCTTTGCAGCAGTCATCTCATTGTAGGGGGGGTTGTCCCACTTGGTTTTCCTTCTCTACCTCATTATTGCATTTGTACATGGGTACCTGATCAGGCCTTGTTGCCGGGACCCATTCATGCTTTCTTGCATTCATCTTAGTTTTAGGTGCATGCTTATTTTAGTCTCCCTAAGTTGCACTTATGGGGGGGTGTTAGTATAATTAATATTTAATTACACTTGCATAACTTTACTTAGGTTGAGCTAATTTTAGGTCAACATTAGGGTTGCATACTTTTCTTTTATAAAGCAAATCATCTCATTGTAATATTGAATTCCTGAATATATCTTTTTGCACATTGACATGCAAAGCTCTGCTTTTTTATGTTTTCTCTTATGTGGAAGGTGTTTAGGTTTGCATGTCTGATCTAGGGTTTCTAACAATGTTCACCTACACAGAAGTAAGAGGGGAAAATTTTGGGGGAAGTATAGGGGTTTTCCTCAGTCAAACCCCTGAATTGGTGTTTCCACCTCTAGGGATAGCCAGAAAAGCAATGGAGTAGAAAGTATGATAAAGAAAGAAATGCATTAAACACTACAAAAGAGATAAGCTACTCTATCAAATCACAAAGGGAGAAGTGAAGCATTACCACCTCCACCAAAAGGTTCTCAAGGCCAATGAAGGGATAATACAAGCAATGAACTTGGAAAAATCACCATAGCCGCAATAGTGATGAATGGAGGTCTCGCAACACTCCAAGATTGCAACTTCTATGGTGGCCTCACACGTACAAAAGTGAAGTTGATGGAGTTACAAACTACTACAATGCTCAAGTGGAGTTGTGAAAATGGAATTCTAGAATGCTGAAGAGATTGAATGAGAGTTGCTTGAGAGATTGAATGAGAATGAAGAAGTTGAAGTGATAGTGAATAGAATGGATTTTAAGGCCAAAAGGAGTTGTTTCGGATTGGTTAGTCGTATAGAGGCATTATAGACTATCCTGAATGAAGAGTGTAATGTCCCTGCAGACCTAGGGGAAAGAATCTATCAAGGATAGAAACACACCGCGTAGACATCCATATGTTGTGCTTGCATCCTTGACGACAAATTCCCCCACTGACACACAAAACACGTGCCAAGTGGATGCATTTCAAATGGGTGATATGTAATTTCACCTTTGGATTTGATTTCTAAGGTGAGGGTATGCAATACAATAATTTACACACGGGGTGCAATTTTTATCCTATACAAATATGTTAGACACAATGTAACACTAAATCAAGGCCATGTTAGGGGGGCCTTTATCTATCATTACATCTAACCCCCACTTTAGTGAGAGGAGTAACTTGCTTCTAACTCACACTAAGGTAGACCAAATGCATGAACGCTTGTAAGATAGGATGACTATGATCAAGAGGGGTTCAAATGAACCAATGCTAGTAAGATAGGATGTCAATGATCAAGAGGGTTGTGCAAGCCCCTCAAGCCATGGTCCTATGGAAAACCAACATAGGCACAAAATAACACACATGAAAATGATATAAAGAAAAATAACAAGACACAAACATACACTGCCAAAGACATGGAGAGGAGAAAAAATAAAGGACAGGGTGGATCAGACCTAGGTTGTTTAACCAAAAAATGCATTCACTCTAAGGCAATATAACTTTATTTTGTTTGTTGGGGGAGAAATCCAAGACGATGAGACACATACACACATAGATGTGGGTAGCTAAGGGAAATTCATGCGCTCATTTGGCTTCTCATCAAACCATACCAAATTTAAACCTCTTGATAACTTTGATGAGATGCCACAGAATAATGAACTTTGAGCTTCATGAGGCAAGAAAAGCTTCATATGCTTGGAACTCATGAAAAAAAAAGATGTCTCTACAGGCATGCAAGCTATGCTATGCTAGGTGGCCATATAACTGAAAATGAAAATGCAATAATAAGGAATGTTTAAAGGAGACTTTCTTAATTCATATGATGTCTTAACTTAGAGAACATTCTTCCTAGTGTCTCCAAGAGAGGACCAATCAAAGAATAAAAGATTCACAACTTAGGGGATGTAGTGCATCACATCAAGCCACTAATAGGAATGTAATATGCTAAGATAGATCAGACTCTTGAAGGACAACACACCCAATGTCAAACACAAAGCAAAAGATGCATCACATAAAGTAAAAATACTGCACCATGAAAAGGAAAAAAATGCAAAAGAATAATGCCAATGTATGCCCCCACTTAAGAAATTGCTAAACACCATACTATGATCAATTACTTTAAACTGGCTAATGATAAATGCAAACAAAAAGGAAGACATAAGAGATAATTTGGAAATCCCTATTCCAACTCATATGTTTCCAAATGAAGCTACATCATGCACAAGAAAAAAAAGGGGTTATGCCCAAAAAGAAAATACCAAACACATAAGGGAGCTATGGGTTTGGGGTCAGTATGTTCTTGCTACAATGTATTTAGAGAGCTCGAAACTTTTTGGCAAGAGACACTGCTAGTATAATTTGGTGTTTTCATTGATGGAAACCCTAATTGATGATCTGATGCACACATCATAAATCAATCATACTGGACGATAGATTGAAGATTGAAAAGGAAGAATAGGGAATTTCATAGTTCAATGTTCATCAATCTATATGAATATTTTCTATTTTTTTTTTGTGTTGCGCATCTTAGGAAATGTTTTTTGCTATATTATCTCTGTTACTATTGAAGCATAGTGGCTCGTATCAGTCCTTGTGCAAGTTAGAAGATCTAGTTGGAAAATTCTCTATTTTATCAGTACTAGAGCTGACGTCATGAATGTATCATGTCATGGATGTATGAGAAATAATTAGTTAAGTATTTTTGTGTCTGTACATATTTTTTTGGGTCCTAGCCAGGTTGTGGCCAACTATTGTAGATAAACATTGCATATTATTTACAATTTGACCTAATAGATGTAAGTATCCCTTTGTTCTATTTGAAACTGACATATTGTAATTGAATTATAAGTTGCAGATATATATATAAGATCATCTGTATCATTTTGGATGATGTATGAAGTGTGTGTTGATGTGAATTGCGAATTAGAGAAGAGAATAAGAGACATAATGCATAGTTTCACTTGTGCATAAATAATTTGTGTCGCGAGTGTGAGGAAAATAGAGCAGAAGTGTAGAATTATTTTGTAGGACAGAAGATTGAATATTGTGCCTAACTAGAACTATAATCAGGCATATGTAGATGCAATTTTTCTCAGTTCAAACTCTTAGATGGTTTTATTCTAGTTTTCTTTGTAAGGCAATGAGCCTTCCCTTTGAGCTTGAGCAGTGAGCTCTAGGCTGTGGTCATGAATGCAAGTGCATTCCCCATATTCTAACTTCATTTGAGTATACTCATATCATAATTGTGGATTGGCCATCCACCATTTTTTTTCCCCTAAGAGGGTTTCCACCTAAAAATCCTTGTGTTATGATGTTTTGTTTATTTGCTTCATGTTTATGCATTATGGTTGAATGTTGTTAATGCTTTGAAGATAAAGGTTAATAAAGTTCATTTTTGCATAACACTAATTCACCCCCCTCTTAGTGTAGCTTTTTTCCAACAATTGGTATCAGAGCTAGTTCCTCTGAATAAGTCTAACAAATTGGGGAGATCTTGGAAATTATTTCAATGGATTCAAGCAATCTTCAACAACAGGTATTGGTGGCCTTGGATGATCTTGATCACTAAAATGATGAAGTTCAAAAATTGCAAGAAAACCTCATGGATGTTGTGAAATTCATTGAGTCTTTGAAAGACACAATCAATAAGTCTAGAGAGAATAGAAAGGAACTCTATGATCAGACTAAGCAGAATGATAGTAAGGTAGTTGAATATGAACAAGTCAGTCAAGCCCTGAAGGAAAAGACATAAGAATGTGAAAATCCTACCAAAGATAATGTTGTCCTAAAGCATGAGATGGAATCTATTTGATGAGAATGACCAAAGAGGTTAAAGACAAAAAAAATAATGAAGAGAACCTAGCACAGTCCCTCAAATAAAAATCTGAAGTATGCAGCCGATTAGATGATGAACTGGAACAATCTAAAAACAATGAAGAGGCACTTGAAAAGAAGATGGATGATCTCATAAATGAACTTGTTGTTGATAATGAATACAAACTAAAGTTTAAAGTTAGCTTAGCCAAGCTTGATGAACTGATTAAAGGTCAGAGGATTGATGGTGACAAGAGAGGTCTTGGATATGAGGAAGGAGAAAGTTCAAAATATGGACAAAGGAGATTCAAGTAAAGAAATCAAATGAATAAATGTGGAAGGTATTCGGTAAGGCAACCTAATGCTCAGAGATTTAATGGATATTGTTTCAGTTGCAATAAGTTTGGACACAAGGCTAATCAATGTAGAAGTAGAATGAAATCAAGTGGTCCATCATTCTCAAGTCAGTGCTTTAATTGTCAAAAGGTTGGTCATAAGTCAAATGAATGCCAAAATGTGATGAATCAATTTCATAGAAATATTAGATGCTATACATGCAATAGACTTGGCCATATTGCTTACCAGTGTAGATCAAGACAAAATCAGTGGAACAAATGGTATGGAGAGAGAAATGTTGTGTGCTATAACTGCAACAAATTTGGACACATTTCTATATTTTTTTGGAACATAAAAGGTCTGGTAAATCAAAAGAAAAACATATAGAAGGATATCAAGAGAAAAGGAAAAGTCACTACAGATGTGATTAGCAGAAGATGTAGAAGAAATGGGTGAAGAAAGATCCATCTGTTGAAGAAAATGTGCTAGCACCAGAATCTGCTTCTGGTAATTCCTCTGGGAATTAGTTTCAGGCCTTTGGCCTAGGGGGGTTATCAAAGAAATCATTTAACCCCCCAACCGGTAATTGAAACTGGATGTGGATATGTACAGGAGATTCATAGATGTACTACAGATTCTATTGAACTCATTGGAGAAATAAATATGTAGTATTGGAGGTCCGTAGAAGATTTATCCATCATAGTGCATAGAAATAGGGTAACTGGATGAATTAGGGTAAAAGCATTTATTATGAAAAAAAGGGTTAGGCATGCAAGTGGTAAAAAATCATTTCTATTCTTCATTTGTCAATTTTCATTTTGGTGAAAATAACTTTGGTGAATTGAGATGAGATTCAAGTGTGGAGGTGATTCGACAATCATATTCCGATCTGAAAGAAAAAGTATTTATCAGAAAACTCTGTGAATTTGAGATTTGGTCAAAATGAATACTACTTTGGTAGTTGAAGTCAATGAAAAACCTCATCCCAAATTCAAATGTCACCCCTACAAGTCTCTTAAGATAGACCCATTAGGAGAATTTTCATTTGTGTCACACATAATTTTACACATTGAAGATATTAGGGCATATATCCATTCAAACATCGAAGAACTAGGAAGCTCTCAACTACTAAATTTGTATAACAATCACATAATTAGAGAATATTTTTGTGTCAAACCAGAATTTCAAACCCTAGAAGAGAAGGCATTCACACAGATTATGAATTTTCCCGTCTTCGAAGAAAATGAATGGGTCTAGTATATCTTGAGTAGAGTTCATGCAAAATTCATATGGTTAAACATACCCTTCAAGATAACATGAGAAGATAAAAGTGTTGTTATAGGTTTGTGTTCCTTTGGTAGATTGCCTATTCTAAAATTAGTGAAGAATCAGATGGTCACTGATGCAATCGGTTCTAAATATGACAAAAGGGAAATGAAAATTGATGACATTGTTGATGTAGATGTCAAATTTGCATCTATGGTTATTGGGTAAAAGATTTATCATTCCAACTGAGACAACTCTATGTCTGGTACAACCATTTATGCAGCCTATCAGATGGTTAAGGAAAATGCAAACTATGATCTTTGTGAGTTATTGAGAAGTCAATTGATGGAGAATCTTGGAAAGATCAATAAGGACAATAAAAATTCCTTCAAGCATGGTAGCTTGCTATTATGTCTATTTTTCTATTTCATGAATGAGGTTTTGGGATTTAGAAAGATTCATTGGCAAAAGGACAAGCCAATAGCTACTTAGATCAGAGATCTATTTCATAAATTTGCAGACACCAAAACAAAGAATGCAACTATCTAGGGATACCTTAAGATTTTTAAGAATGTGATGCAAGCCAGAGAAATAATTCCTACTTCAATTGTAGAGATGTATAAGGATAAAATTTGATTTATGGTAGATATTTATCAATGCATGATGGAAGTTGTTGATCCTAGAATAGTCTGGATCATGCCTATGGATTATGAAGTTGAAGAGAAAATTCTAGAAATGTATGCACAACACTTATTGAGAAAACGTATGGATCTGGTAGAAGAGAGGTTCGGTAAATATGCATAAAAGGACATAATGGTGCACAATGAGCTCAGGAAACCTATGGTAACCAAAAAAGTTAGAAAATAGGTAGAATTTTTTCAAGAAAGTATGGGCATACCTATTGACAAAATAAGATAAGACAAAAAGAAAAGGTAAGAAGTTGAAGCAACAAAAGAAGCATATAAGGAGGCAACAAAAAGTCAATCAGCTAGTTCGACAACACCCTCTGCTAAAACAATTTCAACAAGGAGCTTTGCACCCCGATCCACTCTTATAGCAAAACCAACTTATGTGAAGACATCTAGCAAGGATGGAAAAAGGAAGAAAGAGAAAAGAAAAAAATCCTATGTGGAAGTTTTTGAGGATGAAGTGACAGAGTTTGATGAAGAAGTCAGAGAAATCAAGCATCAAGGCACCAAGGAAACAAAAGTTAGAAAAGGAAAACCCTTTGGTGGAGATGACCAAGCAAAGAAGAAGGAAAAAACTGAAAAACCAGGTATGTCATTGGAAGCAATCAAAAAATATTTGGTTAAGGATGGGAATCCCAAGCCACTTTGAAAATGGTATGAATCATTTAGTAAATCTGATCAGAGAATTCTTGAGGAGGCAATAATAAAACATATGAATATTTTCAATAATTTTTTGATTGAAATAATGCCTAAGTTGCCTAAAAGTCTATATGACATTCTAGAAATGAGGAGACTCAATGCTAAAACAGAAGAAGACTAGATGAGAGAAAGGATCCTTGCAGAATTGTGTCTAGAAATGTCTATGGATGACACGTAGGCACTCTTAAATAAAGCGAAAAATAAATTTAAAAGAAAAAAAAGGGTGAATAAGCTCATGATCAGTCTAAATGAATAGGTTATAAAATAAACTGAGCAAATCATGAGGGAGATATTTTTAAATGATATAAATTATGTTGTTGCTAAGGAAACAAATGTTGAGGATGCCCCATCTGATTCGGAAAGGGAAGCAAAAGAAGAAAATTTTGATACAACTGAGGATTCACAGATTCCTCCTACAGTGGACAACATGAAAATTCCTATGGAAGTTGAGATACCTGAAAATGTATCAGCTGAGAAAGTGGATATCCCTAAAGATAAATCAGAACCTATAACTGAGGAAGAAATGATTGAAGAGGAGAAAGTTGATGTAAAGGAAATTCCAGTAGAAGCGAGAGACACTACAAAGGTGTACTAGTCAACAAATTTTTGATAGAACAAAAAGAAGAAATTGATCTGGAATTGATTGAATGTCCTATTGACCTATCTACCTTGATTCCAATTCAAAAAATGAAGGTAGCTTCATTTGCTCAAGAAAAAGCCAGAGAAGAACTACTGAAGTCCCACATTGAGGCTAGTGAACTTCTGAAACTTGCATCTTGAGTCTTGGAAAAGATAGTGCCCACTCATATGAAAGATCTGACTGGTTCCTCCTCTTGTGAATTAAATAACCTTATCAACTCTGTAAGTACTCACTTTGAGTCACTTGAGAAATCAGCTATGGTGAAAGTACAAAAAGTGTTTGATGTCAAAAGGTTTAGTTGATTGAAAGAGATGATTGTCAAAGATAAAACCCTTTTAGCCACATGTGCGAAGAATGTATAGAATTCTCTATCTCAAGGTGGAAATATTTACAAATCATGCTTGTTTTTTTTCAAAATTTACTAAAGCTAATGAGAAAAAGGTTAAAGATCTAGAAAACCAACTAGCTACTAGTTTTTAAGCATTTGATCCTCTAACTAGTGGTGTTGGAAATATAGAAGGTGAAGTGGCATCTTTGCTTGAAAAAATAAAAATCTTGAAGCATGAAAATGATAAAATTGTTGCAAGGGAATGTTAACTTCGAGGCCTAGTTGGTCCAAAACTTGAGATAATGTCAAGCGCTCTAAAGAAAGGAGAAGACACTATGGCAGTTGGTGATCCAACAAACTTGGAATCTGCAGAGACACAATCCTACCTAATCTTTGGTCACATAACAATCCTGGAGAGTCTCAAAAGAGTATGGGACACAAATATGATCCAGCTGAAGAAAGATTTTGCAGATATTTTCTAACTTATGTAAGTTAAAAAAGAATTTTTATATAATAGTTTTGATTGATCTATTTTTTGGTATGCACATCCCTACCTTTGCCATTGATGTCAAAGGGGGAGAATATTTGAGGGAAAAATGTATAATTATCTCAAGGAGAGAGATGTATTTTTGGAATTTTGGGATGGTCATGCAGTTTATCTTGGTACTGATCCCAAACTTAGTCATTTTTTACTAAGTGTTGCCATCAATGCCAAAGGGGGAGATTATTGGAAAGAGACACTGCTAGTATCATTTGGTGTTTTCATTGATGGCAGCCCTAATTGATGATCAAATATGCACATCATCATTTAATCATATCAAGAGACAAATTGAAGATTGACAAGGAAGAATAGGAAATCCGATAGTTCAATGTTCATTGATATGTATGAATATTTTATGTTTTTGTTTTATGTAACTACACATCTCAGGAAATATTTTTTGTTATGTTATCTCTGTTACTATTGAAGCGCAATGGCTCGTATCGATCCTTGTGCGATTTAGAAGATCTAGTTGTCTAGTCCTCTATTTTATTAGTACTTGAACCGACTTCATGAGTGTATCATGTCATGGATGTATGAGAAATAATTAGTTAAGTATTTTTGTGTTGGTAAATCTTTTTTTGGATCCTAGCCAAGTTTTGGCCAACCGTTGCGGATACACATTGCATATTATTCATGATTTGAGCTAACGGATGTAAATATCCCTTTGTTCTATCTGAAGCTGACATAGAGTAATTAAATTATAAGTTGCAAATATATATATAAGATCATCCGTATAATTTTGGATGATGTATGAAGTGTGTGTTGATGAAAATTGTGAATTAGAGTAGCGAAGAAGAGGGATAATGCATAGTTTTACTTGTCAATAAAGAATATGTGTTGTGAGTGTGAGCAAAACAAAGCAAAAGTGCAGAATCAATCTATAGGATAGAATATTGAATATTGTGCCTAACCAAAACTGTAATCAGGCATATGTAGATGCTATTTTTCTCAGTTCAAACTCTTAGTTGGTTTTTGTTAGAAACCAATATAAGACATGCAAATGAGAAAATACCTTCCACAAGAGAAAAATAGAAAAAGAAAGAGCAATTTGCATGAAGATGTGCAAATGAATTCTATCCAAGAATTAAGTAATTACAAAAGATAAATTTCTTTATAAAAGAAAAGTATACATAACCCTAAAAGTAAAACCTAATTTTGAACTAAAATTAGCTCAACTAAATAAATATTACTTATTAATTAAGTAAACTAATTATTACCTAAGTAAACTTAATAAAGTGTAATTAAATAATTAATTACACCCAACACCCCCCTTAAGTGCAACTTAGAGAGACTAAAAAGCATGCACCTAATGCTAGGAGAATGCATAAAATCATGAATGGGTCCCAGATACAAGGCCATGTTAGGTACCCATGTACAAATGCAATGAATGGGAAAGAGGAGAAAAACCAATGGGACAAAACCCCCCCTCAATGAGATGACCTACTGCAAAGAAGCACTTGAATCCTAAGTCTAGCAAGCAAGGAAAGATACTTATGTTTACGGGAAACCATATGAGAGTCATTAAAGGACTTAGATGGAATCATGATAACGCAATAGCAGAATCGATGCCAAGGAACACGGGAAGACTCGTCCACTCGAACAACCCTAGAATCTGTGAAGCAACAATATATGAATAAATGATGCCCCCAATAAGAGGGAATGATACGATGCAAGAATCCATAAGGTATGTGTATCTCGATGTTGATGCCAAACTATGATTAAAACTGATCCATAGGAGCAAGTACCATGAAGATTCTAGAACATTAACCATAAAATAAATGGCCCTAAAACTGAGATGTGACCCAAAGTGAATCTTATGTGATTCAAGATCATTAACCATAGGCTCTCAATCTAAGATGTGAACTGATGCAAACCAAAATGTTCCAAGCGATGAGCAAGACATGGCCAATAGAAACTATAGAATCCAGATACAACTCATGTGAGTTGTCATCAATACAAAGATGAGATCAAAGTAAAACTACACTCTAATCAAATTATTATGCAAAAATCCCCCTGA
Source organism: Sequoiadendron giganteum (assembly GCA_007115665.2). Classification (NCBI taxonomy): domain Eukaryota; kingdom Viridiplantae; phylum Streptophyta; class Pinopsida; order Cupressales; family Cupressaceae; genus Sequoiadendron; species Sequoiadendron giganteum. Next base: position 586,556,501 of record CM021106.1, on the reverse strand, counting down.
TGGAACTTTATATAATTTCATTTATTACAATACCCCGTGATTGTAAAAGGAGATTATGCAAAACATGCATAAATTAAAGACAAAATGGAAACCTACTGCATGTAAATGAAAAAGAGTGCATGCACAAATCGATGTTCACATTTGCTTCCATGATTAAAAAATGACCTCATATATGTTTAGAGGATAGAATCATCTTTATAATTTTGTGAGAATGGAAAAAAATGGATAACCGAGTCAAAAGATATGCCCTCCGAAGCAAAAACTGCTTCATTTGACTTCAGAGGCCTGCAAAATAAATCTGGAGCAAAATAAGAAAAAATTACCTTCACCACTAGATCACACTTCGAACCAACTTTTCAACAGTATCTTGATTGCAAAAAAATGACACCATATGCGAAAATTATGCCTGATTTCATGAAAGTGCTCCGGAAGGGACAATATGGCTTGTAGACAACCCAAGGGGCTAAAAAACATTTGGCCCCTGGTCTTGTGCACAACCAAGGGCTGGTGAGGAAGGGGCTAGGGAAGAGCCCCTCGTCACCCATGTGACCAGTGCTAGAGCTCAGGGGACGAGCGAGGGGTGGGTGCATACGCCTGGTCCCCAATGTGATCGGTGTTGGTTCGAAGGAGCCCACCGGGGCTACTGAGGCTGACGACGCATGATTGGGGTGTTGCCTGATGGCCACCACTCCTGGTGGGCACAAGGTGGAACGCAGCTGGCACCTAGAATGTAAACTTCCTATGCTTTTTTAAAGCATTTTTTTATTTTTTTTTTAATTTCGCCTCGGAGTGCATGCTCGGGAGGCCTATGACCTTGCTGGCAAACAATTTTTTCCTTAGAGACCAACTGCTCCAAAATTGACAATTTGATAGGCATTCCTAGGGTTTTTGGCCTTTGTGAATGTAATGGTGACCACTGTTTGAGCCCAAAGTGCCCCAAAAAATTGACTATCCCAAGATCTTGCAAAAAATCACCAAGCTTGTGACACTCATAGATTTCTTCAATGATGACCAAAATCAATGAAACAAAAGCTAATCCTAAGTTTTTCTAGCACTCTGAATCCAATTCAGATGCCTGATCTAATCCAAAACACTTTATAAATAGGCTCAGGGCATGAAACCCTCGAGGAACCCTGAACAAGCTCTACAATGTATTTCTCCAAAAATTGAGAAGGGGCTACAAATCAAGGCTCTGATACCATGTTAGAAACCAATATCAGACATGCAAACTAGAAAATACCTTCCATAAGAGATAAAAAAAAAAACCAAGAGCAATTTGCATGAAGATGTGCAAATAAATTATTTTCAAGAATTAAGTAATTACAAAAGATAAATTTCTTTATAAAAGAAAAGTATACATAACCCTAAAGGTAAAACCTAATTTTGAACTAAAATTAGCTCAACTAAATAAATATTACTTATTAATTAAGTAAACTAATTATTACCTAAGTAAACTTAATAAAGTGTAATTAAATAATTAATTACACTAATAGTTTTAATCTAATTTTCTTTATAAGGAAGTGAGTCTTCCCTTTGAGCCATGAGCTCTAGGCAGTGTGCCTAAATGCAAGTGCATTCCCAATATTTTAACTTCATTTGAGTATACTCAGATCATAATTTTGGATTGGCCATCCACTGTGGTTTTTCCCCTAACAGGGTTTCCACATAAAAATTCTTGTGTTATGGTGTTGTGTTTATTTTCTTCATGTTTGTGCACTATGGTTGAATGTTGTTAATTCTTCGAAGATAAAGGTTGATAAATTTAATATTTGCACAAAACTGATTCACTCCCCCTCTCAATGTAGCTTGTTTCCAACAGAACTATCACCATTCCCCAAGTACTCATAGAACTGAAAAAATAACATAAAGAGAGAAAAAAATAAAACTCTTTCAGGTCAACATCGAAGAGACATGAACGTCTCAATGCCTTGCATCATCCCAAAAAGAAAAACACAAGACAAATGAAAAAGAAAAACAAAAAGCTTTTGGTTCAACATGGAAGAGCCATGAATGTCTCGACACCTTGCATCATCCACAAGATAAAAAAAATAAGACAAGAGAAAAAGACAAAGAGGGTATGCGCAGAATCATCATTGAAAAAATAGGCCCTTAAGTAGCGATGAAAATTTAGAAAATCAGAGGTAGGAAACTTGACATAAATATTTGAATAAGTTATCTATATTATTTCAAAACTATGTAAGAATAGAATCTTTAGAAAATTGAATGTAGTTTCTACACTACTAGGTTTATTTTTTTTTTAAATCTATTTGGTAAAACTTTGAAATTTCAATGCAGTAGTACTTAAATTTCAAGGAAAAAATAAGAAGCAGTTGTCTGTTTGACCACCCTAACCACAATAAAATGGTAATATTTGTAGATATAAGTAGAGGACTCATGTCCCGATGTGATGCATATTTTTTTATAATTTTTTTCAAATTAAATAATTACTTATTAATTTTTTATTAGAAATTTTAAAAAATATAAAAACTTGTATGTCTAACCACCTTAACTTGGCCAAAACTTCATGAAATTCATTTTTTTTATAATCCTATAATATGTAAAGCATAGAATGTGACACATGTTTTGGATTGAAAAAATGTGATACCGTTTGAAAGCTATAGATGTTTTTCAATTAGCCTATCAATGAGGAGTTTAGTCGTAATTCAAATAGAAAATGAGTAATAATTATTTATTAAATTCAAAGTAAATCATAATTTATATTGGTGGAAAGTTGATAATCTCCTTTAAAATCCATTTTCGTTTCATCAATTTTGGGTAAAAAAAGGTCGTCATCCGCATGGGCCATCATGATCCTATACATACCCAAGAAAATAATTTTGCGTCAACATGGAAGAGACATGAATGTCTCAACACCTTGCATCATCCCCAAAAGGAAAACACAAGACAAATGAAAAAGATAAAGAAAAATTTGTTGGGTCAACATGGAAGAGACATGAATGTGTCAATGCCTTGCATCATCCCCAAAAGGAAAACACAAGACAACTGAAAAAATAAAGAAAAAGCCTTTTGGGTAAACATGGAAGAGACATGAATGTTTCAATGCCTTGCACCATCTCTAAAAGAAAAACACAAGACAAATGAAAAATATAAAAGGTGAAAAGTAAAATATTTACAACATAGAGAAGAATGAAAGGTACAAATAGAGGAATGCCACAAAGAGAGAGGGATACAACAAACAAAACATCACGAGGGATCACAATACACAAATGCAATCATACAAAATAAAAAGAAATAATGCAAATGACTAGCAAGGCACATGCAAATCAATCTAAAGAAGGTCATTTGCATCCTAATACTGTTCATTGTATACCGAATATGGAAAACTAGCCAAATGGATGATAGTGAGTGGCACACTAGGACCATCACCAGGTTCAACACTCTTCTTAGGAGAATTTTAGTTTAAGCTCATAGAAGAGGAAAGAAATCTATTTGATTCATTATGCACTTCCTCATCAATTTTAGTAATCTCCTCATCATCATCTAAATTAATCATGATAGGCGGTTGAATGATAATGTATTAAAATGGTTCGAATCCTATTGTGGTTGTATTATATGATTGTTTTGTTTTAGGGTAGGGGTGGACTCATTATGCATTGCTTCATTTAATTTTAGATCTTGATTTTATTTTTTTATTTCTTCATGTATCTTGCGAGTAAGGACCCAATGTCTACACCTACACTCTCTAGCACCTCTGTTTCTTTTAGTTTAGTTTTAAAGTTGCATTTGTGTAGGAGTGGGTTGATCAACCATAGGTTTTTTTTCTTCAGCAAGGTTAGGAATAGAAGGAGCCATGAGAGGTTGTTCAACCACTTTCTCTTTGACTTTGTAAACATTTTTTATTCTAGGAGGTGTGACAGGATTGTTTTCATTATCTCTTTCTCTTTGATAGGAAGTAGGTGGAGTTCCTATCTTAGGTTGATTTTGGTTATTTGGTATTTTGTTAGGCTCAATCACAGTTTCATCAAGGATGGTAGGTGCTAGAACCCAAATTTTCCATTAGGGTTCCAAAGCCTTTTACCTAGCTAAGCCCATTTTTTTTCCACCTTTTCATAAAAAAATTATTTCATTCTCCACTCATAGCATTGAAATGGGTTTAACCATCATAGCATTGTCAAAATTAAATCCTTTCATAGCCCTCATATCTTATCACAATATCGCGGCCTCCCACAAAACAGATCACGGTGTGGCGGTAGCGGTTTAAAGAAGTCAAGGTAACCCTTACCGTTACACTACGGACAGTCATCAAACAGATCGTGGTGGTGCGGTAAGTAGCAAGGTGGTGGCTAGTGACCATCATTTTGGTATCACTGGCAGCTAGAGGTGAGACTGTGGTGGTGCACTGGACGAAGGTAACAGTGAAAAGTAGCGGTCAAGACCGGTCACCGTAGTATCGCTGATGGTTAAAAAATTGACCACGGTGGCACGGTGGAAGGGGAAGAAGTCAAAGACAAATACCGCTACACCATGGGAAGACAAAGGGAAGGCCACGGTAAGGCAGTAGAAAGGATAGAACAGTCGGACACTGTGGAACTGTAGGGTGCAAACAAAGAACCCACGGTTGAGCGGTAAGGGGAAAAGAAGACTGTAATGGTCACACCACCATATCATAGGAGGAAATGATGTTGGCCACGATAGAGCGGTAAATATAAAGGAAGCAATAGAGAAAGTTAAATAAAAAGGCGGATTATAGTTTGAAAATATTTAAGTTGCCTATAAGGCAACTTAATTAAATATTTTAATTTTTGTCAATGAGTATAAAGCAGTTGTAACGAGTAAGTGAGGGGTCATGACCCTTGGGATTTACTGTATAAATGTATTGAATAATCATTTAAATGGGAGGAGTGAGGACAAAGAGATTTTTTTTAGAAAATAGTAAAAACTAGAAAACGTGAATAATGTACAAACCTTTCTAAGATAGAGCAATGGATAACATTTTTTGGTGAAATTATTTTTGAATTTAGTTTTTATGATGTGATAATTTATGTTTATTATCTGGTTGTCTCCAATTTGAAGTTATTTAATGATTTAAGTCAATGTACCAAGCATATTTTTGATTTATCAGAGTGTATTTTTTTCCTTTGTGTGATTTAGTTAACTGGCATCTACAAGTTAGAATTAAATTCTCTTAATGAGTCACAATGGTTTTAAGATTTATTTTGGATAATTCAAGGAGATCTTGATAGGAAAACATTCTAGCATGATTTATGCAAGTCATAAATTTAATGAATTTATATGCCAGTCATAGAATTTCATATTTCCAAAGTGCCCAACAATTTAAACTATGTCAGAGGGAAACATATGATTTTGAATCCATTTCCCATGTGGATAGAAGGCACTGATCTGCCACAACCCAAAAGATAAAATTCATGAAAAAACAACATTACTAAATTCTTTCTTTCATGCAGTAGGAGTAGTAGTTATGATTTTATCTATTCACTTCCAATTGCCATTGTGAATATATTGATTAAGCAGGAAATACATTTCAAATCTGCAACATATACATAGGTGCACCCACCTAGGTTTAGTAGAGCCTAAAGAGCAGAAGGTTCAATTATCTTAATTGGCCTTGTGCATTGGCCAAAAGCTTTGTGAGAGCTTGGAAACCTCTCGGGGTTAAAACCTACATTTTTGAGACCCAATAGTAGGCTCATTCATAGGTTGAGGCATGTTTCAGAGGGATAATTGTACTATTTTCTTTTCCTTGAACTTTTAATAGGATTTGAAAAAGAAGTTTTCTCATGGTTTGATAGGTTCTATAGGCTCGAGCCAAAATAAATCTAAGGAAAAAATTCCACGAAAGGAAAATAGGTTAAAGCCACTATGATGGATGGTGGAAATTTCATTGTCAAAGGCAAACTTTAAGCATTTATGTACAATTGAAAGGACTGCATTCATAGAGCAAATCCATGAATAGCCTAGTTTCACATGAACTTGGTCCAACTGTGGGATGACAGTGAATGAGATTTCTAATGTTTTCGGTCCTATTTGTAAAGGAAGAGTGATTAATCACATCATAGGGAAAGCAAAATGATTATGCACCTTGATCGATGCTTTTATTTTATTATATGGGTATGTGCAAGATCATCATGGAAAAAATAGGCCCTTAACTGGCAAAAATTTCAGAAAAATCAGAGTTAGGCAACTAGACATAAAATTTTGAATAAATTATCTATATTATTTAAAAAATATGTAACAATAGAATTTGTAGAAAATTTAATTTAGTTTCTAAATTACTAGGTTTGATTACAAAAGAATAAAATCTCTTTGGTGAAAATTTGAAATTTCAATACAGTAGTACTTAAATTTCAAGGAAAAAATAAGTAGGTGTCTGTTTGACCACCCTAACCACATTAAACTGATAATATTTTTTTATAAGATTTTAGATATAAGTAGAAGACTCATTTCCCGATGTGATGCATTTTTTTTTGTAATTTTTTTCCAAGTATATAATTAATTATAATTTTTTTGTGATTTTTTTAAAAAAATATAAAGACTCATATGTTTGACCACCGTAACTTGGTCAAAACTTCATGAAATTCAATTTTTTATTTTTTAATCTTATATTATGTGAAGCATAGAATGTGATGCATGTTTTGGATTCAAAAAATATGATAGCATTTGAAAGCTATAGATGTTTTTCAATCAGCCTAAAAATCAGGACTTTAGTTGTAATTCAATAGAAAATGAATAATAATTATTTATTAAATTCAAAGTAAAGCATAATTTAGATTGGTGGAAAGATGAGAATCTCCTTTAAAATTCCTTTTCGTTTGATCAATTTTGGGTAAAAAAAAGGTTGTCAGCCACATACCCATCATATTGCCACTTTTTGGGCCCATCATGATCCTGCACATACCCATATATATCTTGATATAGTTCATGCAAAAGTAAAAATTCTTTGTTGATCACAATCTCTCCACAGATGGTATCTATTAATATCCCATTAGTGGGCCTATCACAGGTTTTGCTAGCTATGTAAAGAGGACTATCAAGTACATGTTTAAGTATATCCTTTGAGGAGAAAGCAATCTCAAGAAGCTTTCTAGTTCAACCCTTATGAGGAATGATGTCTATCACTCCTACCATATCATCCATAGTATCATTATCTATAGGATCATGTTTAATAGAATCATTGTTATAATCATCCGTACCAACATTCATCACATCATTCTTTACAGTTTCACTAACTTTGACAAATGAAATGTTATGATTAGGCACAGCCTGGTTGGTAAAAATTTGCAAGTTTTGGTTAGGAGGGGCAATAGACTTAAATCCTTGATCACTAACACCTCCAATAGAAAGATGAATAGAATCAATGAGGTCTTTCACAAAATGTTTCAAATGCTTGCAATGTTTTGTATCATGTCTATTTCATGGGTGAAAATGGTAGTAATAATTTGGTCTATAGTTTGTGGGCAATGATTTATTAGGATCAGGTGTTTTAATGGGTGCAAGGTAATCGTCTTCTATTCTAGGAGTTATGTCATTGTATTGTGAAGCGTATCAGATAAGGGAGTAAATTTTCTTATCGAGTCCCCATTGCTAAAGGGTATCGTGGCTTTAACAACAACCACATGGTTATTGACATTTTGAGTTATTTCTTGAGGGGGATTTAATTGAAGGAAACCTTTATTCTATTTTTGAAAAGTTTGACAATGGTTTTGGTTTGTGTGCTTAGACTTCTCAATATGACTAGAGGTGGATTTTGTATCTCGACTACTAACAAAATTTTGATAATCACAGAGGGCAGTACATAAGTGCATGAAGGACCATAATTTCATCATGGTAAGTTTATCTTGTATCTTACTTTAAAAAAATTCTATGAACATCTTTTCAAGGTGATGATCGAGAACCTTGACATCAATTTTGAAATAAAGTGATTGGTAGTGTGAGATAAATTCAGTTATCTTTTCTTCTTCTTTTTTCTTGCATCTCATCAAACCGGCCAAGGTCATCTTAGGATTCATATGCACTTGGAAATGGTTGAAAAATGCCTCAACAAGTTCATTGAATGAACGAATTGAGTTGTTCGGTGACAAGGAGAACCATTCCAAGGCAATATATTTCAAGGACCTAGGGAAAATCTTAGCCAAGAGTTTATCATCAAGGACAAAGTCACTACATAAGGCGGTATAAGCATTAGCATGGTTAGAAGGATTTCCCTTTCCCTATATTTCTCAAATCTAGGCACCTCTACACCTTATTGCATTGATGTTCACAATATATCCAAGGACAAGGGGTTGCTTTAGACATAATATGTAGGTGGGCCATTTTTATTTTGGGTGATGGAAATTTGTTTTTGAAGGGATGACATGGTTTGGAAGAGTTGATGTATGAGAGGGTCATTGCTTGTGTTATGAGATGGAGGTGAAAATGGTTGAGGGGTATATGTGTTCAAGGGGGAAGTGAATACAATTCTTATAGGTGGTAAAGTGGTAGGAGATATGATGTGTGATGTCACAAAGTTATTAGGGTTACTAGCAGAAATACCCGAGGAAGGAATCACATTACTAGTGGGTCGCATTTTTGTTGTGACTTGAGGGTTGGTATAGGTAGGAATAGAGGAAATTGTTGTGGGAGGAGGAGTTTGAATTCCTTCTTGGCTTGTGACATTTCTTGTAGGTAAAGGACAACGAGTGGTTGATGTGGGGTGTTTTTCAAAGATTTGAACTATGTTTTTCACAAGGTCAAGTCCATCTTCACTTTTAAGAATGTGATGAATGTTATCTATAGTAGGGATGGCGATAGTTGAAATGTTTTGATTCTGCACTTGATGTTGTAGGTTTGCTAAGTCTTCATGGATTTGAATTATATTTTTTTGCGAAACACTAGCAACCATTATTTCAACATGAGTCACAATACTTTAAGGTAAAGAGTTTTTAAGGATATTGTCCACACCTAGTGTACTAGTATCAATACTATGAGTGAAAGAGCTGGAAAACCCAAGATACATGATGATTGTGGTATCATGGGATGACATGAGTCTCAAACTTCATCTCATGATAGTATTAGCAATATGATACCAAACACTCATGCAAGGGCTTGTAAATGCAAAATAAATGAAAATGTAATATAATCTAGGTACAATGAAATTACTATAATAGAAACTCTGTAAACTGAAATAGAAAGGTATAAACAAAAAATAGGAGCACAAAAATAGATCTTTAAATTTTGAAAAATGTAGTGTAGAATTTTCACTAGGACTGATTCACCAAGAGGGGCAAATGAGTCCCATTGAGGGCTCTTTTCATAATTTTCAAAAAAGATCAATTGATTTTTATGGTTTTTTACGTTGTATGATCTGTAACCTAAGTGAAAATTTACATTTTATATAAATTTCAATGAATTGAGATGCAAAAATGAAACCTATATGCACTTTCACTAATTCAAAATTTGGAAACCCTAGAATGCTAATTAACTAATGAAAATCCTAATGCAATGTTAATGCACTCCAAATTAAAATTATGATGCTCTAAATGTAGGTTCACCAAAATTAAATGAAACAAAATGGGTTAGGATACTTTGGTATGGTTTAGAACATAGAGCACACCCGCTTTCCAATTTCATTCAAGGATAACTCTGGAGATCTCAATGCAAAGAAGAATGAGATATTCCAATAAGCATATCCTAGGGGCTAATTGTAAACTAATGAGGGGTTCACCACCAAGCTAGTTCTTGGAAAAACAAATGAAATGCAACATGTAATTATAAACCGTAATATGATGCAATGCTTCACTAAATGACCTAGAAAAGTATGTAAAAAAAAATAGAAAGCTACAAGATGGAATGTATGCACTTGGAAATCTGAAGATGACTAGAATGAGCTCTGAAATGTTAGAAATTATGACTGTAATGCTGACTCAGACTCATATGCCAAGCTGGGAAAATTAGTCCCAGATCTGGGTTTTTGTGCAAAAACATGAATTTGGCAAATAGGTATTTGAATCTGTAAAAACCAAAATTTTGACCTAAACTAGGACTCATATGCTAGAAATGGAAAATTAGTCTAGTTAGGGTTTTCTAAAGCTTCAAGGTTTGAATCTGGTCTTTGAGGTCTTCTATGTGCTTCCCAATTAATTTATGGATTCAAACCCCTGATTTTCAACCTATAGAAATTCTCCAAGTATCTCCAATGGAAGTTGACAACATTGAAAATTTTAGGCACTTTGAAAAATTTATCCAAACTTTCTCTTCAATGTATCTTCAATATAAACCTATAAATCACACACCAAAGAGAGGGAAAATTTTGTTTTGTTAGTGGAAGGGGTTTGTGTTGGTCAAACCCCGTTTGGTAATCAACCCTTGAAATGAAATGTAACATGAATGGAGAATGATGAATGAACAAAATATGATGTTTCAACTCACCAAACCATAGCAATAAAAGGATGCAAACATGTGTGAGATGGCTCCAATAGATGTAGACCCTGACTCTTGCTTCAATGTGATAGATCTTGAATGAAATTCTAGCTTCAATCATAAGACCATCATAGTTAATAGCTAAAATAATTATGATGCATGAAGACATTGGCATAATGTTTGATACTTGAAGAATGCTCTAAAATACTTTATAATCTATTATTGAATGCTCTTGTAAACACTCAAATTCTCTTGTGAACTCAATATTTCTATAAGGATGCTCTCACAAATGTCTTAGGTGAAACTGAGTGAAAGAGCCTTGTAAATTTATAATTAATTATGCAAGAATTCTCAAAATTACAACACTACAAGTCGACATCATATATAGGAGGATTAAATCCCACCAAAAAATTGAACTAATTTTTATTTTGGACCACACACGACTCATTCGCCCAAGGTGGTGAATGAGTCCCAATAGGAATGATCTACGGGACCAAATTTTAAAATGCTTAGAAAGGTATGAAACTAGGTTCGAGACCCAAAATCCTAGGCATAACTCATATGCCTATGTGGCGAATGAGTCCTAGATCACTAAATTTACGTTGTAAAACCTAAAAACACTTGAATTGTGATTTAATTTTGATTTGTGTCAAGATTATCCTTGAAAAGATGCATTAAATGAGGCTTGTGGATGCAAAATAAGAACAATTAAAGCATAAAGAAGCCTAATTATTAAATAAAACCCTAGAAATTTATGAAAGTGTGTTACAACACTTTACAAAACTTTAAATAAGGCACCAATAAGATCATTTACTTCACAATGGCCCAAGACCTAATGTGAATATGTTAGACACATTGCAACACTAAATCAAGGCCATGTTAGGGTGGGGCCTTTTTCTGTCATTACAATAGTTTAATTGGTATAAGTGTTAGAAAGGGAATTTTTGTTAAAAATATTGATTTCAATTTCTGAAATTGTCTAAAAAGTGAGATATTGTTATCAGATCACCCTTGGCAATGTCAAATACCAAAAACAAAGTGAATCTTACAATTTTTCATCCAATTAAAATTTTGAGGTAAGGTTTCCTTAGAGATTTATTCAAGAATGTCTAGTATGCATTGGTTATCATGATATGGAATCAAAAATATGTAATTTTTCTAGCATAAAATTTTAACACAATGAATTATTTGTAGATTGAATTCAATGAACAACATGTGAATATAAAGATCATTTTGATATACTGATGATCTTCAAAATTTGAGCCACATATATGCTATATCCAATAGAACTCACTAAGACTAATCTGGAATGATATACAATGCTTCCTAATATCAACAACAATATTACTTTCTTATAGATTCCTTGAATCTTAGATGAAATCCCTGAATGAGAATTTCCTCAAGAACCAAAGGGGTTTCATCCTCTGATCCTAGTAGGCGGGTTTTCATCCAATGATCACTAACTCCTATGGCTTTTTTTCCACAAAAGGATTTAGAATACAAGTGTCCCTAAATAAAGAAGAATAACATAATAATTTGATGCCTATTACAATAATAGATTCCCTATATTTATATGCTAACAATTTCCCCCAAGGAACAGGTCAGCCTTGAGCCAAAATGGTGCCAAATCCCAAAATTCCAATACCAAAATTCAAACAATTCAAGCCGACACCAAATCTAGAATGTAAAATCATTAGAATCCTGCCAAAATTAGATTCAAAAATGGGTGTCCTACTCAAGGAGGACCCATCCACTAAAGGCGAATGGGTCCTGGCACAATTTTCTAGGACCTTGCTTCGGGAGGGTGAAAGAACATCAAAACCCCATGTCAAATATGGAAATAAACGGGGGTCCTATGTGTAGGGGAGCCATTCGCCACTAAAGGTGAATGGGTCTTGACACCACTTTCTAGGATCTTAATTTTTCCAAATTTAATGTTATGCAATTTGAAAACTGGGTGTTGGGATAGATCCTCAGAAGGTCTCATAAATAAGCCTTAAATTTGAATTTGAATACTAAGTGTTGTGATGGATCCTCAGAAGGTGTCATAAATAAGGCTTAAATTTGAATTAAATGGGCTAATTAATTTCAATTAACCACAATTAATTAAGGAGACTCTAGATAAGTGTGAAATTGTGTTATAATACTTTACAACACCTTAAATAGGGTACAAATTAAGTGCATTTTATTAGAAGGGGCCCAAGATTAATGTGAATGTGTACAACACATTACAACACTAAACCTAGGCAAAATTAGGTTAATTCAATGGCACTTATTCCCAAATGAAGCAAAGAAAATGGATACTTTTTCCGTTACTACATATACACCATTTACTATTGAATTTTGTTAAAATTATTAATATATTATCATTGTATGTGTTCAAAATAATGTTAATTTATTAAATGTTAGTTATTTTAATTTTTTTATACAAAGGGGTGTCCCTGCAACCCAACTCAATGGCCCAGCAGCCTGTATCTTGGGTACCTGAGGTGAGATCCACTGCCTGCAAGAAGTCCCACCTCTTAAACCCAGGAGCAGAGTTGAACACGAGACCAATGGAGATTAAATGTTAGTATTACTTAAGTGTTAATTGTTTTGGATAATTCATAGGATGAATGACTATAAAAGCCATTGAATGTAATAATCAAGATGCTGAAATAGAAGATGAATGATTAATTTGTTGTGTTTCAACCTTGAACTCTTCCTATATAACACATTTTAAAAATAGTATTAAAACAAGTGTCATGTGAGACCTCTCTATTTCACTGTCCATTTAATACTTTTTTCTTTCAAAAAAGAACTCACAATGGTGATGTAGTGAACAGCACATGAAACAGCAGTGTTTGTTCATACATCATTTTTATTTTTTTGGGTGGTCACTAACACTGCAATGCAGACCATGTACAAATCTACGACATATGTTATCAATGTGCATTCTCTCCTCTCTCTATTGTGCTCACTCTTTTTATCGTTTTAAGTCCATTTTGTTTATAGTTTTCTGATGTCATCTTTTTTATAAATTCTAACGTGTTATAGAAGAGTGCAGGTGGTTAAGGTAGTTTCAGGTGGTTAAGGAGGAGAAGCTTGCCCTAATCTCTGTGGTTGGAATATGCTAGTCCATTCGACCTGCAACACTTGTATTACCATCTGTGGAGTTTGAGATTGACTAGAAATACACGCTTTCAAAATTAATTTGGTGCGGCCATTGACAAGACAACGCGACAAAGTCGCCACAAGAAAATATGAAATGTTACATCATCAAAAGTACAAGGACAAAGAGTGTAATGCTTTCTCGTGAAAAGTTTAAGTGGACCTATTGAGAAAAACAATTGCAGTCGAGATCAATTACTATCAGCAATATCAATAAATATGATATTTCATTTTTTTGGGGTATGAAAAATCCAAATATTTGTGACCAGCCACAGCGCTAATCACACAACACCCAATTCGATGGAGACGTTAATATGCCGCTGGGAAGAGAGACTCGCCATCTGGTCATTGACAGCAGTGGGCGAATTCAAACCTTTTATCGAAGCGTAGAGGAATTTAAAGAGAAAATTTTCTGTTAGCTTCTCAAATGGTTTATTTTTCTAATTCGAATACAAGTTGTTGGTGGGTGGGCTCCTCTCGAAGCCGCGATTAGTTTTCTCATCGGTATCGTTAGTTGGAGATGCCATCGCCAATTGATTGTTTAAATGCCGGATGTATACGAACCAATTGGATGCTGTAGACTGAGGGCGATATAATGTCTGATTGTATTTTCTCGGTGGGAATCATAAATTGTTTTGATCAACAGGAAGCGGGCAAGGGACCGGGAACCGGAAGAGGAAAAAGAGGCATTAGTGGCCAGCATCAGATGTTACACCTACGGACAATCGACTCTGACCTTAATCCGTTCCATTGATGCTTTTCGATGCTATAAATGTTCCGATGCGCTCCGATCGGACTTCCTGGTTTAGGCTGACCGATGGCAGTGCATGTCCCCAAGGGTTCATTCAAATGAACGAACAATGTTGATTTGTCGAGAGCAAAGGGTGTATCCTTAAAAAGGGCATATATATATATATATGCCTTTTTGAGTAGTTGTGCAGATTAATTTTGTGAGCATGTAATGGTTGAATGGAATATCATTTTTGTTTTTTTAAATGTGGATTGGTCTCGTCTCTATCTATAACTAAGGTTTGAAGGTGTGACACACCACACAAGTTGTCACATCAGCGCATCTACTTACAAGTGTCCAAATTTTGACTTTTTAAAGATTCTACTGAAACTTAATCATGATACCTCTAGTAGTTGAACAAAAAAAAAAATTGTTGTTTGTAGAATATCATATTTTTAATTTAAAATATAACTTATATGCAACATAAATGGACCAAATATCAATTGATAACCAGAATTTTTTGTTATCTCTAACTTTTATATCCAACACAAATGGACCAATAGCTGAACACTAAAACATTTTGACAATCTTTCACATTTCATGGAAAAATACAAGGTGTTTATGGTGCTCGCCTTTTATATTTGTGATATGACAAACTATTAATATGACATACTCCAATACATATATATTGTTATCCCAATAGTCGTGCACATAAGAAAAATACTCTTTCACTATGATAACAATGATTGTTTAAATGAGCATCTTATTTTATAAATTAAAATTATTTATTTTACTTGTTAATGAAGTTATTTATGTTTTTTAGTATAACATTCATAGGTTCTCATGTGTTTAAGTATGGGTCCATCTTGACCAACATTTGGTTAGGTTCTCATGCGTTCAAGTATAAATATGTGGTAAGACTAAATATTTTAAGCACATGTGCTCTAACAACAATTGGACCCTATACAACTACTAGCCCCTTTCTCCTAAGTGTCATTCAAAAAAATGAAGATCTTTTATTGAAGGGGGGAAATTTACAATAGGTGAATCTTAGTGCAATTTGGAAGACATGAGACAACTACCTATCAATGCTAATTGTTGATATGTTCTTATAATATCTAATAAATTTGATATGTTAGCATTAAAAGGGTTGTTAGAAATTAAAGTAGTGTATGGCATAGAATGTGTAATAAATAAATATAATGTTAATGTACTAGATGTTAGTTATTAATTAGTTGTTAGGTGGTTTAGGTAGATAATAGGATACATATCTATATAACACAATTGAATGATATAATCAAGATGTAAAAGTAGAAGATAAATGACTGATTAATTGTATTGGATCACCAATATCTTCTTATTTGTCACATTTTCAATACTATGATGTGATTGGATAGTATAAATAAAGACCACATTGAAAAAGAGATTACCAAAAAAATCAAGATATTGCAAGTGTTATCTACACAATTTGATCAATGCTTGTTATAAGGTAAAATAGATTTTTGAAAGGGCCCCAAACCTTTTATAAATCTATGAAATGATGGGACAAACAACACATAATGAATTAACAACAAGGACTACACCAAAAAATAACCAAATTTTTCAACTCTCAAGGCTAAGTGTGGGATTGAGAAACATATTTTTGAAGACCCTTATTTCTTTGATGCACAATGATCAAAGCAACATGATTGTTAACATATTTTAAAATAAGAGATAGGGGAGGGGATATCTACTCCAAGTCCCCTTTGGAGGAAAAACACAAGAATAGGGGCACATAACCGAGGATGCCAACCATTAAGAAGCCATGACACAATCTACAAGAGGCACTTCACCATCACCCACAAAAGGAGGGATGGGATACAAGGAGAGAGTAATAGGTAACACAAGAGAGGAAGTGTCCTCCTTCCTAACACAATTAGGGGTCTCCATGGACTCTAAATCTTAATTTTTCTCAACTACATCCATGATTAAATGTTCATGTAAAATAAATATTCCAACAAGAGGTGGAACATGTGAAATTAAAGCATAGTTAGTTAGCAAACAAATGTCTTGTAAAAGAGAATTAACTACAATCAAATAGGATGCCTTCATAATTCAATAGTTAACTGTAAGAGCTATCATTAAATTGCAAGACATCATTCACCAAGATAGGTCTAGATAGATCTAAATCCATAAGGATATGAACATAAGTAGCATGAGAGAAATTATTGGTGGCCTAAACCACCATGATGAAACTAAGGAAATATTTTTTATGCTCATATAGTAGGACTCGTACAAAAATTAAGTGGAAGATTAGGTAATCAACTCTAAACTACCTATCAATTAAATTATTTAGAGAGGAGGTTGAAGAAGGAAACCCAAGGATTTCATAAGAAGGTGCAACAAAAGCTCACAAAAATAAGGCCACAAATGATCAAATCTAAAAATTAGATGCTTTCAAGAGAAATAATCATCATTTATTAAATTCATCCTCGAGAAGCATTGGCAAGGGAGAAAAATAAATAGGTAATTTGGATCTACCAATTATAGAAGTCAGACTCATAGTGTAACAACTAGCATTATGTAAACAAGGAAAAGATTTTTTTCTAGCATAAGAGTTACGTGAATGACCTAAGGCTTGTAACTGAAGAAACACTACTCACCATAAAACCAAGAATATATATCCAACTAAAATGTACAATGAAATGGAAGAAATAACAAACACCTTCATAAGTGTGGAAGAAATAAGAGAAGATAAATTTGTAGGAAAACAAGTTCATCATGAAATATTATAGAAGTGAAAGGAAGAGGAGGGGAAATCATGCAATGACTAGGTGAACCAACAAAATAAGGAGAAATTAGAGGAATGTCAGTAGAAGGGCTGGGCATATGGAGCTAGGATTAGATACATGACTAGGAATAGTGTTTAGTACCCCATTGACAACTTGAAGGGGAAAAATATCACCAATGAGCACTAAATCCATTACTAGTTGGCTAACACAGGAACTTGAAACTCATACTCATCCTTTAATGAGTAGGGAAACCCTATTTTGAATAATGAGTGGGGAATGAGAGGGAGCATAAGGATGGTATTTTGTAAATTATGGGTATGTACAGGATCACGATGGGCCAAAAAGTGGGAATATGATGGGTATGTGGTTGACGACTTTTCTTTAACCCGAAATTGATGAAACAAAAAGGGTTTTTAAAGGAGATTCTCAGATTTCCACCAATATAAATTATGCTTTACTTTGAATTTAATAAATAATTATTATTCATTTTCTATTGAATTACAACTAAAGTCCTAATTTTTAGGTTGATTGAAAATCATCTATAGCTTTCAAACGGTATCATATTTTATGCTTCACATAATATAATATTAAAAAATTAAAAAATGAATTTCATGAATTTTTGACCAAGTTAAAGTGGTCAGACATACGAGTTTTTATAATTTTTTAAAAATTTCATAAAAAAATTATAATTAATTATTTACTTGGAAAAAAATTACAAAAAAATATGCATCACATCCAAACATGAGTCCTATACTTATATCTAAAATATTATCATTTTAATGTGGTTAGGGTTGTCAAACAGACACCCATTTCTTTTTTTTTCCCTAAAATTTAAGTACTACTATATTGAAATTTCAAATTTTCACCAAATAGATTTTATTATTTTGTAAATAAACCTAGTAATTTAGAACTACATTCAATTTAATACAAATCCTATTCTTACATATTTTTTAAAATAATATAGATAACTGATTCAAATTTTTATGTCAAGTTGCCTAACTCTAATTTTTCTGAAGTTTTTGCCACTTAAGGACCTATTTTTTCCATGATGATCCTGCACATACCCTTATGATTTCAAGTATGTTAATACTATCATGTAAATATTATGGATAATCTATCTAAATTTTTTAAAACATATTTATAAACAAGTCCACATTTTTTGAATGAGTATGGTGTTTCGACAATAAACTAATTTTAATTTGAATAATTTTTCATTAACACTTGTATTGAAAGTCCATATTGTAAATAATAATTTCATATTAAATGGATCTCTACATATTTTATCATAGTTTATTTGTATTTCTTAATTGATGGAACATTATACTATACCCCATAATCTCTTGAGCTTACATTATCATCTCTTATGTGTGGTACCATCTAGATTGAGATTAAATTTCTCTATAACATATCTTGATTCTATATATTGCATTTTCTTTATCATATATGTTGTAATACTTTATAAATATTATCTTATATTGGTGAGAATCATTATTTTCCCTTATCATATTAATCTTGATTTCCATAGTTTATTGTACTCATCCATATCACTTAACATATGATCATACTTATGGAATTTGGGTCTTGCACCATTATTAATCATTTGCACCATTTTTCTATCTATGTTATCTTATCATTGGCCATATACATTTTAGCTATCTTATTGATATTATTGGGCTCCCTTCCACTATCAATATTGGTACCATTTTATCCTATCAATGATATGTTAATAGTATCTTATGTTCTCTATGCTAAATTAGGCCTCTTATTATACCTTAATTAGTTTTTCAGCATATTAAGAGTTGCATCACCTTTATCTTGATACTAATTACCATATTGATCCCAACTTGTGTGTGTTCATGCTCAGCTGTGCCACATAATGTCTATTTGTGCATCACCTTTAAACTATCAAGGACTACTTCACTATTATTCTTTTAATGTTTGGGGAAAATATCTTGTTTTTGAATCTATCTCTAGTCCATCACAATGAATTGAGTGATCTAATATTATGGTTATATTTGGTTTACTATTTATCATGTGACTATATGTACATAAATTATTATCATTCACTCATTTATAAATTAATTATGATTATGATTATATAACAATATAATTTGTTATGAACCTAATATGATTTTCTCTTATTTAAAATTGATATATTTAATTATATTTTTCCTCTAATAACTACACCATATAGGGAAATCAATTCAAAATTGGATATAGATAATTATTGAATTTAAACTAATTTTTATATTAAATCTAATAGCAAGTCAAAAGCAATCCATGGAATCTTTAATTAAATTGTTTCATGTAGGAAGTGAACAAAAATATATGTAAAATAAAAAGAGCTCAAAAGAGAATTTTTGTCCTCTATAGGCAAGACATTCAACTATCTATTTCATTAACTTTATGCATATTTAAGAATGATAATATACTTAAATATGAAGCAATTATACATAAAGATAAGGATGCACCTAAGATTGGGGAGGAAATGTAATGGTGAAAGTTTGAGTCAATTAGTTTGGTGTCTAAATTGGTGTAATGTCCTAATCCATTGATATAGCTAAAAAATATATTTTTTCCATGTATTGTTAGGTAAGTACATAGAGATTGTTGCTTGAATTTATTTCTATTCTTTCGTCTACATTATCTTAACCTAATTCACTTATGTATTCAATTATGGTCATTATTCACAATCCATTCCTACTAGAAATAAACCCAACATATATGTCTAACATAGGTCATATATAAGGGTGTGAGGTGATCCATATATTCATGATCATTATACTTTAATGTAAGAAATAAAATTTGAATGTTTCCCTAATTAATTGTATCTTACACTTTGACCCCATGATATCTTTCCATATATTCAATTCTAACCATTTGTTATTTCTTAGCATTGGCTTATAATAGAAGAACACTAATTAGTTTTGTCACTTAATATTTTAAATTATATAATGAATCTAGCATTTGTTTTCACATTCATCCTAGTGCATTTGAATCACCTCATAATCATTCTAGAATATATGTACATATTTAATTTTTTTATCTACCAAGCTATTTAAATAGTACCATCTTGATAGAAAAACCTAAAATTATGACAAAAAAGTATCATCATATATTAGGATCATGTTAAAAAATTAAGAAAACCTTACACATCAAGTTTACAAAAAGAAATTGTTTTCACAATTACTAACTCGATTTCAAATTTAGAAGGTGACTCAACATAGAAGGTACATTATTTCACTATCTCAATCAAATAGAATGTGGGATTTAATCAAAGAGAAAACTACTCTCTATATTCATTAATGACATGCATATTCTTATTATTAAATAATATTGAATTGTTACATTTTATTCTAACCACATGGTATTACATCATATATTTTATTCTTAGATCAAATTTTAATAATAATTATTTATTTATCTATCCATCCTAAACAACCCTTTTCTTGTTTTCAAATGTAAACTAATAAATACCAAATTTAACATTGTCTCTATATAAATTTTATATATCTAAAAAAGTAACAAAAAGTAACATTTTCTTCATATATTTCTTATACTTTTTATTATATCATTCTATTCTAATTAATTAAATAAAAAATACTAATAGATATAAATTCAATATTTATCAGTAAATTTACACCATATGATTAACCATATTAATCTTATTTAACATTTAAACATTTAAAAATTAAAACACTATTTAAAAAATAATATTATAATAATTCTTAAATTTAATAATTAAATATGAAAAAACAATAATAATTTTTTTAATTAATAAATATACTATAAATATTACTATCAAGTGTTATTAAAAAATATTAAAATAGTAAACAATATTACTAGGGCGGTATTTCAAGAAACAATTTATTTTCACAAAGAAATTTAAAATAAAATAATATATAAAGTTCAACTACCATCGACTACATAAACGAGCTTTTAAATTTATAACAACTTGTCAATATGAAATTATTGCTTTCTCAATTCATCATCCACTAGTCTTGGAATTGATATTCACGAGTTAAATAGTATAAAATAGAAAAATGATTTAGCGAGTTAAGGGAAAAAAAGATTAGTGGAGACTTTTCATGTGAAATGTAAAATTCCAATGTCTTTCTATAAATAGGTATTGATTGTATAGCCACTACCATCGACTTCTCTTTCAATGTGGATATGATGGGAAATAGACCCGCATTTGCGAAAAGGGTAACAGTAAGGGAAATTAGATAAGTGGTTGGGTAATAATTAATTTGTAAACTTAAAGGCACATGGTCATTCTCATTGTAATGTTTCAATATGTTTGTCACATGAATTACTAACGTGTCCTCCTCTCAAATTTTTATTAATTATATTTTTATTACTAACAAGTAAACCCAAAGAAAGTTTAAGTTATATAAATTTTTATTTATATATGATTTTTTAATCTAAATTTTAAAGGTGGTATCATGCATTTCAATATGTAATGATCATATTAAATTTAGATATGCCTTTGTATTAAATATATTTAGTGAAGATAAAGGTCACTTGAAACACATGATTTTTGTTTGGAAAGTACAAAATAAGTTTATTTTAGATAATATAAAGTGTAAGCAGGAGATATAGTATTTATAATTTTCAAATATGATAATTTCAATACAATAAAAGTTGTGTATAAGATTTGAAATGTTAGTTATTTTAGTGAGACATTTAAGCTAAATGTTGAGATGGATTCTTGCATTAACAATAATTTTAAAATAAAAATAAATTATTTCTTTGAAAATGATAAAGAATGTTTATTTGTCAAATTTGAGATAGCAATTTAACTTATTACTCTATTTTCATTTCAAATGTTTACATGTATGAGTTAGCTTCCTATCATTGATAGTGCATTATATATATGAGTAATTGAATTTGAAATTTGAAAAGATAGTTATTAATACTTTAAAGAGGGGCTTAAAGTTGTAGAAAATAAAGAAGTTCGCCATCAAAATAGATACAAAATTTTACGATACATTTTATAAGAGAGAAAATAAGACTAATTGGTAGTGGAAAACACATACTTTGTTTATTCAAATAAAAATTATCAAGTATGATTGTATGCTTGGATGTAACACACACTTACATTGTGGTGTTAGTGTTTCCAAAATTGCATTAAATAGTTGGAACCTTAAATTCCTTCTTGTTATAATGTTAAAAACTCCTCCCATTAAACAATGATTCCAATGTTTAGGTACAAGCCTCAGTGGTGAGGACATTTTAATGCACATTTTACTTAGTCTCATGGGTGAATATCAACTATCATTAGATGTTGGAATGATGCTTGAATAGTTCAATTTTTTTTTTTTATCATTAGTATTGTCATGGATGCTAGCACACCTGTATTATGTCCCAAACACTAGCATATTTATGTTGTCATCCACTCAACTATGCTATTATCCATCTATTCATATATTTTTTTAACATATTATTAGCAAAATCACATGGCTACTTATGATTTATAAAATTTTAAATAGATGATTCATATTAGTGACTATGTGAAATGAAGGAAAATGGGTGAGGTGGGTTTTGAATGGGGGTATGCACATATCTTCCTTAGTTCATTAGGAAAAAGAGATCCCCAAGGGAAATATTAACTTTCAACCCTTAGGTGAGTCAACCTTGGTGGAGATCTTGTTATTTTCCTTATAACTAGGATGAGGTAAATCAACCAGGACAAAACTCTTGGGAGATGAGTGAAAAATACTAAATAGGTTAAATTATTCAATGTAACACATGAAAACTCTAAATTAAACCTTGATTTGACATCATCCAAAAAGAAATTACAGATCTGAGAAGAGCTTGATTTTTTGTGCTTGTCACAAAAAGGCTATGTTGAGTGTCCTCCTAGGAGTCATTCACCCAAGGGAGAATGGATCTTGCTATAGGGGTTAAACAAATTCTTTCATAGTCCCCTAGTCCTATGTCTACACTCTTGATTCCTTCAAGTTTCACAATCAAAAATTCAGAAATAAATTTGGAAAGTGAGTTTCCATATCTTGACATCAACTTTCAAAACTTTTACAACTTCGAAAACTTTTGCAACTTTGACAACTTTTTTAATTTTTCTCCTTTGGTAGATCTTCAATCCCTTGTCAACCTAAGATCTGGAAAGAACACAATGGGAAAAAATTGTTTGTTTTTGGTGAATGGGGTTTTGCCTTCATCAAACCCCATTTTCGTAATTAAACCTTGAATTGGAACAATGAAATAGGAAAGGAATTATGAATGAACAATTTCTATGTTGCAACTCATCAAACCCTTGATTTGAAACCCTTGAAGGATCGAAACTTAATAGATGTCTACAAGGTCTTGATCTCACATGAAATGGATTGATTGATGATGTGATATTGATGCTTGAATGTTGATTTTGAACTTGAAACTTGAAACCTACATCACAATGTTAGCTCCAAAAAAATGCACGATGCCTTACAAATTTGACATTCAATGCTTGAGATATTGAACGTTGCAACAAATGCTTAAGAAATATGCTATTGAACATCATTAACAATAATATTAGCTCTTGTGAAACTTCAACTGATGCTCTCATAAATTTTGTAGGATTTGAATTGATAAAAACACCTTGCTTTTATAAACATTTTTCTAATTTCACGAAAATTAAAAATTACAAGCCGCAACATAAAACTTGAATTTAGGACTTTAAGATGCCTTCAAAATTATGTTTAAGATTTGAATTATGATCTTAAAGGGACCCATTCACCAAAGGGTGAATGGGTCCTGACCTAAATTGAAACGACCTATTCATTTTGGGGTGATAAAAATGATAATTGTATAAATTAAATCATAATTCCCCTTTCCAAAATTGCAATTAATTAGGCTTATAGATGCATAATTGGGCCAATTAGCGGATTAATTAAGTCCATTTAATTAAGGGACCCAAACATACTATGAAAA
This sequence comes from Sequoiadendron giganteum, assembly GCA_007115665.2. Taxonomy (NCBI): domain Eukaryota; kingdom Viridiplantae; phylum Streptophyta; class Pinopsida; order Cupressales; family Cupressaceae; genus Sequoiadendron; species Sequoiadendron giganteum. The sequence goes on along the minus strand of CM021106.1, from coordinate 586,532,543 downwards.
TTTAAAGTACATTATCCAATATTAGGCTAATGCAAGAAGTTTGGTTCACAAAAAGCTCAAAAAGTGGAAGTGTTTTTGTTCTTTCTCAGAATTTGTCATGCTTGGACTAAAAATTTGAAGTACTTACACAATAAATATTAAGAAAATTTACTAATATGAAATTTAATATTTTGAATCTAGTTTCTAAATATGTAATTTATTCTAATACCCAGTTGATAAAAAATAAATTTTAATAGGCATGTAAAAAACCCACATTTTAAAAGACTTTTTTTTTACCATACCATGCACGTGTATGGACACCACGTTTTTACCTAAATAAAAGTATTTTTTTAATTTATTTTGGGGAAAGATATATGTAACAACCCGATGAAATTGATGAGGATATTTTTTTATAATTTTTTTTTAATAATTTTTTTAAAAAATTTTTTTTGGACCTAATTGTTGTTTTTAAAAATCAACATGCACGAACAACATAATTGGGCGTAAAATAAATAATGTTTAAATATTTTTTCATTGTGTAGAGAAATGTCTAAGAATTTATGTCATAATTTTTTTAGCAAAAGAATTAACACAAAAAAGTTATTGAAAAACAAAAACCATTTGATATTTCAAGTTTATGAACCAGTTTACTTAAGAATTAAATAGGAAACATAATCCAATCTTAATGAAAATACTATATTTAGAAACTAGACATCATGATCTACAATGAGTTTTAGTTCATAGATTAACTCTAAAAAAAAATCCATTAGCTATATTGCCAAAGTTTGATATTTCTCTTCAATCTGCCTTAGTTTTTTAGTTGTAGGTCAGAGGCTAAGGGTCAGGTTGCCAAACCTTTCTTGAGCCTAAAATCAAATTAAAAAGAGGTTTGGGGATTCAAACTTTAAATACTTTGTACCCATTCTAAAATTTTCAAAAAATATATATTTTTAGAATGGGTACCCATTTTAGAAAATTTCTATATTTGAAAATTCCTATTTTCGGAAATTTTTAAAATAGGTACTTATTTTATAAAATTTCTATTTTTTGAATTTTTTAGAACAGTACCCATTTTGTCTTTAGAAAGGTAGCCGTTTTGACTCTACAACAAGTACCTATTCTATCTTTAGAATGGGTACCCATTTTTTAGGCTCAGGTTTCCATTCCTAAACAGGTACTTTCTTTTATCAAATGGGTACCCATTTCTTTTGATGTTATTTTTATCAAAACTTCGCCTCTTCATGGACCCAACTTCTTGCACTTACCCCACTACACTATGGAAATTCATACCTTATATCAATTAACATTAATTTGGATTCACATTGAGATTACTATTATTTACACAATGACAATCATATGTTGTGTGTGATTTTTTGTTAGGTAACATATAATTCAAAAAGTTCTTGATTTCATATCTACTAAGTCCTTGGGACCACTCTTGGTCCTTAGTTTCAATTATATTATTCCACACCTGCAAGAACATTGTTTTGAGGTAAATTTATTGTACTAGTTTATCATAGTCCATTTTAGGAATAATATTCTAAGTATAATTTTCAATGCTTCTAAGAAAATTTCGACACCTATTTTTTTTATGGATATGGAGCACAACGTGAGTAGAGTGTGGAGTGAGAAGAAATAGAGGGGCTCTTTATTTAAAATTTGTGAAGGAGTAGGAAAAAATTACCTTGATCCTTATGGCTCTAGGTGTTCTTGGTTATTCTCTACTTGGGTTGCGCAACCTATGGAGTTGACTTGATGTGTTGAGAGATTTGTGCAGAAGACTTAACCATGCATTGAGAGAAATTGTAAAAGGGGAACTACAAAAATGGCTAGATACAGGATTTATCTACCCTATTTTAGATAGCTAGTGGGTGTCCCTATTGGTGATTGTGCCCAAAAAAGGAGGGAAGTGGCAAGTTTGTGTTGACTATAGGGAGCTTAATGCTACCACCAAAAAAGACCATTTTCCCTTAGCTTTCATAGATCGAGTTTTGGACTCACTTGTAGGAAAGGATTACTTTTCTTTCCTAGATGGATTAAGTGGCTATAACTAGATCCAAATTGCACCAGAGGACCAGGAGAAGACCACTATGACCTATCCATGGGGGACCTATGTGTACTCAGTACTTCCATTTGGCTTATGCAATGCACCTACAACTTTTCAGAGGGAAGTCATTAGCATACTTTTATATATCTCTCTTGATTGCATGGAAATCTATATGGATGACTTCACTACTTATGGTGCTAATTTCATTGAAGCATTGGAAAATATTAGGAGATTCCTACAGAGATGTGCAGGCCAAAATATAAGTGCTTCATGATGATGCACGAAGGTGTAGTTCTTGGCCACTACATCTCTCACAAAGGAATTCAAGTAGATCCTCCAAAAATTGAGGTGATCACCAATCTTCCTATCCCTGCAAAATAAAAAGATGTTAGGAGTTTCTTACGAAATGCAAGTTATTATAGGAGGTTCATCAAAGACTTCAAAAAAATTGAAGAACCATTATATAATCTCCTAACTAAAGATGTTGAAGTCCAATGGACAAAATACTATGACAAGGCATTTTTTGACTTGAAAGAAGATTTAACTCTTGCTCCTATACTCAAGGGTTCTAATTGGGGTCTTGCTTTTAACATCCATACAAATGCATTAGACTATTCTATAGGAGCAATCTTAGGACAAAAATAAGGAACTATTAAAAATTCTATTTATTTTGTGAACAAAAATCTAAAGGAAGCCGAATTCAACTATAAAGTGACAAAGAAAGAAATCTTGGCAGTGATCTATACCATAAAAAAATTGAGGCACTACAAAATAGGCTACCATATTTTTGTGCACACTAATCCTATACCCATTAGATACCTTATGAATAAACCCTTGATCTCAGGTAGGCCAACAAGATGGTTATTACTGATGCAGGAGTTTGACATAACCATTGTGGATAAACTAGGGAAGGCCAATATTGTTGTAGACTTTCTTTCGAGGTTGAATACATTATAGGATAATCAAGTCATAGATGGCTCTTTCTATAATGATCATTTATTCTCCATCAGTGTGCAAACACCCTGGTATGCTGACATAGCTAACTATCTAGTCACAAAGAGAGTTCCTCCTTACTTCTCTCCAAAAGAGAAGGGGGTGCTCATTGAAAAATATTTTCCTTTCTCATGGATTGTTAGATGTTCGTTCTACACTAGACTAGACCATGTCAAGAGGAGATGTGTAAGGTAAGATGAGACATATGATATTTTGCATGCATGTAACAATGAACCCTATGGAGGGAATTTTGCAGCCAAGCGGACAACAATGGAGATTTTGAATAGAGGATATTACTAGCCCACACTCCACAAGGATGCAGGGAGATATACAACAAAGTGTGACAGATGCTAAAGGATGGGCTGACCAACCAAATATGATGAGATTCTACTTTAACCCTAGGTAGTAATCACTCCATTTGATAAGTGGGGATTGGATTTTGTAGGACACATTGATCCTCCATCAAATGGTAAATACTATATCGTGGTATGCATCGATTATTTTATCAAGTGGGTAGAAGTTAAGGCCATGAAGAATGCAAGAGATAATAAGGTTGCAAAAAAAATTTATGAGGAAATTTCCACAGAGTATGGGGTTCCAAGAGAGATAGTGACTGATCAAGGGGCTCAATTCAATTCAACCCTTGTTGTAGTACTGGTCAATGAGTACAACATTATTCACAAGAAGTCTACTCCTTATCACCCTTAGTCTAATGGCCAAGTTGAGGTGACCAACAGAGAAATTGAATCTATTCTAACCAAAATAGTGTCTATCCATAGAAAGGATTGGGAAAGCATACTTACTAGAAGTTGTTTGGGCCTACAAAACTACCTGGAAAACAACTACAGGATTCACTCCATTTGAGTTTCTATATGGAAAAATAGTTATGATTCCCATTGAATTTGAGCATAAGACTCCTAGGACTGTAATAGACTTGGGGATGGATATCTCTGAGGCACAAAGGGATAGAATCATGTAGCTTAATGCTTTGAATGAGATGAGGAAGGTAGCATTGCATCACACAAAGGTAGTGTCGATTCAAAGAGTAAAGTGGGATGAAAAATTCATAAAGGATAATAAATTCTAGCGAGGTGATTGAAAACTACTCTATGACTCAAGGTATCAAGGCAATGTAAGAAAATTGTAAACAAGGTGGCTAGGACCATATGAGGTTGTTGAACTATTTTCCAATGGAGATATTCAGCTCACTACCTTTGACCCTGTTAGATTTAAGTTGCTTGTCAATGATCATCACCTCAAGTTGTTTCACAAGCCAACTTCCAAGGAGGAATTCTTGCAGAAATTGACTTAGCATACAACACCCAAACTTCCTGTAGTCTAAGGAAGCGTACCTAGTGTCCCTCCTTTTGGCTAACTAAGGTATGTAGCTTGTCATAATAAAGAATTCCACTTTTGTGGGGGTCCACTTCTTCACCCATCAACCAATCCATCTCGACCTTTCTCTCTCTTCCATCACACTACCATCCTTTCACTTCATTCCATTCCACCTTATTCCACTCCATTTTCATTAATTGCTCACTTGATTTCTTAAAAATTGACTGACCAGTCCTTTCTCCATAATATTTGCAAAAAGTATTCCACAAATTCAGGTACATACACATTAATTTGTTATATCATAATTATATTTTATTCGATTCATTTAATTATTGTACATTGATATGGATGTTCTCCATAGCATGTAATTATTCTATGCCCCTTTCAAATCATCATTACCACCTCACATGTGAGGACACATGTGGAAATTTAGGTTGGGGGAAAAAGTGTGAATACTATGTTTGTATGTTTCTCCATATTGGTTCACGTCAGCAAGTTTAAATTATTGAGCCAATTTTAATTATGAGTGATATGATGGATCACATGTGTGAAACAACATCTACCACCACCATTTTTCTTGATCATAGCCTTCATTTATTACTCCTTTACTGCCTTTATTTCTCATGTCATAATCTTAAGCCAAAAAGGTAAAATTGAGATGACACTGGTGTTGGAAATTTAGCAACATTGCAGGAAGGGAAACTTTGTAGAGTGATTGTTTGATTGTAGACAGTTGAACAATGGGAGGTGGGTATCTTCGAAATGAACCTACCATTCATGAAGTATTATTGCAGGATGCACCTTGCCTAAACAAGTTCAAAAATTTTGGATGGTTTGATTATTTCCTAAAGCTAAATAGTTTTAATAAAGATATTGCATTAGAATTTTCCCAGACATTGTCAAAAGGAAAGGCCATGATAAAAGGGTTGGAGGTCATAGGCAATGAAGTGAGGATTACATAAGTTATAGGGTTTCCTATCGATAGGGAACATTACCGTGCTACTAGAGACACCAGGTTAGCAAGGGCTGAATTTATAGAACCTACTAACCCTCCATTGAGTGTGGAAAAACAACATGTGAAGAGAATATCTCTTCCTTGGCCATGAAATAAAGTATTTGTTTATGTTGTGAAGTACATTATATGTGAAGGTCATAAGTCGAATCTACATTTTGTGCATTTCAAACTCCTAAATCACATGAGGCATTGGAGAAGAATGAATGTGCTAAAAATACTATAACACCTTATTTCAATCATGAAGGCCGAGACCCAAACAGGTAGAGATAATTATGTTTCCCACCATTTTCTAATCAAATTATTTGTTGAGAAGTCTATGCATGATGTGTCTGATATGACTTGGGAATAATTCTTGAATATTGATAAAATTAGACCAAAGAATTCATGACCTAGGGTTTTACCTCAACCTTGTAGGGTTAGTAGGAGAGTGATCAATGTTCGAGCCACTCTTGGAGCCTCAAATTCTAGGGCAAGCCCTAGTGTAAACTCTCCTATAGTCAAACAAACCATTTAGATTAGTTCTTATGAGACTGAACATTCAGACAAAGAAATTTCCTCTCGAGATTCTGATGATGATGTTCCTCTTAGAACCTTAATGATAACTAGGGCACAAAATAAGGAAAAAAATTAAGAAAGGGAAAAGCTAAACAAAAATGACAAAAATAATTGCTAATCTCTAAGAAATGGAAGGTTGACACTCTTCTTCCTGTAGCAAAAGGAAACATGAAATCCCTCCTAAAAAATCAAGACTAGCTGAGAAAGCCTTTGGTGTATCTCCAAAGGGAATCCCTAAGCCTAGAGAAACATCACGGGAGAGTACAAAAGCTCTAATGGGGAAAGTGAATGTCAAGGAAAAGGACATATTTGAGGAAGCAACAAATGTAATGCTGACATATCTTGCTGACATCGTAGAACAAGTTGAAAGCCAAGGGTGAGAAAAATCAGGAGCTCCTACAGGAAGAGCAGAAGCAAGAGTTCCTATAGCAAGAGAAAGAACAAAAACTAGATTCCCTATAGCTAGAACCGGGAGAACAGTCAACACCTCTATAGATGAAATTGGTTGAACAAAAGAAATCCCTATAGTTGGTACTATGTGAAGAGCAATCAAAATTGCTAGGAAATGTTCTTTTAGGAATACATAGGCCCTCTAATTCTTCAATGTACATGGTAGCCACGAACTTATGGAAAGAATTTCAAAGGAGGGAATAATAATGGAAGGAGGGGAATCACAGGCTAAAGAGGGAAATTCAAAAGAGAGATGAAGAGATTGAAGATAAGAATGAAGAAATTGCTGCTTTAAAGAAAAAGGTGGATAATATGGAAGCCTAAGTACCTCAGATCTTAGAGTTTATGAATCCTCCAAGTTTCTATACTATGTATTTGAAGGAGAACAATATTTCTTTTAAACTAGAAAGGATTGTTTCAAGTTTGAATCCTTCCATTGAGACCCCTCCTGAATTTCTGAATGCTTATCGGATTGCTCCTCCTGAAATGATTTTTTTTTTATGTGAATTCTACTTGCATAATTATGTTGTGACCCAAGACCATGTTTTGAATCCACTATTGTATGTTGGAGATGTCTAATTAAGGTAATTTAAGTCCTGGATACAAAACAAAGTTAGTTGGGGAAAATAGTTTAGGACTTAGAGGAAAATTGAATCCAACAATCCCCTCTCCATCATGGCTAAATCTAGAAATCTAGGAGACTTTTTAGGGATTGGCACAAAATTATTTACCAACAAAGATATGGCAATAGGATCTTGTCTAAGAGATAAGCAGTTTATAAATAATATGAGGAGGTAGAAAAAACCAAAGGGGAATTTGTAATGGGATACTTGTCACAAAGGTGGACCAACCTAACTGATGAATTGAAACAAGATGAGCCTCATACTATGCAGAACTATGTTGTAGCACTCAAGAGAGTTGATAGATATATATAGATTGGAAGGATCAAGAGACAATTTTGGCTTCCACTAACTTTTCAACCACCTATCCTATTGTGGCATGTGCCAAATTTCTTGTATTAACAGTACGATATAGCTATGGAGAGATAGATATAAAGCAATTTGGATAGACAAAAAGGGTTCTATTGGGAACCTAATTCATGCACAATGAAAATTGATGGAGCATAGTTAGAAGTTGAAAATTTTAGGGCATTGACCAAGCAAAAGAACAACTCTTCATGTGCTCGAGGTCTAGCAAAACCTTAGGTTGGGGGGAGTGATGAGTCCAATTTATGGTTCAATTTTGATAGAGTTTGTTATGAATTTGGTGTAGTTGTCATATACTTTGATGCTTCGATGTTGACCTTTTTATGATATTTCCCCAAAACCATAAACATTGGGAATAATCTTATTTTCATAACCTTTAAATGATATTGACATGCTATATTAACTATCTATGTGAATTTTGCATGTGGATTAATGAATGTCACTTTAAGATAGTTACAAATATGCAATTTTTGTACGTACTAATATTTTCATGTAGATATAATTAGAGGCCTGCAATTGAGGGAGATTCTGCCAGCTATTCATTCACCATAATGGTCAACAAGGTGATCATTCAAGGAGGGAATACTCTCGATGGCATGAGATTCCCCATTCAAATCAAAATTGTAACCACCTTGTAAATTGTCTTAATTTTCTGTTCAGTGAATATAGGCATTACTAGTGTGCTAAGTTTGTGTTTAGGAAAACATGCTTGACCATATTTCGTGCATATGTAACTGCCTCTCCACTTTTTATGCTTTCCCTAAAGTGGCATCCTCTTGATCTATGGGAGTTGATCACCTTGGTACGTGATTAGTTAGTAGCTTCTTTTCCTATAAATAAGACTCGGAAGCTCCTTCTTAGGAGGTTTCTTAATCTAATGATGTACTCACATTCTTAGGTTTAGATTAATACAGTCATGTTGCTCAATTGTACTCATGTTTTCCAATGAATTAAATGAAGTTGTAATTTCATGCATTTGATTTTACATTTGTTTTAAGGGATACTCATCCAAGGGGAGCCACTTGGTGAGTATTATGTCCCTTAGTTTAGCTAGTTATTACCTTTTTTTCTAGTAATTAGTAAATAATCTAGCAATATTTATTCCTTTAGCCACTACAATTCCATTATATGACTATTCTTGCAGACAAAGTAGACAAAGTAGTTTCCTATTTGTTCACTCAGATTTTCATTTTTGTCATGCATTTCAGCTTATTATAGTTATTGGTTGATGCTCAACACTTATGTTTTTTCCTTTCAAGCAATTTAATTTCAGCATTATGTCTTTCTTAGTTGTAATATGAATATGACTACTTTGGATTCCTAGTGAACATATTGTGCTGACCCATTTCACGTTTATGTTGTTGAGTTGACAAGTTAAATGCACCTTCATGATGATTAAAATAGCTATTGAAGTTAGCTATCCAATCTCTGAATCACACTTGTAAGGGATTAAACCTATCTCCCTGTTTCTCCCTCCCACTTGATCACTCTCTCTTTTGAGTCTCTCCATCCTATCCCCTCTCCCTTTATTAGGTCTCTCTCACTCAATCACTCACTCACTCCCTCTATCTCTCTCCTCTCTACCCTTAAACCTCTACCCTCTACTCATAATCCATAAACCCTTAACCCTTAAACATTCTACCCTCTAGCCTTAACCCTCCCTCCCTCTACTCTCTCCCACTCTCTCTCTCCCTCTCTCTCAACCCTCTCCCTCCTACCCCCTCTCACACTCTCAGGTCTCTCTCTCTCTCAATAACTCCCTTTATTTTTCTCCCCTCTACCATTAACCCTAAAACCTCTACCGCCTACCCTTAACCCTACCTACCTCTATCTCTCTCCCACTCACTCCCTCCCTCTCTCAAGTCCCTCCCTCCTTTCCCCTCTACCCTTTAACCTTCAACCATAAACCCTTGAACCCTTAACCCTAAACCCTAAACCCTTAACCATTAAACATTTTACCCTCTACCCTTAACCCTCCCTCCCGATATTTGTTTCCCACTCCCTCCCTCTCTCTCTCTATAAACCCTCTCCCTCCTACTCTCTCTCTCTTAGTCTTTCTCTCTCTCTATCTCTCTCTATCTCTCACCTCTACCCTTAACCCTAAACCGTAAACCCTTAACCCTTAAACCCTAAACCCTTAAACCCTCTACCTTCTACCCTTAACCCTCTCTCTTTATCTCTCTCCCACTCCCTCCCAACTCTTCTCCCTCTCTAGGGTCTCTCTCCTTTTCATTCAATCACTCCCTCTATCTCTCTCCCCTCTACCCTTAACCGTCTACCCTCTACTCCCAACCCTTAAACCCTAAACCCTTAAACCTCTACCCTTAACCCTCTAACCTAAACTCTTAACCCTAAAACCCTAAACCCTTAAACCCTCTACCCTAAACCCTACTCCTAAACCCCTAACCCTTAAACCCTAAACCCTAAACCCTACCCTGACACGCTTAACCCTCCCTCCCTCCATCTCTCTCCCACTCCCTCCCTATCTCTCTCTCAAGTCTCTCCCTCCCACCCCCTCTCCCTCTCCCGAGTCTCTCTCTCGAACTCACTAACTCCCTTTATGTCTCTCCCCTCTACCCTCAAACCTCTACCCTTTACCCTTTACCCTTCAACCATAAACCCTTAAACCATTAACCCTCTACCCTTAACCTTAAACCATAAACCCTTAACCCTTAAACCAAAAACCCTTAAAACTTCTATCTGCTACCCTTAACCCTTCCTCCCTCTCTCTCTCTAAACCCTCTCCCTCCTACCCTCTCTCTCTCTATCTCTCTCTCACATTTACCCTTAACCCTAAACCCTAAACCCTTAACCCTTAAACACTAAACCCTTAAACCCTCTACCGTCTACTATTAACCCTCTCTCTCTATCTCTCTCCCACTCCCTCCCTATCTCTCTCTCTCTCAAGTCTCTCCCTCCCATCCCCTCTCCATATCTTGGGTCTCTCTATATCATTCACTCACTCCCTCTATCTATCTCCCCTATACCCTTAACCCTCTACCCTCTACCCATAACCCTTTAACCCTAAACCCTTAAAACCTTAAACCTCTACCCTTAACCGTCTACCTTAAATTCTTAACCTTTAAACCCTTAACTCTTAAACCCTCTACCCTCTACCCTTAACCATCTACCCTAAATCATTAAACCTTAAACCCTAAAACCTTAAACCCTCTACCATCTACCCTTTACCCTCCCTCCCTCCATCTCTCCCCCACTCCCTCACTATCTCTCTCTCTGTTCTCTCCCTGTCACCCCCTCTCCCTCTCTCGAGTCTCTCTCACCTCTACCCTTAACTCTCTACCCTGTACCCTTAACCCTTAAACCCTTAACCCTCTACCCTCAACCCAATACCCTCTACCCTCAAACCTAATCCCTCAACCCTTTACCCTCAACCTTCTACCCTCAACCTTAAACTCTCAACCCTCAACATTTAAAGTTTCTACCATCAGCCTAATACCCTCTACCCTCTACCCTCAAACCTAATCCCTCAACCCTTTACCCTCAACCTTCTACCCTCAACCTCAAACTCTCAACCCTCAACGTTTAAAGTTTCTACCATTAGCCTAATATCCTCTACCCTCTACCCTATAAATTGGACCCTCAACCCTAATCCCTCAAACCTATACCCTAAACCCTCTACCCTCAACCCTAAACTATAAACCATAAACCCTTAAACCCTAATTCCTTGAACCTTCTACCTTCTACCCTCTACCATCAACCCTCTACCCTCTACCCTCTACCCTTGGCCCTAATCCCTCAATCCTATACCCTCAACCCAATACCCTAAACTATCAACCCTATAGGTCCTCAACCCTATACCCACAATTCTCAATCCTCTACCATATACATTGGATCATCAACCCTTATCTATCTTTGTCCCTCCCTCTTTTATCCTCTCTATCTCACTTCTCCCTCCATCTCTCCATCCATCCATCCCTCCCTCTCTTTCCTAATCTCTCAAACTTATACCGTCAACCCTTAAAACCTTAAACACTCAACCCTATTCCCTATACCCTCAATCCTCAACCCTTAAGTCCTAAACCCTTAAACCCTCTACCCTCTACCCTAAACCCAATACCCTCTACCCTCAATCCTAATCCCTCAACCCTTAAACCCTTAAACCCAATTAAAATCTCTACCCTAATCCCTCAACCCTTAACCCTTTATCCTTGAACCCTTAAACCATCAACCTTCAACCCTCTACCTTCAACCCTTAACCCTTAACCCTAAACCCTGAACCCCTATACCCTCCACCCTATATGTTGGACCCTCAACCCTAATCCATCAACCCTATACCCTCAACCTTAAACTCTCGACTCTCAACCCTTAAAACCTAAACCCTTAAACCCTCTACCCTCTACCCTATACATTAAACCCTTAACCCTCAATTATCAACCCTCAACCCTCAATACTCAACCCTTAAACCCTAAATCATCAACCTTTACACCCTCTACCCTATAAATTAGACCCTCAACCCTAATAATTCAATCATTTACCCTTAACCCTCTACCCTTAATGCTAAATCCTCAACCCTAAACCCTTAAACCTTCTACCTTCTACCTTCTACTGTCAACCAAATACCCTCTACCTTCAACCCTATACCCTCAAGCCAATATCCTAAACCATCAACCCTATACCCTCAATTCTCAACCCTTTATCCTATACATTGGATCCTCAAACCTCATATATCTTTTTCCTCTCTCCTCTTCTCTCCTTCTCTCTATCTCACTTTTCCCTCCATCTATCCTTCCATCCTTCCCTCCCTCTCTACCCTATACATTGGATCCTAAACCCTCATATATCTTTGTCCCCTCTTCTTCTCTCCTTCTCTCTATATCACTTCTATCTCCATTTCTCCCTCTATCCTTCCCTCCCTCTCTACCATAATCCCTCAACCCTTAAACCCTTAAAAACTAAACCCTCAACCCTTAAATCCTTAAAACCTCAACCCTTAAGCCTTAACCCTTAAACTCTATACCCTCTACCATCAACCCAATACCCTCTACCCTCAACCCTTAAACCCTTAAACCCAAGTAAACTCTCTACCCTAATCCCTCAACCATCAACCTTTAATCCCTCAACCCTCTACCGTCTACCCTCAACCCTCAACCCTTAAACCCTTAAACCCTTAAACCATAATCCCTCAACCCCTATACCCTCTACCCTATACATTATACCCTAAACCCTAATCCCTCAACCCTATACCCTCAACCTTCTACCCTCAACCTTAAACCCTTAAAAGCTAAACCCTCAACCATTAATCCTTCAATCGTAGGTAGGTAGGGAATTATAGGTGAGATATAGAGTGATGATGGGAGAGGTAGGTAGACAAAGGTATAGGGGAGATAAATATAGGTAGAGAGAGAAGGATATGTAGAGAGAGGATAGATAGAGAGAAGTAGAGATGGGAGGTAGGGACAAGTAGGGATGAGATAGAGGTGAGTGTGTGTGTGTGTGTGCAAGAGAGAGAGGGGAGGTAGAGAGAGAGGTATATGGACATAGAGGAGATATAGAGAGAAGAGAGGGAAAGAGATATGGAGGAAACACAATTGAGATATAGAGTGATGGAGGGAAAGATGGGTAAAGAGAGGGAGAGGGGAGATAAAGATAGAAAGAGAGAGAAAGAGATGTAGAGAGAGATGATAGATAGAGAGAAGTAGAGAGTGGAGGGATGGAGGAAGAGGAAAGGAGATAGAGGTGAGTGTGTGTGAGAGGAGATAAAATTAAGGGAGAGAGGAAGGGGGGAGAGAGAAAGAGAGTAGAGAGGGAATGGGGGAGGGAGAGAGAGTAGATAAGGAAGGAGATATTAAGAGAGAAAGTCGGGGAAGGGAGAGAGAGGTAGAGAGAGTGGTAGTGGAGAGAGAGGTAGGTAGAGAGGGAAGGAGAGAGGGAGAGATAGGAGGGAGAGAGGGAGAGATAGGAGGGAGAGATGAGAGGAGGGAAAGTGAGATGGAGAGAGTGGTGAGATAGAGATTAGAGAGGTAAGGAGAGAATAATAAATGGAGATAAAGAGAGAGAGGGAGGTTGGAGGGAGGAAAAGGTAGAAAGGGATAAGTGAGACATAGAAATTGAAGGAGGGAAAGTGGGATAGAGAGAGAATGGTTATTTAGAGAGGAGGGAGTGAGAGGGAAGGAGGGAAAGTGGGAGAGAGAGAGAATGGTGATTTAAAGAGGAGGAGGTTAGAGATAGATATAGGGATAATGGTGAGATAGAGAGGAGAGACTGAGACAAAAAGAGAGGGATGGAGAGACATAGAGAGAGGTAGGTTGAGGAAGAGAGAGGAGAGATAGAGAGTAGAGAGGGAAAGAGGTGGGGAAGGAGACATAGGTGAGATAAAGAGGGATGGAGAGAGAGTGATGGAGGGAGAGGTAGGTATAGAGAGGTAAAGAGAGAGGAGATATAGAGAGTAGAGAGGGGAGGGATGGAGGGAGAGGTAGGGAGGGAGATAGAGGTGTTTGTGTGTGATTGAGAGGGAGAGAGAATTGTGAGAAAGAGAGAGAAAGAGGGGGGAGAGAGGGAGTGACAATAGTAAGAGAGATTGGGAGGAGAGACAAAAGTAAGGGGAGGGAGGGTGAGGTTGAGAGAGGGAGGGAGAGGAGAGATAGAGAGAAGTACAGAGGGAAGGAGGGAGTGAGGGAGTGTTAATAAGGGAGATAGAGGTTTGTGTGTGTGTGAGAGAGGGATAGAGAGACTGGTGAGATAGAGATGAGAGAGTGAGAGTGAGGGATATAGAATTATGATATAGAGGGGAGAGGTTTAAATAAAAAGAAGGGGAAGAGAGGGTTAGAAAGTGAGAGAGAGATGTAGGTAGAGGGAGTGAAAGGAGAGGAGAGTAGAGAGAGAAAGAGGTAGGGAGGGAGAAATAATCAAGATACAAAGTGATGGAGTGAGAGGTAGGTATAGAGATAGAGAGAGGGTAGATAAAGATAAGTAGAGAGGGAAGGAGATGTAGAGAGAGAAGAGATAGAGAGAATTAGAGAGGGGAGGGAGGGAGGAAGATGTAGGGAGGAGATAGAGGGGTCTGTGTGAGATAGAGAGGGGAGAGAGGGATGAAGGGAGAGAGAGAGAGAGGGAGTGGAGAGATAGAGAGTAGAGAGAATGAGAGAGTGAGAGAGTGAGAGAGAAAGATGATATAACTTGTTAACTACTAAAATTTGAATTGCTGATACTGAAATTTGACTATGTTTGAAATTTTTAATATCTTCTAAACACTGGAATTTTCATTATAACTCCTAGAGATCTGAAACCACTCTCAAACATTCTACCTATATAAATGAAATATAACTTAAAGTATAAGAAATTAAATGTCCATATGTAAATTTCAACTTATACTTCCCTTGTAGAGAAAGAGAAAATGAAAGAGTTTAGAAAAATGCATTCCAAAAGTCATTGCAAAAAGAAAGAGTTCACAAGTTTATTTATTGAAAAATTCAAGCCATTTGGAGAGCTCCAAATAGGCTTTGTATTACCAAGCCTATTTGGTGAGTGCCAAATTTAGCGCTCTCCAAATTTGGCGAGTGCAATATGAAATATTATGGGTTTTTTTTTTTCAATTTTAGACCAAAATTGTGTCACAAATTCATGCACTTACCCATGATAAAGTTGTCATCTTCACAAAAACTCACATATAGGTCGAATTGAAAAGTTTCAGAACTTGAGATCTAAGAGGAAGCAAGTGTAGACCTTGGACCTTAGGATCACTTTCAGAGTTTTCAAAAATCAAGAGTGAGACTAATACACCACAGAGGGAATCTTAGTCCTCCCAAGGGCATCTTTCACATATTCTTTGAGATTTTTTTTCAAGATTCATAGGTTTTAGATCTTCCCCAAAAAATAGTAGGGGAACTAAGACAATAGTAAGGGCATCTTTGTCCTTCCTCGCATATCTCGACAACTTCTTTTCATTTTTAGAAACCTCACAACATCTCCAAACTTCCCAAGTACACACATCCTATCTTGTTGTTGCATAATTTTATCATTTGCATCTCTCATTTAGCTTGCATAACTAGGTTTTTTAGGTTGAATTCTTATTTGTCTTTTCCAAGCATTTTCTTGGTGGTGAACTTCTAAAAGATGAAAGAACCCCCTTCCTAGGTCCTCCTAATTGAGAATTTATTCACCTTGTGAGGTTGACGGTCAATCCAATTAGGGTTCTTACAACAATATCAAATGGCCTAGAGAAATTAGGTGAACTCACCCTTTTCCATTTTTCAATGGTTCATTAGTGAATATCCCTTTGATATTTCTCTTGTGGGAGACCTAGATATGTTTGCTTTTTTGAATTTTTGTCCATTTCTTGTTGTGGGTTTAAGCACTGCTAAAGATGTGTTTAGTATTACAGATGGGTTTGGTTCAGATTTTTTTGGTCTACATTTTGTGTCAGGAGACTCTTCCCTTGGCCGGTGTGGGAATCTAGGGATGTAATTCCTCAATGTTTCTTCTAGTTCCCATGGATTCCTTATTTGGAGGCCTTATTATAGATTGTTTGCTCTGGCTTCTCAGTATTTTTCTATGAGCTTGGTTGTTGAAGGTTTTCTACACATGGGTATTCTTCTCATTGCTTGAAGCTTTCCATGTTCTTGTGGTTGTATGAGTGTAGATACTTAAAATTGTCCTAAATGGTGTTACATGCTTGAATCTAGTCACTAACACCGTTTCATCTTTAAATATCACCTTCTTTTTTCCTATTTGACTAAATAAGCCTAGTTATTTAATTAAATACATCATTTTCCTCTATTAATCTAACTGATTGAATTAGTTTAATTTTTTTAGCAGCTCGTCGGTGCTCCCCTTGGGGTACGTGACATGGAGTAACCGCTTCCTATGGATCCATTAACTATGGAAGTTATATGAGGCATTAACAGGTCAACCTTTTAGTTCAATGATAATTGTGGGGCCAATAATTGGTATCAAAGCCAAAGGTGTCCGGTTTGAATCCCCTTGGTTGATGAGGGGGAGATTATTGGAAAATTGTTAGCTCTCCCCTTGACATTCATGACATGGACTAACTACCTCCCATGGATCCATTAACTCTAGCGGATGTATCAAGTATTCAAAATTCAACCTTTTGGTGCAATAACAACCATGGGGCCAACAAATTCACCCCCTTTCATCTTCAACCTTTCATCTTGTTTAATAGAATAAGGTAAATTATTCAATCTAAACCTCGTCATGTCCTCTCATTTAATTAAATAATCTAAATCATTTAATTATTTGTCACTTCCCCCTTTCTCATTGAATAAATAAATAATTTGATTACAATCCTCATATTCCTCAACTTGCACTATTAAAGTTTTGTTTTAATTACTCAATTGCTAATTTCCTCTCCCATCCACTTGCATAGGAAATATTCCATTGGAATATTCTCCTATTTGGCTCCAAAAATGGAATGATTTATTTGAAATAAACTTTGTAAAAAACTTTGAAAATTGTTTCAAAGTGTGTTTGTTTGAATCATTCTTATTCCTCGATCTTTCCTTGATCCATGTGATCTTTGATTCTCATCCATTGATGACAATCCTTAATCCATGTTTGTCCCTTCATTCAATATTGACCATTGATAGATCAAATTGATTTGAGACCTTGATTCTTAATTTTCTCTCCTATAAATACAACACTCTTTGGAGAGAAATAAATCCATATTTTCATAGAAAATTTATGTTGTTGAAATTCATACTCACTTGCATCCACATTTAGAGTATCTTAGCATTTCAGATTAATCTTCATCCATATTAGCTTAAGCATCCATTAATGACTTCCATTTTAGATTAATGCATCCATTTTAGTATATTTTATATCCATGGCTTGCATCTTTGAACTTTGTTTCCATTTAGCATATCTTGCATCCATCTCCATCAAGCATCATATCATTTAATACTTATCTTCATCATGTTAGACTGGTTTTGCATCCACGTTTCATTCATATCGCATCAATTTCATCGATTTTCAGAAATAAAATCAATTGAAATAACTCATATTATCTAATGGATTGGGAAAGGGCCACCATTCAACATCAATAAGACACCACTCCCCCAATGGGATGATATTTGAGTTCTTAGAATAGGGTTTTATTATGCTTTCATGATTGATTTTGTGTTGTTTAATGGCTTCCTAGTTTTTGATGATTTTGAATATCTCATTGGGATCATGGATTAGTTGATCAAAGAGGTTTTAAATTCATTAGGATGTATCATATTTAGTTCATACTATGACTATGATCACAAGGAGTGTTTTTTCTAGCAGTGTGTCTACATAGGTTTTAGTTGACCTTGTGGGTCTTTGTGGAGTGTTTTTCATGCAAAATTATTGATGGACCTCGTTTGGTTATGAATTCCTTGTTTACTGCTATTTGCAGGAAGGTATTACTCATCCTAGGTCTCTCAAGGGGTTTCCCCTATCTACCTACCTATGGTGAGTACGGTGTTAATGGTAGTGTGTATTCTCAAGGGGGTGTTGTGCTCTGCTTTCTCATGCTTCTCATTACAAGATCTAAGAAGAATGACATCGTTCCTAGTGTGATATTTTGCTAGGAAGATGGTTTCTACCTACTACTAGTCTTCTATGGTAGAGGTGTTTTGAGGGTTGGTCTTGAAAGTCTTGGTTGTTTAGACACCTCACTTGGTTTCTAAGGTTATGATATTGGGTGTAGGGGTTGTCCCTATTTTTTTTACTTTTAACTAGGTTACTATCCATGCCTATATTAAAAACCTAGTTTCTCATGGAGATTAATGAAGTTGTTCATGTCCCTTCTTCTGGTTTATTTTCTCCTTTACAACCCACTATGTTTGGTTAAGGTGGAGATCTATTGTATGTTGCTCCTATTGAGGTGGACTATGCTTCTATGAAAGTGGAGTTTGAGTTCTCTTATAAGGGGTTTTTTGTGGTAAGGGATTCCTTTCTCCCTTTGGTGTTTTTTGTGTTCATTTTCAAACATTTGGAGTTGTTGCACAGTGTTTACTACCCTTGGTATAATGTTTTAATTTGTATGATTTTTTTGAGTTTCCCCTATTTCTAAAGGGTTGTCTATTTTAAGTTGGTTTCCTTTTTTTTTTCCTCTATTCTTGTGGTTAGTCCTTTTTTTCCAGTTTCATGCTCTAGTCAAAAGCATGGATTGTTTTTTGTTCTCCAAGGCTCACTACTAGTGATTCTCTCTTTTCTATTAGGCCATCTCATTTTTTGTGATTTATCGGTCTCTCCTCTATGGCTTCTTTATAATGGGTATTGGCCCTTCTAGTCTTAAAATCATCAAAAACATTTTTTTACATTTGCAATGCTATAAAATAAAAAAAATTAACACTAAAAATAATATTTTTATAATTTTAGGAAAAATTTTAATCTCCATCTCATTTTTTTCTCTAAGTAGTTTTACACTGCTATTTAGGAGGAGAGATATTAGCTGGTGATCGTATGTATTATCTATTGCACTTCTATTTTTTTATTTGTCCTTTATGTCAGAACTATGATTTGGTTTGGCATGTTGGTGTTTGGTTGTCATTGGCATTATTTACATTCAGATGGTTAGGAACTCTTGTTCATATTCAGTTTTGGCATACTTGGTTTTGGCTTCAGCGTTGTGATGATGGTTTTATCAAGTTTTGATGGTACTGATCTTTTGGCCCCATGTGTAGATTAAAAGGCATCTTGTTTACAGGGTTATGATTCAATATTTAGGTGATATCATTCTATTATGTTGTTGTGATAGTGACATCAGTTGGCATTCATTTTTATTTTCAGTTTCACTTGTTTCTATGGTCTTAAATAATTGATATGAGAAATCTATCTTGGCATTATTTTTGAAATGCTTTGATGCATGTAGCCCATACTATTTTTCAGTACATTGCATATTGGCACATTTGGTACATTTTTCAAATGAATATTACAGGGTTACATTTTATTTCTTGGTGGCTACATTTTATGGCTATGGTAAAACATTTGTACTCGGGCTTCATGACATTTCATTTTCAAAAAAATTATGACTAAGGTGGTTTATCAATTTTGTAACAACACTTAGCAAATTCTTGTGCTTGGGCTTGTTCACTTTACATAGACTTGCACTTTGGTGTTACTTTTTATAGTGCTTGGTCTTCATTGAAGTTGGAATCATTGATATTGTTCTCAGTTCTTATATTGGTTGATTTATTTTGGCTTTAAGGTCGACATGTGGTTTGTGGAAATAATGAAAAATCATAAGGCATCATCTCTTGGTAACGATGTTTTTACTCTTTAAGGGAATCGATGTTATGCTTGTGAAGGTAATCTTGAAGACTTCAGTCTTCACTTTGCATGTGGCTATCAACTTAGGCTTTTGGCTTTTATTTACATGGCTCTTTGGCAGCAAGTACTTCACATCATTTACAACTTGTCATAGAAATGACTTTGATTAAAGTCACATGTGTTTTTTTATGTCTTCGCATGAATAGTTATTTTCTTTACTCACATGGATTGTAAGTAGGCAAAGTGGTAATATCATTGGCTTCATTATGTTGTCAGTTTTATGAATATCTATGTCTGCGGACTTGAAGGCATTATTATTGATTGTCAATTATCATGCTACTTGTTTGACCTAAATTCTCTTAGATTTAAAACTTTATCAAATTGTGAATAAGGCCCAAGTAACCCGTGGAAAGGAAAATAAGGGTTTTGGGTGACACTATTGATTGTTTTTCAAGCTTGGTTAACCCTAGCTACACCTCCATGAATAGATTTTAGTTATAGATATTTTGTCATTGTGGTTGTTAATCTGTGCTTGAATTTGAGGTATCATGGATAGTGAAAGTTGGAAAATAAGTTGGTGGTCTTTGTTTGAGATGGAAGCAGAGGTAAACATAAAATGTTTCATGGGATTGTGTTTCAAACAGCCATGAGGTAACTTCTGCAATTTTCATCTTCAAATGTGAATGAGGTAAATCAGGGTCTTTTAGTTTAAGTCTTGCAATATATTTAAAAGTGAAAGAAGGTTTACTCTTATAATCTCTGTTGTTTTCTCGAATAAGGAAAGAGGATATTTTAGTTTTTTTTACTAAGAAAATGAAAGAAATATCTTTTGTTTCAGTTACTTTCGAAATCCTAACTTGAGGGTTTGTTTCTTAACTCGAGTTTTCACATTTTTCTTTCATGGGGTTTCAGTTTCTCTTATATAAATTGAATGGAATTAAGCCATCATCTTGTTTAGTTTTTTGGAGGAGATATATTTGATGTTTTGAAATAGTTATAAAAAGAGGGTTTTCTTGTGTGTTGTCTCTGGTTTCTAAAATAGAGAATCATATTCAGATTTGAGTGAGAGTGATTATTTCTTGTAATATTGCAATCAGTACATTGTGTAATTGGAATTATTGAACATATTTTACACTTATGTATTCAGTTGTGATTTGGGGATTGTAAATGTAAATGCAGCTGTAAGGTCATTTTTGTATACACAATTTAGATAGTGACTTTGTAACTTGTGGGGTTGGTTCTCCAATGAATCTGGTGCTTCAGAAAATGTGTTGAATTCGTGCTCCATCATTGTTTCAGAGTTGGTTCTCTTTGATTAATAAAAGGAAAATTTCAGCAAGTGGTGTTTTATACCCCATGAGGGTTTTTTCCACATAGGAAATATTTGTGTTATGTGATGTATTTTTTGTCTCTCATTCAGTTGGTCAATACTCTGATTCTTTAAGGTTATTCAAAAGATTAATGTCAACTTGTTCAAGTCTATCATGAAAATTTAAATTGTGCAAATTTGATGCAAAAATCTTTCATAAAGTGAATTTATATCTTCTTTTTGTGTTCGTTATATGAATGCTTAAAATTTTGTCAAAAGCAAGTCAAAGTTGCATTTTGTGAAGTTTTACAGTTTTATTCATAAAGCACAACAAGATTGTTCATAGAGATTTAATTGAAAAATATCATAAGATGCTTTTAATATGAGTTGTAAATGTTAGTCAAGTTTCATTTCAATTTGATCTAAAGTGTTAATGATCACTTGCATAAAAAAATATGTCACATTGGGTTAAAATTAGTAAAAGTTTCATTGTGCTTTCAAAGTCAAAAGTTAAAAATATTTCACTATGATTCACCCCCCCCCCTCTCTCAGAGTGAATCCACTTCCAATATTCTCATCACAATCACTTTCATTCCACTCCTATTATTTTTAGTCTTGCTATATCTACTTATCAGTATTATATTTATTTAGAGGCTTTAGGCATTCCACAATTAAATTAGGCTATAGATGACAAACATTATTCATTGATTAAGAATCACACATAGGATTTGGCTTCTCTTCCTCAATGGAGAAAGAGTGTTTTGTTTAAGAGGGTGTATCATATGAAGTATATAACGAATATTTCTATTGAGAAATATAGCTATACCGTGTTGCTAAGGGTTTCTCACAAATCGAGAGTATTGACTACATAGAGATTTTTGGCCTTGCTTCCTAGATGGATTTACTTTACCTTGGAATTTCGTTAGTTGAATCTCAGATTTGGACTATTCACTAGTTGAATGCAAGGAGTTCATTGTTTTATGGTTATCTTAATGACATGATCTATATATATTAGTCTCTAAGATTCATATAGGACTCCTTACTTCCTTATAGAATATGCAATTATTTTCAAGGAAACTCAGGTAGTGGAACAGCTTCCTACACATATTGATAGGAGATTAATATAAAACTTGTATAGATCTTTAACAACTACATAGATTCAAATAGAAATTAACAAAAATATCATGCATACCACAACACAATGATTTATGCGGGGAAAACCCTTTTGGGGGAAAAATCCAACACTCTGAAATTCTCTCAATATATTATTCAAAAATCACAAAGATTACAATAAACTTGTAGAGCAAGCTTCTCATAGGAGTATCACTACTCAAAGATCCAGAGGCAACACAATGACTATCAAAATATCAAAATACATCATAATGCATAGTTGTAATACAATGCCCTCATAAAATAGGGTTTCCTTTAGGGAAAAGTCAAGCTAATAAAATCTAGGTTGTTTAATACGAGACATAATAATGAACAGTCAAGATTTACAATAATAAAATATAAATAATTTTTTTCTTTTGGTGGCATTGCCCCAAGCCCCCACTAGTTCACACTTCCCTCACCCCCTTCTAGGGGGATCCCTCCCATGCCCCCCGTCATCGTCGTTTGACCAATACCTTATGCAATTTTAAGGTTGAGGTACATTTTGCCAACAAGATAATATAGATGGATTTTTTTTTTAATCTAGTATCTCGCACTTCCACTCTCATCACATACACTATATTTAAAGGGAATGAGATAATATTTTGATATTTTTATGCTATATATATGTTTAAATTCTTATCAATATCCCCACTCCATGATTTAGGGAAACTGATGAAGCAATTTTATATGATAGATATTGTGTAATACTCCTCTGTTTTACTTCTTGTTTAAGTTGATTTATGCTATGTTTGGTTGCAGTTACTTTGATACTAGATACATTTTGTTATGATTGTTTTGATCGTTACTATTGAGTGACAACTATTATTGTGGGATGTAGTTATCTGATTATTGTTTCACATGCATTATGGATTAATGATGTTGTAGAGTTAGCATGAGATATTATTATGAGATTATTGGAATTATGATGCAAGTGTTAGTTTTGATGAGTGTATGGGCGAAGAGGAGGAGTTCGCATCACTCGCTTGCGAGCACCCTACGAATCCGTAATTCCTTCTTCACAGTGTGTATTATATGCTGAATATATTGTATGATGTTGTTTACTTGGTTGCAGGATTGCAGGTACATGACACCGACTCCACCTGGCTTCACAGGTTTGAGCGTGTCGATCCAACGGTTAAGTTGAACGGGAGATAGTAGCTAGGTAACATGTGTCAAGTTTATGCCCTAGCCTTAGTGTGTCGTCAGTTGTGTGTGTCGAGTTATTGTCTGTCTTGTTTTAATGTTATTTATTTCTGAAGGATTATTGATATGGAAATAGATACTTAGAATAATTGCATTTAAATCATGTTGATGATTATTTAATTTAAATAATGCAATGTGGATAAAAGTTTATACTTAAATTAATTAATTATATTTAGTTTATTTAATTAATTAAATTTGATCCAAGGGGTTGAATTTAGTTATTAAATAATTAAATTAATTAATTAAACGTGATGCAAGAGAATGAAAGGAAATAAAAGAATTAGAATTAATTATGGAATTTAATTCCAATGTGTGGGAATTAAATTAGAAATTGTAATTAAATGTTTATTTGGGAAATTGGTTGCAACTTTGGAAATTAATTTATTATTTGAAATTGCATTTTAAATTGAAAATGGGTTTTTGAAAAGTGAAATTGAAATTAAAATTGAAATTTGAAATTGAAAGTGAAATTGAAATTGAAAATTGAAATTGAAAGTGAAATTGAAATTGAAAATTGAAATTGAAATTGAAATATCTAATTTGCATGTAATGTGAATTAGGGTTGTAAATATTGAAATTGAAATTGAAATTGAAATATCTAATTTGCATATAATGTGAATTAGGGTTGAATTAGGTATTTTTGATTTATAGGAATATATGTTTTAATTTTAGGGCAACAGAAAGTTTTTTAGAAAGAAATACATTTTTACAGCAGGGAAGAAATTTTGGAAAATTTACACAAGGGTTTGAAGAAAGTTTGATTGTAGAATTGATTGAAGGAAAGATTGTTTGCATTTGTTGGATTTTGGATTCGATTCATTGGAGGATTGAAGAAAATTCAAGAAATCTTTGGAGGAGGCTTGCATCAAAAATTCATCTCTTCCTATAGCTTCTTGTACCAGGTTTTTCTCTTTGTGTTTTATTGTTCTTGATTGTTTTTTTTAAATAGTAGTGATTAAAAATTTGTTTGTTAAATCTATTTTAGAAAACAAACTTGATATTAGAAGTAAAGAATTAAATAAAATTTACAGCCTTTGCTTGTGAAAATTCTTGAGTGAAAATTGTGAAAACCTTAGTTGAATTTAAATTATTTGGAGAAATTGATTTTATTGTTATTGAAATCAAACATAGAGATTGAACAATGCATTTAGAATGTTTTTAGAAAATGAAACTTTCTGTTTATTATCAAAAAATGGATTTTAAAATCTGCAGTATAGTTATATTTTTCATGGTAAAATGGTCTAGTTGCGTCGCCTATAACTTTACTTTCACAAACTGGGTTTTCAGAAAATTTAAAGCGTGTTTGCGTTTTGTAATTTTCTTACACCTGTCCAAAAATCATAAATACCCAAATCGTAGTTTTTGTGTTATGCTTAAAACATGAGACTATTGTGAAGTTATTTTTCTCATGACTGTTCTGAAAATAAAATAATAATAAATTGATATTTATAAATATTAATATTTTATGTATTGTTATTATAATATTAAAATATTATTTAATAATATTTTATATTATAATTTATAATACTAAATTATTATATTTATTTATATTATTTTAAATAAAATTTGTATATTAGATTAGTGGAATTAAAATTATAAACATATGGGAAATTATTGTTATTTTAAAATGGCTTGTTAAAGTTTCATTGAAAGAGTTAAATATTTGATTTAAAGAATGCAATATATTATTGAATAGAGATTTAAAATTGGATTGATTAGTGTATATGGAAAATGGATAGAGAAACAATATGTTATTATATTAAAGTGATTGAATGTGTTGAATAGAAAATTGAATGAGATGTAAGATTTGGTTAGGAAATGGAAAGAGTTTACTTGCATGGATTTGTGTCGATTTAAAAGTAAATTAAGAAGTTGTTTTATTGATGAGGTAATCAATTATGTTATTTAATTAATTTCTATTTAGATTAATTGAATCATTGTGATTGGATTATGAAAGAGATATGGATTTAGTATATCCAAAAGTAGTATCTTCCTCATGATTATCTTAAAGGATTTAATTCTCTGTATTCAGTAAAGGGAAGTAAGTTTAATTGTTTTAGATTTCCAATAATGAAAAGGGAAATAGAGGTTATGATTATTTTAGATGATCTAGTTATCGTGTCTTTGACTTTGTCAACACTACCTATTGAATGAGTATGGATTTAGGAAATCCAAAAATTAGATTTGATTGATGACTTGAATGCTTTTGTTGCTATGTCGTCAAGTTGCATTGTTGGTTTTGCGATTTAGTGTTAGTCCTAAATTAGAAGTCTTCCAGAAGAACTTAGAGGATAAGGGTTGTTGAATCTTTATGCCATCTAGTTGTTTTCCTTGGGTAGTGCATGTTCAGTTTTACCCAGTTTTCATGAACGGGGATGTTTGCACCTCCTTGGTTTAGGAGCGGATTATGGGATCCATGTCTCCTTCTATGGAGTGACCTTGTTATATGGTTTCATCTTGTTGCCTCCTATGAAAGGAGTGGATTATGTGTTATTGCCTCGAAGATGTTTGGAGTGGGATCTTTTGTACCTCCTGTGAAAAGAGTGGACTATGTGTTATTGCCTCCAAGATGCTTGGAGTGAGTTTCTATTATTTGTATCCTCCCTGTGTTGGAGTGGATTATGATGCCTAGTTGGTATGCACTTGTGGTTCCCTTGGTGGATTGTTTGGGTGTGTGTTGTCGAATAGAAGAGTGGCTTCTGTTAGGCGCCAGAGCCCAAAGAGGTAAACTAGATAACCTTCAGGAGTGATTTAAACAAGTGATAATTAAAATAATGTACTTAGAAGATTTGGATTAATTTCACATTAATCAAGATAATTTAATCCTCATTCATAGACACAAGGGCTTGTTTAGACTTGGGATGAGTGAGAAGGCTTGGAATGGCAAGATCAACTATCTTTGTTCTTGCGAGAGGTAGTTGATTCCGCATGAGTGAGTATGAGTGCTGGAATTCGGTTGAGGCCACCAGGATTACTTGTGCCGGAGCCTATGAAGAATGCCCAGAGGAGATCTCATGACAAACCTTGCGATGACACTCTATCTATGACAACTGTTGTTAATTATTTTATGTGTATGGTTATTTGAACATACTTGATCTACTTTATGTCTGGAAGCAATGTGACCTATGTCAATGATGTTGGAGTTGTACTTGTATTGTACTTGAGTTGCACTTGATTTGTACTTGTATGGTGAATGATTTGTACTTGTTAATTCATTTGGTTGGTTATAACAGTATGAGTCAGTTTGAGTTTTCCTTTGGTTTGAGGTAGTAGAATCTTTGTCCATGTTACTTTGTTACTATCTCCTAGCATGAGGGGTGGGCCTTCGGGTACCACATTGGTAGGGTGGAACATGCACCAAAACCGTTGGGTCCCCATCTATCTTCAATACTTGGTGGCGAGACATCCAGATGGACAACTCGCAGTTCTTGTTGTAATTTCTTGCATTATAATATTTTAACTGGTATAAGTTATTTTATCCCTCTTATGTTTATGAGGTAGAATTTTGTAATTGTAATCTTATGTACTATTGCCTCATTCTGGGAATGAGTGATGTAACTATTGGTTTAAGATAATGTTTATGAGATTGTATCTTGGTTGATTATCTTATTATGTTATGTGGTATTCTTATGATGTATGATGTTTATTTTATAAAGTTCATAAGGCTATGGTTATATGTAATATGTATGTGTGCATTTAAGTAATCCTAACCTTGTAGCCTTAGAGGTTGTTGTTAACTAGTAAGTGAATGTGTATGTTAAATACACTTTATAAAAAAAAATTGGTTCGCTTATGATGTTAATTGCAACTTCCTTTAAGGTTACTTGGCGGGGCATTACATATTGGGCTTCTAAACTTCATTCTTAGTATATATTCTCTTCAATCTTCTTGGGGTATCTCCATTGATAATTATTTAATTGATTTACTTCATCATTTCAATATGCTTGATTGAAAGAAAACTACTACATCATTTCAATTATTTATCAAATTGACTACCACATGCACCACACCTAACATTCTTGCAACTATATATATACAAGGTATTCTCTTATATTTGATACACACATCCTAACATCTCCTTGTTTCTTATCTTTGAAGAACCAAGGTCATGTTTTTATACTTATAATTATATAACATGCACAAAATAAGACCATGGTAGGAAATGTGCTATAAATATTTGAGAATAATATGTCGATTCAAGGGGGGATATTTAAGGCACACTACGTAGTGGTGGAGGTTAATTCTTAAGATTGATCATCTTCTCATCTAGGACCTAGTTAGCCAAAGTAAATAAGAGTTTCCACCTTTTAGGAGATGAAACTAAACATATTTGACACTTTAGTTCATTAGGAAACCAAGATCCCTCAACCAAGTGACTCAATTGAGTGAATGACTAGGGGTTTTCTTTTGTTATTAAATGGGGTTTCACCATTAAAATTAAGTTTCAAAGGAGAAATACAAATACTCATGTACAAATTCCCAAACACTTGAAAGCAATAAATTAAATTGAAAAACATAATGAAACAAAGAAGTACCTATAAGAATAGAGAGATCAAAACAAGATCTGAAAGCCCTAGAAATTATTTTTTTAAGGTGCACTAGTACTAATATGCCAAGCTGGTCGATTTAGCCCTACTATAGGAATTTGGTAGGATCTGGAATATTGTGGTGACTATTTAGGATCTATAGAAAGATGCCAAAAGGGCTATACGTAGACTCCTACGCTAGTTGGGGTGATTTAGTCATGTTACTAAGGTTTTACTGATATTTATGTAGCCTCTAGTGATCTTCTATAGCTTTCATCTTTTCTAATAATTCAACTCTAAAAGTCTACATTTTGGCCTATAGGTGAGTTTCCATGAAGATGACAATTTCTTGATAACTTTGATAAATTTTTCAACTTTTCCTTTAAAGGATCTTAAAGCTCCAATTCACCTAGATTTTCAAATACACTTCATGAGGGAAAATGTTATTATGTTAGGGAATAGGGATTTGACTTAGTCAAAGCCCATTTTTGTAATTAAACCTTGAAATGAAATGAAATAGCATGAAGGAATGATGAATGAACAAATGCAATGTTGCAACTCACCAAACCGCTTGAAATGAAGGCTGAAAACTTAGTGTGAAATGGCTCCAATGGATGTGAACATTTAATCTTGATTGATTTTTTAAAAATTTATCTTGAATGCTTGCTTGGATCATGAAACCTACATCAGAAATTTTAGCTCACAAAAACACATGATGCATGAAAATGTTGACATGATGATTGAATTTTGAATGCTTCTCAAAATACTTGATGATTTTTTTCTTGAATTATCTTTTAAATGATCACTTGAATGCCCATAAGATCACTTGAATTTTTATAGGATAAATTATGTGAAATAAACTTGTATTTATACTTATTTATTCCAAATTCTCCAAAATTACAACACTACAAGCCAACATAAAATCTTGCCAAGAATTCCATTTAAAATAGGTCATGGTTAAAGTTGGAATCTTACACAAGGTTCAACATATGATTCCCAGTGGCTTAAACCTGGGACACAAATTTTAAGAAGTGTCTTGTTCAATGTAACATTTAAAATTAGTTCTCGATACCTAGGTGGGACCCATATGCCGAATGGGGAATATGGGTCCTAGATCCCTATATCTTGAACACATAACCCAAAACATTAAATTATGATTTCTCATTTGTTAAATGTGGGGATTATCTGTAAACAAATTCATTTAATTAGGCTTGTGGATGCAAAATAAGACCGATTAAGGCATAAACAAGTCATAGTTTAATAAGGAGAGCCCAAAAAAGAGTGAAGAAAATGAAAGGGATACATTTTTGTACACTACATTTACCCCCTTTAGTCAAAGGATGAGCACAAGAGAAAACCCACACTAAGTAGACAATTATACATCAAGAGGGGTCCAAATGTACTAATGTGGATGGTATCTAGGATGAAAAAGATTAAGGAGGTTGTCAAACCCCCAAGATCGAAGATCCTACATCAAACCAACATAAGCACAAAGGGACACACACAAGGTGTATGATATGTAGTAGAAAGATAAGATACACACGCATACAATATCATAGACTTAAAGAAAGAAAAGAAAAAAAAAAGGTGGATCAAGCCGCATTGTGGACTAGGTCTTGGCTGTTTTTCCAAAACAATTATGCTCACTTTGAGGCAATGAAACTTTAGGCTGTTCACTAGGTGAGTATCTAAAAAGCATGGCTTAGTGAGAAAGTCTTGTCCCTGTATCAACTTCTCACCATACAATGAGAAATTCATGCCCTCATTTAGGATTCTAATCATACTAACCATACCAAATCTATCCCTTTGATAACTTCAATAAAGTGCCACAAAATCAAACTTCAAGCTTAACAAGCCTAACAAGTTGTGTTAAGCACATATGAACATTTATGCATGTAAAGGATTTTCTATTTTTTTAAGGGATTTTTCTTAGTCTGTGTAAGGTCTCTTTTTAGGAAACATCATAACTAATGTCTCCAAGATAGGATAGGTCAAATAATTATCACACTCTTGGAGGAAATCAAACTCAATGATACCACCAAGAAAATGATGCATCACAAGAATAAATAAAATCACACAATAAAACATGAGTTTAAATGTACGCCCCCACTTTAAATCAATTTCTAATACCATTTATTTGAGTAATTTCTTTAAAGTAGAAGACATGAGAGTTTATTCAAAAATCCCTATGCCAAGTCATATATTTTTGAGTGAAACTGTATTGTGAATAAAGGGTTCCCTCAAAATGTGATTCTAAACATAGAAAGAAAAGTATGCCACATGCGAGCCAACTTAAGGAATGTTATCCACATCCCAAGCTTTCTCCTATATATATAAATAGAAGGTGTTAAAGTAGCCCAAAGAGACAATCACAAGTGTCATACAAGGATAAGGCTATCTAGATCCTTTCCCCCACTTAGTGCAAGACAAGGATGAGTTGAGATGATTGATGAAAATTAGTATTATTTAGAGGGACTAGGTGCTTCAAAACAAAGAAGAGCACCAAAATCCTTAATATGTGGAATTTTATCACTTAAAGCCATACATTTATTACTAGAATGACCATGGAATCTATGATATGCACAAAATGAAATCTTGTTGTACCATTTATTTCATGTTCTTGGAGGGAGAGATATCAAGTGATCTTGGAGGAGTCTCGAAAAGATACTCTCTTGATCAAAAGTAGAAGATGTTCCTTTATTTTATGACAAAGATATTTTTTTCTTAGTAAAAGATGCCATACTTACACAAGGATCTTTAGAATGTTATATTTTGTTCTCTCCTTGAAAAGAGGGTGTAAAATATAATGAAATTCAATCATTACTAAGACATTTCCTAAGAGTGCTTTGTGTGATGACAGTAATGTTAAGCAAAGACTTATTTTTTTCTTTCATTTCTTCTAAAGGACAATAATGAGGACCACTAGTTTTGATCAATTCAAGATACACTAATCTCAAAGTTGACTTAGAAGAATCTTTTGTAATAGTGTTGGTATTGAGTGAATGCTTGTTCATTTCTTTTGAGGGACAATAACGAAGACCATTAGTCATTTCTTGCATGTCAAGCTATATGAGGACATGGATACCTTGTTTTCTAGCACCAAATACTTTTCCATTGTAACCAAGTTGTTTCATAAGTTCATAACCTCTTCCATAAAGCTTTTCCATTTCTTTTGGATTCTATGGTTGCTCATCAACTTCATCAAATTTGGTTGTATAATTTTATTCTTCTTATAAAGTGGTTGAGGTGGATGCTTTCAAATTTTATGTTGATATCAACACTTTTTCTTTTCCCTTTCAGAATTTTTGTTCTGATCTTGTATTCTCCCATGACTATAGTTGTAAAATTTAAGGAACCCCAATAATATTCCAATAAATTTGTAACTTATTCAATACACTTCTCTTTATCTTTTTCTTGCATAGGTTCCACTTGTGTAGTTGGTGCCAATTTTTTCAAAGGATTTTCCTTTTCTTTTTCAAGTTGTAAAACACTATAAGGCTCACAATCGACTTTGACAGTATATACTTTGTTGTTATATATATATTTTATTTTACAATGAAGAGTTGATGGCACTCCATGCATCTCATTAATCCATGGTCTTCCTAAAATAATATTATATGAAATATCATGAGGCATAACATGGATAAAAGTTTGTAACATGGACTTTCTAGCTGTAATATGCAAAGTGATCACACCAAGCGATTGTTTTCCTACATTGTAAGTTCCTCGAATTGATAGGGAATCAGGTTCAATTATTGATTTATTTATGCCATGTTTATCCAAAAGGGTTACGCTACACACATTAAGAGTTGAGTCATTGTCAACAATGGTTTATTTTATCCCTATCGTATTGAAAATAAATATTATCATGAAAGCTTCATATTGTTTTTGTACTTCCAGTGAAGGTAACTCATCTTGACCGAAGTTAGAAAGTAATGTCTAAGTCAATTGAAGTTAATATAGCTTTAATTTGGGATGCCACATCTTTTGATTGCACATTAGGGGGGGTAGTAGCTTGTTGTAAGGAACTTTGAATCAAGTTATGATAATGAGGGGAGACTAGAATAAGGTCCCATTATGGTATCTTAGCAGGAGTGTTCTTAAGTTTTTCAAAAAGAATAATCCTTTCCACTTTGTAAAGGAAAACAGGGAGGACTAGGTAAGATAGGTTGAATTAATGGGAGGGATGTTGGAGTTTTTTTTTTATTAGTTGCATATTGTTTCCAGCATTATATGTATGGGAAATGGTATCATAACTCGATTTCTATGAAATGTTATTCTTAGGTGGTTCTAGGATGAGGACAATTTTGTTTTGAATGTGTGGCTGGTTTGAGGGTGGGTAAATTATGAGTTTATTCTTATGAGGTGTAATAAATAAAAGATATCTAGGATGTCTAAGAATTAGAGGACAGAGGGAATTCTAATGTTCATAACTTCGCCAAACTTATCCTTATTTTTTGTGATCTCTTAGTGAAGGGGAGTCTAACATCACTTCATCATCTTCATCTAACGAAGTCGCATCACTATTGGTTGAAACAAATATGTAAATA
This sequence comes from Sequoiadendron giganteum, assembly GCA_007115665.2. Taxonomy (NCBI): domain Eukaryota; kingdom Viridiplantae; phylum Streptophyta; class Pinopsida; order Cupressales; family Cupressaceae; genus Sequoiadendron; species Sequoiadendron giganteum. Next base: position 586,500,230 of record CM021106.1, on the reverse strand, counting down.
TTTTAATTTTATTGCACCATGATATCCTCCCTATTAGGAGAGTTTTTAGGAGAACTACAAACTAGATGTTCATGGAACTCAAAGGTTGGTTGTTGTAAAATGACTTCAACACAAGTAAGGGAGTTATCAATGGTTGGATATTTTTTCTTATCAATGATGGAATTCTCTTCTTAAATAATTTTTTCCCTATGGAAATTGAGACAAATAAGATTCTCATGAATCTCATTGATTGGATTTTATAATATCAAAATATTTTCTTTACCAATAGTAGGGATATTAGGAGAAGTCCCAATTTGGTTGTTATGTTTGTCCATTCTTTCATCCTTTTTCTCTAAGGTCCTATTCTCATAAGTAGTGTCAATGATAGTATCTTACCAAGGGAGAGGAGGAGAGGGACAAAAAATACTTTCATGATTCTCAATAATTCTACCTCCTTTCACTAGGATACCTTCATAATGAATAGGAGAGGTATGAGGAGAAGAAAAACTATGATTATCATGTTTGTCTATGCTTACATCCTCTTTCACTAGAACCTTCTCATAAATAATAAAGATATTAGGGGATGAGGGGATGATGGGAAATGTGGTAGCATGGAATATGTCAACACATTCAATATCTTTCATTAATATATTCTAATGACTAACATTCTTGCCAATGCCTTGCTTCTAAATGAAAACTTGGAAAATAAAGATATTAACATTTGTGAGAAGTAATCTATCTAACTTATGCAATTCTTGAAGATGAAAACAATTATCTAATAGATCAGATGATTTTTACTATGCCAATAAGTTTTTCTGTAAACACAAGAAAATGATATGCTTTAATTACTATTGAAATGTACTTGAAATGAAACCAATTGTGAAAATATTACTAATGTTAGTAATTCTGCAAACTAAAACACTAATATAAATACAACAACCAAAAGAAAAAATGATAAGATTTTAGTGTTGTAAAATGAAAATTCAGACCTAATTCGGGAATAAATTGTCCAAGTGGGTTAATGAGTCCCAATTAAGTTTTGTGATAGGTTCAGATAGTGAATAATAAACAACACAAAATACCCCAAAATCTAGGAAAAAGATCCCTATAGCGACTAAATCACCAAGATAGGTGAATGAGTCCTAAACTAGGGTTTTCAATCTAGATTCAAAAAATTCTAAGTTGATTTTATTGTTTCTAGGTTGTATGTTGACTTGACTATTTGTAATGATAGATTTTCCATGGAATAAAATGATGCAAAGTACAAAAATGAAACCTATATGCACTTTTCACTAATTTAATGTTTAGAATCCCTAAAAGAAACTCAACTAAGTCAAATCGAATGAAAATGCAATCTAGATCTAGTACTACAAAGTTATCCAAATAAACAATGGAAGGGTCCAAAGGTTCAATTCACCAAAATGAACCAAAGGAAATAGGAGTGTCTACCTTGTAAGAGATGGAACTAAACCTATTTTTCACTTTAGTTTATTAGAAAACCAAGATCCCTCAACCAAGTGACTCAATTGAGGGAAGGACTAGAGGTTTCCTCTTGTGATTAAATCGGGGTTCAACATTAAAATGAAGTTTTAAAGGAGAAATGCAAAAAATCATAGACAAAACCCTAGAAACTTGAAAGTATTAAATTAAATTAACAAACAACATGAAATCGAGAAGTACTTTGAAGAATGGAGAGGTCAAACTAAGATCTGAAAAACCCTGCAAATTGTTGTTTTAAGGTGCACTAGACTGATATGCCAAGCTCAGTGATTTAGTCATGCTAAAGGAATTAGGGTAGGATCTCGAATCTTTTGGTGATTATTCATGATCTAAAAAAAATGCCAAAAGGGCTATATAGTGACTCATACGCTACTTGAGATGATTTAGTCTCGTTAGTAGGGTTTGATTGATATTTTCATAGCCTCTAGTGATCTTTTGTATCTTTCATCTTTTTTTATTCTTCATGTCTGAAAGTATGAATTCTGGCATGTAGGTGAGTTTCTATGAAGATGACAACTTCTTGACAACTTTGAAAACTTTTACAACTTTTCTTTCAAAGGATCTTAAAGCTCCAATTCCCTTAGATCATCAAATAAACATCAAGAGGACAAATTTTTTTGTGTTAGGGAATAGGTGAATTCCTTGGTCAAACCACATTTTGGTAATTAAACCTTTAAATGAAATGAAAGAGCATGAAGGCATGATGAATGAATAAATGCAATGTTGCGACTCACCAAACCCCTTAAAATGAAGGCTACAAACTTATGTTAAATGGATCCAATGGATGTGGATCTTGACTCTTTATTGAATGTTTTAACCTTTCTCTTGAATTATTGCTTGAATCATGAAACCTACATCATAAATTTTATCTCACAAACACACATGATGCATGAATACTTTGACATGATTATTGAATCTTGAATTCTACTCCAAATTCTTGATGATTTTCTCTTGAATGATTTTGTAAATTCTCACTTGAATGCTCATAAGATCACTTGAATTTTTCTAGGTTAAATTATGTGACATAACCTTATATTTATACTTGCTTATGCCAAATTCCTCTAAATTAAAACACTAGAAGATAACATCAGATCTAGGATAATAAAATCCCACCAATAATTTGATTTAAAATAGTTCCACATTAAAGCGAGACTCATACGCCAAGTTGGGCATATGAGTATGAGTAGCTTAAACGTGGGACATAGATTTCAAGAAGTATATTATTAAATGTAATATTTAAAATCTAGTCCTGAGACCTAGGTGGGACCCATACGCCCAAAGGGGTGTATGAGACCCATATCCCTAGATCTGGAACACATAACCTCAAATATTAACTTATGATTTGTCATTTGTTAAATGTCATGATTACCCTCAAAAAATGGAATTAATTAGGCTTGTGGATGCAAAATAGGACCAATTAAGGCATAAATAATCAAGATTTCAACATGGAGGGCCCAAATAAGTATGAATATATAAAGGGATAATTTTTTCTACACTACACCTAGTATTTTTCTAAGAGACTTGATCTTATGTAACGTATTAGACATTGACACATTAAGGAACTTACCTAGTATATATGGAGCATAGATTCAAGGGAACCATGTAGGTGGTTCATTTCAAAGCACCTTTCTCCTAATATAATGCATGAATTAAAGTTATGATTATGAAAGTATATGTCAAGTACATCAAGAAATCATGATTTTCTAAGTAGGAATGATCAATGCTCAAGAGTAACCTTTTTATGATGCATGTGTGTCAAGGATAAATTGTATTTCAATAACCCATTTACATGGGTAAAATTTGATTCCTATATCCCTAGGAGAATTTCAATATTATGATAATTAATTTGATTAGAACTCTACAAGGATTATGAAATGAAATGTAAGTTCTCCTTATGAAGAAATCTATGAGTGTCATATAAATTCAAGAAATATGATTCTTAGAGTTTTTTAAAATTAAAATTGAGAATGTGAAGCTTGGATTATTTCAATGAAATGAGAACCAAAAGGTTAATCCCACAATAATGGGTCCCAAACTTGCGACATCCTAATTTTTTCCTTAAATCATATATTTTTAGAAAAACTAATTATTTAATCCTTGATGGATTCTATATAAATTGTTTTTATTGAAGAGGGTTGGCTAAGTCCCCCTTAGATCAAACCCCCTTGGATATAACTCTCTAGTCTTAAAACATAACCACAATGGAGTGTCCTTCCCACCTATAATTATGTAGCTCTTACTATAAGCTTTCTAAAAGTATAACTTTAAATATTTATAATTTTATTATTATATGTATCTTTTATTTCTTTTGAATGTTCTCACTAAACATTAAGGTATTCATTTCACACATGAAGAAAAAGAAAAAGAAAGAGAAAATTTCTAAAAAATATGTTTACACTAGATATTGATTTTCTTGTTTCATAAATAAAAATAAAATTAATTTCAATACATTAAAAAACAAATTATCCATGATGACATACACCTATGTCATGATTATAATTACATTGACTTCAAAAATTAATTAAAAAAATTTCAATATTAAGATAATATGAATAATATGCATGCACTAGATATTGATATTAAAAACAATATTTGAAAAATTATAATTTTATCCTTGGAATTAAAAAATTTGTGTGACGACATAAATGTCACTTTTTAAAAATGTTGTTTAATATAAAAAAATAAGTTATTAAAAGTAATATACAAAAATTCTCAATTTTTTTCTAGTTTTTTTAAATATATATTTAGAATCTACACACCAATATACATAAGTCACTATTTTATATCATCTCCAAATTATTAATGGTTTAGTTGCTATAGGTTTCATAAAGTGAAATTTTATAAAAATACTGATATTAATGTCCAACTTGGCCAAAAAGTGGGACATTGTATTATGGGCTGACCCAAAAATAGTTGACATCCTAATTGGATTAAGTAATGTTGTTTGAAATTGACTTATAAGAACTAAATGAAACTATAGGGCTAAAATTTGGTGGTTATAAATTTTAAATCAAGCAAACTTTATAATTATACTCATCTTCATCTTTTTTTTTTCATTGGATTCAAAATAAACTCTTGTCCAACTTTTTTATTTATATGCATTAGACCTTCCATCAAGGAGAATTTTTCTATATGTCATGTTTTTTGTAGATTCTCTATAATTATGAGTTTCCACTCAATATTTTCTACCCAAAAAAAAATGTTTAGAATTTACCAAAGACACATAGACAATCCCAACAAGAAACCAGAAAGTAGGTCCTGGTATAAATTGATGCAGATGAATATTAGGATGTGTTGGTTATTTTTTGTTAACCAAACTTAATCTCAATCATTATATATGAATCTGCCACAATTCAATGGTTAATTATGGTGAGGATTGGCCAATGAACATGTACAAGCTTGCGAGGCTTGACCTCTACTCTTCAGGATCTGTGAAACATGGGAGGGTAATCTTGACAATGTTCAAATTTATACTCTTGTGCCAAATTACCAATAAAATTGTGGAAAAAAAAAACATTCCCACAAGCTACCATTAGATAAAATCCTTTAAAGACTTGGATGACCCTTTAGCGAATTATTACCTAAAGCAAAGAAATAATGATACTTCATAATTCTTTACTACAACTGTATAGGAATGTCAGAGATTATCATTAAGATTCAAGTTCTTTGTTAGGTAAGGGTAGGCTCACTTATATCTAGGATTGCCGAATTAATAGACCAGTGCTTTATTCATTGGTAACAGATTCATATTTATAACTAACTATAATACATTATCAATCAAACTCAACATTTATAGACTATTGATATATTCAATTTCAATACACAACTCGAGATATCCAAAAACAAAAACTAATCCTTCAATTTCATCTCACAAACCTATGATCTTATTAAATAATTTAATTAGATGTTTGAACTAAAGTAGAAATAAAACCATACATTCAACAAAAGTGATTGAAGACAAATAAAATATGCTTGATCATTTTATTCATAATTTGACAAACAAAACACATAAGAGAGTAATTGATCCAAAATTTGTAATTTTCATTCATATGCCATTGCTACTATAAAATTGTTATGCCTATTACAAACTAGAATGCATGCCTAAGACTCAACACTATTCTATTTATTCGTGCTTGAATTACAAAAAATTTCTCACATAAGCTCAAATTCTTAACCATCAAAAGACCCATGTGATTTTCCTTGAATTCCCATTTATATAAACATGGGAGCAACAAGCTTTGGGCCAAATTATAATTTCAATCACATTTTACATTTGACATTTATTTGCATCGTAATTTCAAAATTCCCCAAGCGGCTATATTTTAACTTTTGAAAGAGGGGGATAAGACAAAATGCATTTCTATTTGTTGAAGAAGATATACCTGCCTTCCAAAAGGAATCATTCATCCATTGTAACAACATCAAACTATACTCTTCACAACCCAAAAATTTTCTCCACGTGCACGTCTAGTTAGCAAAACCTCAAAGTAAAAAAAAGCAACTTAGAAAAGGGAAGAATTAGACTCATCCATGTTAGCACTTGTGTCATCAATCTTCATGTTGGGGAGAAAAAAATATTTTTAAATGCTTTAGCAAAAGCCTAATCTATACTAGTTCTAATTTATGCATTGTTTTTCTCCCATCCACTATTCACCACATATGTCATCATCTTTCATACATAAGTTGACTCTCTAAACTTCTCCAACCATGTGTTATGTTCATCCTCGGTTAGCCATTTCATACCTAGTAGGTTCTTTACTTTTTTATTGTGATAATTGTACCTAGCATAAATTAAAGCTTTGGCCTCTTTAATGAAAGTGCCCCTTCTCAATTCAACTCCAACCATGTTATCAATGTTTGGATTCAACACAGGGTGATCAATAACACTTAGCATCTTCTTACCCCGAGGGATGAAATATCCCAACTCATCCTTAAATTTAGAAAAATCGTTTAGCTCACCCCTACCATCCAGTATTTTGGGAATGCCATGCCCCTCCATATCTCTAAACATTATTTTATTTTTTTGGATTTTCATCCCTAACATCCCATGAAAAGTTATTTCATTAACAAAATCAATTTTCTTCTATATTTCAAGAACATTAGTGGGAGCTTCAAGGTCTTCTTTCATCCTATGCATCATTTCCTTTAGTGTTCCTACTCTGGTGCTCCATTTTATCCAATCAATTTGAAAATCCCTAAGTTGAAACTCCAAATATTTGATGTTGGCCTCATGGATATTTTTGTAAGAAGCCTACATATCATCATCCCTGTTTAACAATTTTGTTACCCCATGTTTTAACACATCTTCAAAAATTTCATTTTCTAGCTTAACTATTTCTAGTTTGGATTTATTTGTATTATCTTGTTTTTATTGCAATTCTTGATTCAACCTCTCAATCCTCAATGACAAAGTTTCCCAGTCTTGTGTAGAAAAATATGAAGTAGGACTTGTTTGAGATGTAAGACCCCTTTTTCGTTGTGGAAAGCACCTTATTATGTTTATCTAACCACTTCTTGTATCTATCCAACAAATTTTTGTAGTTAGTCTATGTAATTTCGATGGTATCCACACTCAACATTGTAGCATGCATTGTCAATTGTGCACCTATAATGGTAGTCATTTTTGTAGCCCTTTTAACAACTACTACTCCAATCTCCTTTTCCACAAACTTTATGACCTTAGGCTTCCCTATGTTTTGTGCCATAGACCAAATTACAAGTCTATGTAGCTTAGGGCTGAAACCTGAGCCAAAAAATTTATTGTCAAAATATCCTCAGAAACAAAGGTATGTGGATCTTTCCTTATTCCATCTACTACAATTATACATGATAATTCCCATCCAGGTAATAGGATAACCCAACTTCCCTACCAATTCCCTTACATTTGTAGGTGACATAGTTGCTATATTTTGCAATATTTTATCTTCATCTTCCTTTTTAGCTTCCTCTTGCAAGGAGGGATCAAATTTCTCTTTTACTACTTCAATTCTTCTTTTAATATCAAATCATGTATATGGATGAAAAAATATCTGAATTCCTTGGATTTGACAAAATAATCATTACACATGAAATCATCACAGGCCTTTATTCTATCATCGTCATACTTGGTCTCAACATATTCTCATTTCACAAATTTGTTAAGAGGAACCACTATGTTCAAGGAATCATCTTTGTCTTTAGGAAATTCCTAATCTACTTTCTCTTCAATAGGAGTGTGCTCTCTAAATACCTCAGGAACTTGAGTTTGATCAATCTACTCAATTGTTGAATAAGCCAGTAATAGAGTGACTGGAAGTTGCTTACCTATCTCTTTTGTTTGCCCCTGAATGCCTTGAGCAGAAGATTGAGTTGGATGGCTCCTCAATTGTTCATAATGGTTTTGTTTGGCCACCTTAACCTTTATTTTAGCTTTCTTGACTTTCTCAAAGAAGCTCTTATCATTGAAATCACCCAGAATTAATTTTTCTTGCACAAATTTATCCTCTATCTTAGAATAAGGGCTAAAAAAGTTAGGGTTTTCCTTCAAAATCATTTCTTTAATTGCACATATCCTTTTCAATGCATTCTTCATCAGAAGATAGATTTCTAATCATATCCTCTTGATAGAGGAATTGGGAGTTTCTCCCTGATAACCCTCTTGATTTTCTCTTAGCAAAAATCACTCCTTTAGGGTCACAAAATCTTATGACATCTTGTCTAAATTTGTAATTATTTAAAAGAGAGCCAAACCTCTCAATTCCATCCTTTGAGGTGCAAGTGAAATAATCAAATCCACAATTAGGGTTCACAAGGGATGCCTTGATTTTTTCAAGTGTTCCTTATCAATGACATGTAGTTGCCATATTATTTCCATGAATTTGTGTCTATCAAACATATACACAAGCAACTTGTGAGGCCGCACTAGGGCTCCATAAATCTTTATTGTTGTTAAATTGGTATGAATATACCAATCTCCCAAATTAAATTTCTACTTAGTGTCATGTCCATATTTGATGGGCCTCAAAATTTCCTTAACACCTTGTGAAATTTTATAGATGGGCTTCAATCCTAACTACTGCAGTACCAAGAACTTAAAAACATTGCAAAAAAAAGGGTAATCAGACTATGGACAGTGTAGATCCCAAACATGGTCTACATTTGCATAGGCAGTTCATCATCCATTTTGTTTGCTTCTCTCAATTTCATAAAACTTCTCATTACCTTTCTACTTTTCCATAATAACAAGTGCATCAATAGAGAATAGTGTCTACCTGCCAATGGAGGGGTTACATCTTACAACTTCATCAAGTCTTTATGCAAATGCTCAGTAATATAGGAAGCATAATCACAAACCCTATTCTGATACTTATTTTGAATACCAATTCTTAGTACCATCAAGGCACCATCCATTTTAATATCATACTTCTTATGAAAAACTTGACACATTGCATAATTAGTGACACATTGCATGATTAGTATTCTTTAAATAATCCTCAAAATCAACACAATCAAATGGTTTCATCTCAAGGGGACTAAAATGTACACCATTCTTCTTCAAGTCACGCCTCCTATATATAGCCAAGACACTCTTTCTTTAACCAAACAAATTTTTCTCATATCATTGTATAGTTTACAGAAATTTACATATTCAGAAGCAGATGGATTCAACTGAAAGGCTTCCATAATCTGGCTTTCCAAGATTTCTAGCATAGGAACAAAGTCTGGAAATATTTTGATTGTTCTATTTGTTTGATCATAACACCTTGCTAGTTCAAGTATTAAATCAACCTCCACAAATACATTGGGGCATACCAACTTGACTATGTCACAAGTCCATAAGTGACAAGTGGGGTGATTTGCAATTCTTCTTTTGAAGGCATAAAGAAACAAGTCCCAACCACTCTATGGAAAAACTACATCACCAATCTCAGAGGTACAATCCTCAAAATGAAACATCAAAGCTCCTTGATGATTTTTTCTTTTTCCAAATTTTTTAATCTCTACAGTTGGGTTCTTAGGGGCCTCTTCCATAAACCTAGGATATTCCTTCTTTTTGGTTCTTTTATTTGTAGGATTTTCTACTATTTCAGGTTTAGGCTAGTGATCTTGGGGCTTGGGCCTTTTGATCCTTTTCTAGGTAGGCTTCATTTCAGGTTTAGTAGAGGAATAATTGGGTTCACTCATGTTTGCAACATAACAATACTAGGGTTTCAAATAATAGGGAATTGTAGCCTAAGTTCCTTAAACTCATAGGGTTCAAATAGAAAAATAAATAATTTAAATCCTCTACCCCAAACCCTACGTGCAATTATTTTAATTCCCTTTGGACACATGAAAATGAAAATTTTGACCACAAGGCATAGTTGCTCACTGAATTCCCAGACTACCCAAAGTAACAAATTACTCACGGAGGCCAAAAAATTAACTTACCCAAGAAAATAAGCATGTTTCTTTTCTAAATTTTCCTTACAAAGAGATTTTCCTTCTTCTCTTCTTCACTTAGCCAATCTTTCATCTCTTGAAAACTGCAATTAGGGAAGAAAAGTGAACAACAACCCTCTTTATGACTCAAAATTCGACCATCCTCTCCATTAATGCTTGATAGATTGTTTTCACAAGAAAAATGACAAGTAGTTATTCAAGTTTTAAACTCATCTGCCAATCTCTCTGATTTAAAATAGAATCAATGATCACCCTTAACCATCGCTCCATTCTTTTATAATTGTTCTTTAAACAAAAATGATACCCTGGGTAATTGCCAGATAGCCATACACATTCGCACAATATCTTCTATACCACATCACTCATCACAGTAATTCCTTGAAGTTATGTACAAATTTTAGCGATGAGTGACAGCACTTTCGATATAAGGAGTATTACTCAGTATATACTCCATCACTTGTCATCGAAATGTCACAACATTATATTTGTATTTCGGCAAGGATGACTTCCCAATGATTCCAAAACGTAACCATAGGCCATCGCTTATCACCATAATTTATTTTTTGTGAGTTCTTTCAGCGATAGGTGAAACCATTGCTAACACTAGATGCTAGCAAGTGGCAAGGTCATATCATTGTATTCAAAAACTTCCCATCACTCATCACAGTAATTGAAAAAGGTGATGAAATATTTCTACGATGGTTTTACATAAAGAGGAGACAATGTCCATCATGCCTCACTGAAGTGGAACTTAGAAGTTGAAGAACTTCAATGATAAGCGATATGAAAGGCACATAGGAACATGGATCATCATAGTAATAAATTTTTTAGATCAAAATCTTTCAGTGACACATGATGTAAAAGACAACCAAATGCTCATTACTCATCATGGTAATGAACCTAATGATATAAACAACTTCACCGATGAGCAATGACTTAAGTGATGGGAATATGCATGTACACAAAGTTATTTTTAAAGAGGGGACTGTCTTTAAGACAATGTAAGATAAGCCCTCGAAATACTTAAGACATTTTATGCAAAGGATCTGAAGGCCAAACAAGGTTGATTATCAACCTTATGAACTAAAGGAATTTTTTAGACCTAGGCACATGAGAAAAAACAAGCAATGGCTAATGGGGAACCCTAACCACAAGAGGATAGTAATTTAATGGAATCAAGAGCATAAATTGTTTCTAACATGATTGGGAATAGGTGAAAGGAGGTCAATAAAATATTAGAATAAAAGACAATGGGTTTTCAACAAAGGAGAAAATATTCTAAGTAAAACAACTCCCAAAATAAACCCTAAACCCTAGTGACACTTTACCAAATGAACACCAAAGATAATGCATTTTAAGACTAGGGGAACATGAAACAAAGAAGATTCCACTAGTGGCTCCAACTAGGGATGCATGCCTCTTGCAAGAATGACAACATTTCATATCTCATGGTTGAAGTAGACCAAACAAAAGGAACAAAAACCAAGGACTTTCCTTGACAAGGCAAGAGCACTAGACCAAAGAAAACCAACATATAATCAAAATTTATAGGATTATACAATGTACATCGAAAGGAGTATATTTTAAGAAAAATATTGCTTCAAGAACTTTCCATGTATTGGCAGTTCAATAATTTCACCTATTAAGCTCTAAAGGAAGTAAATATCCTCACCATGTGAGTGGGATACCAGATAAGGGTCCAACCACAATGCTTCAAATTTTCCATGCTTTCCATTATCCTAAGCCCTTGCATAACACATTAATACCACACTCCCCACTTAAAATTTCCTAGGAGAATCTTTCTTATCATGCAAATGCTTGACCTATTATTGCATCTTTGCATTCTTCTCATGAGATTCTCTTCTAGTTTAATCTAGTTTTATAAGATTATCAATCCTTTTTTTTCATATCATCATATATTTTCTTATTATACTCTTGCACAAACTTTTACATCTTTAGCATATTAGTTTTAGGGAGTCTAGCATCCAAACCATAAGCTAGACCAAATGGTGAATTACCATTAGCCTTCTTTATAGTAACCCTATTAGCCCACGTTGCAAGCTTTAACTTCGAGTCCCCAACCCTCTTATTCTTCCCAATCACTCATTTAATGATCTTCATTAAGCTCTTTTTGGTAGATTCATCCCGACCATTCCCTTGAGGATGGTAAGGTTAAGAGTATGAAATATGTATCACATGTTTATCACAAAAATCCTTGAATTCTTCTGACCTAAAACACATAGTGTTGGTTATTTTTTTACAACCAAACTTGATCTTACCACTTACCTATTAATCTTCCTGAACCCAATGATTAGCAAGGGTAAGGATTGCCTAACAAACAAGTAAGCATTATGAGGCCCTAAATTCTACACTTTGGGCTCTATGAAACCCAGGAGGGTAATCCTTATTATATTCATATGATATTCCTCTTTCTTTTGATCAAGAACACTTCAACGCATAGAAAATCCTCGCATAAAGACTAAACAAATAGAACACATCAAAGAAGTTTGTTGCTTCTTAAAAAATATTTGCATTAGGAGTGTGAGAATGGTAATGCTTAACATAATTGTAACCCATTTCAAAGAATTTAATTTAATAAATTTTTTCTTAAACTAATCAACACAATGCAATACAATTACCTCACTTAGAATAGTGCCCCATCCTTGGCACAGATTCAATTATAATATGTAATACCCCTCTGTTTTGCTTCTTGTGCGGTTTGCTTTATGCTATGTTTGGTTGCAACTACTTTGATATTGGATATATTTTGTTATGATGTTTTGATCGCTACTATTCAGTGACAACTATATTATGTGATGTGATTTGGTTATTTGAGGCTTTAGTTTACATGCGTTAATGATGTAATGATGTTAGTAGATACAACATATGATTTTATATGAGATTATTGGATTATAATGGAAGTGTCAGTTTTGATGATTGTATTGGTGAAGGGGACGGGTTCACATCACTTGCTTGTGAGAGCCCTAGGAATCCATGATTTCTCCTTCATGGTGTGTATTATATGTTGGATATATTGTATGATGTTGTTTACTTGGTTTCAGGATTGTAGGTACATGACATCGACTCCACCTGGTTTCAGAGGTTTGAGCGTGTTGAATCCAACAGTTAAGTTGAACGGGAGATAGTAGCTAGGTAACATATGTCAAGTCTATGCCCTAGGCTTAGTGTGTCGTCAGCTTTGGTTGTTGAGTCATAGTTTACCTTATTTTAATATTATTTGATTCTGAAAGGTGCGTATTTATTTAATCAATATTTAGAATAATTGCATTTAAATCATGTTGATGGTTATTTAATTTCAATTATGCAATGTGGATAAAAGTTTATACCTAAATTAATTAATTATATTTAATTTATTTAATTAATTGAATTAAATTTATTTAATTAATTAAATTTAATCCATGGGGGTTGAATTTAGTTATTAATAATTAAATTAATTAATTAAATGTGATGCAAGAAAATGAAGGAAATAAAATAATTCAAATTAATTTTGGAATTTAATTTCAACTTGTGGGAATTAAATTCGAAATTGTAATTAAATGTTTACTTGGGAAATGAGTTCAACTTTTTAAATTAATTTATCATTTGAAATTGCATTATAACTTGAAAGTGGGTTTTCGAAAATTGGAATTGAAATTGAAATTGAAATTAATATCTAATTTGCAAGCAATGTGAATTAGGGTTGTAAAAATTGAAATTGAAATTGAAATTGAAATTAATATCTAATTTGCATGTAATGTGAATTAGGGTTGTATTAGGTATTTTTTTGATTTATAAAGAATACATGTGTTAATTTTAGGGGAGGAAAAAAAAAAGTCTTTAGAAAAATTCATTTTTACAGCAAAGAAGAAATTTTGGAAAATTTTGCATCAAGAAGGGTTTGAAGAGAGTTTTGATTGTAGAATTGATTAGAGGAAAAATTGTTTGCATTTGTTGGGTTTTGGATTGGATTCGTTGGATGATTGAAGGAAATTCAAGAAATCTTTGGAGGAGGCTTGCATCAGAAATTCATCTTTTTCCTGTAGCGTCTTGAACCAAATTTTCCTCTTTGTGTTTTATTGTTCTTGGTTACTTTTAAAATAGTAGTGATTAGAGATTTTTTTATTAAATCTGTTTTAGAAAATAAATTTGTTATTAGAAGAAAAGAATCAAATAAATTTGCAGCTTTTGTTTTTGTGAAAATTCTTGAGTAAAAATTATGAAAACCTCAGTTGAATTTAATTGGTTTGAGGAAATCGATTATTTTGTTTTTGGATTCAAACATAGAGATTGAGCAATGCATTTAGAATGTTTTAGAAAATGAAACCCTTTGTAGAAAATCAAATTTAATTTGAAAACCCTCTGTAGGAATTAGGTGGAGAAATCTTGTGGATTTAGAAACTTATGGTTTTAATTTAGGTCCATTTGATTTTATTATTCTTCTAATTGTTCATGAATTCATGAAAATAGTTTAAAAGAAATAATTTTGTTAAACCTTTGTGAAAATTGAATTTGTTCTAAAAAATCTCTTCAATCTACCCTGTAGTTGAAATTCTGGAAAAATATATATACATATATATATATATTTTGTTATATATATATACATATAATATATATATATTATATTGTTGTTGATAAACATTTGTTTTAATGCTCTGTCATCATCCGTATGGCAGACGAATTCCGATTTTGAACAGGGTTCTTTATTTATTAGAAATAAATGTGTTTGTTTCAAGCAAAATTTTCGTTTGCTGTATTTTTGTTTTTTCATTTTTATCTTGGGCGAACCCCTTGTTCGTGCAGATAGGCATGGGGAGGATCTACCTCCCCACAGCTGCACCCATATGGGAGCATTGTGTGGAGGCAAACCCTCCACGGTCCCCCCTTACGCTTAGCCGCCCGTGCCCAAGGTATTTGGGAAGAGGGTCGGCTAGGTTTACTCAGCCGCCCCTCTCCCAAACGCATTGGACTGGACACTGGTTAGCAACACCATGAATGGAAAATTTTGGTTCGTCCGCCCTGCATAACGATATTTAGGGTTTGTTTTATTTTATTTTATTTTTGTTTTTTTTTGTTTTAAATATATTTTATTTATATATTCGTTTATAAGAGTTAAAATATGTTAGAATTAATTTATATAATGTATAATTATTGTTTATATAAATATATAATGAATATATATTTATATGTTTTCATATAGGTATCGGATTTGGAGTATAAATTAGTTTAAATTGCAATTATTTAAATGTGTTAATTAGAATATTTGGATTAATATATTGGAATAGACAATTATTCAAATGTATCTAAATTCAAATGGTTATATGTTTGGATGGTAAAATTGAAAAGATTTACTTGTAGAGGACTCAAGTTGGTTTTTAAAGAAAATGTTAAATTTAATTTAAATTAACTAAATTAGTATTTCTTATGTTGTAAATTAAATGCACTTCTTCAGTTATCTCAATTATCTTGAAAGGGAAAAATTTAATATTATTGAGAAAGGGGATTTTAAAGGATAAGTTTTGAATACAAGGGCAATTAGTTAGGGAAAAAGATATTTATATTGAAGAATTGTAGAAATATTTATATTTGAAGGTTTGTTTGATTAATGAGATTTAATTGGAAACAATATGTACACATGGTTAAATAGATAAGCCAAAAGATAGTTTTATACATTGATAAAATTGAATGTTTTTAAATGGATAGTTGAAGTGACATAGCTTTTGGATTGAAAATTTAAAAGATCATTGGCAATAATTTTAGGTTGTAATAAAAGTTAATTAAGGGTTGTTTATAATGAAGAGACAACTAATTACCTTAATTTATTTATTTTCTATTTTGGGCAATTATATTAGTGTGATTGGAATATTTATGAGATATGGATTTAGTATATCCAAAAGTAGTGATTCCCTTGTGACTGTCTTATTAGATTTATTTCTTCGTATTTCGCAAAGGGTTGTGAGTTTAAAATAGTGTAAACTCCCTATGATGAAAATGGAAAATGGGTTATATGGTGATTCGAGTAAACCTTGTTATTGTGCCTTTGCCTTTGTAAACATTACCTATTGCTTGAGTATGGATTTAGGAAATCCAAATAAAAGTTTTAATTAATGTCTTGAATGTTTGTTTTTAGCTATTTCATCAAGTTGTGTTTTGGGGATATGGGATTATGTGTTAGTACAAATTGCTAATTCTTCCAGAGAACCTTAGAGGATGTAAGAGGGTTGTCGTTTCCTTATGTCAACCAGTGTGTTTCCTTGGCTAGTGCATGGTGTATTATTAGTATTTACTCGGTTTCCATGAATGGGGTTGCTTGTACCTCCTATGAAAGGAGTGGACTTTGTGTTTGTTGCCTCCAAGATGTTTGGAGTGTGTTCTATTACTTGTTTCCTCCTAGAGTTGGAGTGGTTATGTTTTCTAATTTGTGCACACTTGAGATTCCCTTGGAGATTGGTATTTGTATATGTGTATGGTCCTCTGAACATACTTGGTCTATTTTATTCCTGGAAGCAATGACGGTGATGTGAGAGTTGTTCTTGCTATTGCATTTCTTTGGTTATTTCAATATGAGTTAGTTTGAGTCTGCCTTTGGTTAGAGGTTGTAGATCTTTGTCCATGTTACATTGTTACTACCTCCTAGCATGGGGGGTGGGCCTTCGGGTACCACATGGTTGGGTGGAACATGCACCAAAACCGTTTGGTCCCCCTTGATCTTCAGTTCATGGAGGCGAGACATCCAGATGGATAGCTCGCGATTCTTGTTGTATTTTCTTGTATTGTAATATTTCTGATTGTATAAGTTATTTTATTCCTATTATGTTTATGAGGTGATATTATGTAATTGTTATACTTTTGTACTATTGTCTCATTCTGGGAATGAGTGATGTAACTATTGGATTAATCTAATGTTTATGAGAGTGTATCTTGGATGTTCATCTTATTATGTTATGTGGTATTCATATGATGTATGATGTTTATTTCATAAATTTTATGATGCTATGGTTATATGTAATATGTATGTGTGGGTTTTAAGTAATCCCAACCTTGTAGCCTTAGAGGTTGTTGTTAATTAGTAAGTGAATGTGTTTGTTAATTGCACTTTAAAAAATAAAATTGGTTCACTTAAGTTGTTAATTACAACTTCCTTTAGGGTTACTTGGTGGGGCATTACATAATACCCACATAATTTGATAGCAATGTTCATACATGAAATTATTCAAAACTCTTAAAATACTACATTATAGTATTTCAATATTATATCTCAACCATCACTTCTTACTGGCATCCTAGCACTCAATTTAATATAGACCTATAGCTTTATTGAAGAACTTACATCAATTCTTTGAATTAATAAGCAAGAACAAAATCATACATCCAATTGAAATCAAATGAGAAATAAGATAAACCTTGTTTATATTATTCATAATTTATAAAACCAGTACATAGGAGAGAAAATGATGTTGAACTTGCATTGATCTTGTTCTATTATGCTAGTATTACTATTAGAGCTTCATAGACATATTAGCAGACTCAAACCTAAGACTTAACACTAAACTATCAGCATCCTTTACAATTCTCTGTGTGATTAATCCTAGAACAACCAACTACCCAACAACCCTTGTAATTGATCCTAAAATCCCATTTATAGAGGTATGGGAGCAATAAGAATCAAGACAAACTTACAATTACAACTACATTTTTATTAGATGGTTAATTTCACTTTAATTTCAGAGATTTCCCAGGAAGCTACATTTAATCAATTCAGAATAGGGGAAAGAAAAAGACAAAAATTCCATATGATTTATTGAATAAGACCAGCTAGCCTTCCAAAAGGCATTTGTTGTTTTTGTAGCAACTCTAAAATCCTTCATCCACATTGAACAGAGAAGATTATCCATTATCACCCAAGGAACAAAACTTACATATTAATCATAAAAGACATATTTTCCATTGAATCAATGGAGTCCAATGCCTCTCCATCACACAAACTAAAAAGGTTTCCAAGTCAGTAACAAAGAAAAGAAACTATATGCTCACTGAAGAGGACAAGTCCATTGTTATGGTACTTGTGTCATCAGAAGAAAAAATGGAACTGAGGTGCTACTCTAAATCATCAATATCAGAGTATGCTCGCCAACTTCAAGCTTGTGTTTAAAGTAGAGAAGCTAATACCTCTCCCTCATCACAATCCTAATGTGGCACCAGAGTGACAAGGTAACAACAATACTCTGGATCAGTATCTCCTTCATCGCCCGAAGGGCTATCTGTAACCTCAATGGGAGAGTGATTTTTTTCCATGTAAGAGTCATAAGCTCTATGATACTTATTTTTCTTCTTTTCTTCCCTCATAAGCTTAATAGATTTTTTTTTTATAGACTTAAAATATTCTTCTGAAACAACCCCACTCCTCAAATTATAGATGTTTTCTACACCACCTTTCTTAATATTCTTCTAAGCTTTCTTCTACTCCTTTTGCTACTACAGGAGCTCCTAGTACACAAAGTTCAGCTTCAACTGCAATGTTTTGGGACTCAAGTAGACTAATTATCATAGACATTCAGACTAGGTGAGCAGACATATTGGGTTTACTCATTCTCGCAGGAGACATGACAAGGACTAGCGAACCTCAATTGCAAGGAAACCTTACTAGTTAAAGCTCTCAAATTGAAATTGCAAAAAAGAAACCCTCACACCCAGACAATTTTTACCAGCCCAAGTGACAATTATAGATAATTAAAATCCCTACTACCCTAGGAAATTAAACTCACAAGCCAACTATGCATAATTGGAATAGGGAACTTATAAAAAAAAATTTACCTGGGACAATTACTTTAATTCCTCTGCAATTAAAAACCCCAGACTCACATGCCTTTTCCCTAGCTCAAGACCAATCTCTCAAATCTAGATTACTACAAAGGTGAGATAAAACAATAGAGTATCTACATTAAGTAGAAAAAATAAGAGCATGTAGCCATTAATGATTGAAGAGAGCTTCGCACGAGCGATCTGACAACTAGCCTCTCAACTTTGAATCTAGGTCATTGATCCCTTTAGATTTAACACAATCAATGGTATTCCTCAAGGATCACTCCTAGGTTTACAACTTGTGCCTTAAAATTTTTGATACCTCCTCACAAATGTTTCACATCTTTACTTAACCTCATTAGTCATATCTTAATTTGATAGCCATGATGCATTTCCACTCTAGCTCTTACCCCTTCAATTAAATTGGTAACTCACCAATAAATGACATTGAAGAGAATATTCCCCCAACATACCACTGGTTCATGCTTTAGACTCCAGATCACATTAGGGATAAAGGAAAGATAGTGACAAAACAAGATCAGGCCACACATGCCCACTTGAAGATCAATGGAACAAGAAACATCACATGCAAAAGTAACTAAAATCAGTGACAAAAGATTAGAAAATTTGACCACATCGCTCATCACCCATTTGAAAAAGGTTGGTGTACAACTATCAGTGATAAGAGATGAAAAAAACCACAAGGAGCACAAAGGGTCATCCCACATCACCAATTCACAACATAAAACTTTCAAGCAATTAGCGATATAGGATAAATCAATGATAATGAGAGGAACACATGCATCATGCATTTCTAATACAAAACTCAAGACCCATAACCTATCCACAATGTGTGAAATAAAATAAATACTATTCATCGCACATTGCTAATGTTAGTTGTGCATTCACAAAGCTATCTATGATGAGTGATGAGAAAGAGTGGTAGACAAGACTTAAGTGAGACAATTTTGCATGTTCTCATAAGTTGCATTGAGAAAGGGGACCGCCTAGGATGACGTATGAAAAGGCCTCATAGAAATTAACCCAATTTATTTTAAAGGATGTAAAGGAAAACCAAGGTTGATTAGATAACCTTATACAATCAAATCATTTCCTAGACCTACACACAAGGGGTCGATAACTTCACAAGAATTGAAGGCTCAAGTTGTTTTAACATGATCGAGAATGGGATACATTAGGTCAAAAGTGAAATATAACACTTAAAATGGTAACAGACTTAAGGTTTTTAGAAGGATTTATCAACACAAAACCCTAAATATATGTCAATGGATAAAACCAATAAGCCCAGAGATGTGGGATTAACTAAACTCTGCATAATTTTAAGATGGAACACAAAAAAAAATTAGGGGTTCCATCACATAGCATTATAGAAAATTATCTTCTCTGGAACTTTGAATCTAATTAGAATGTTGCTCATCATGAAGTCTATCACAACTTTACTGTTTTCCTTCTTTGTGGGGATTGCTTCCAGCCACTTTTTGAAATAATTAGTTGCAACAAGTATCCATGAATGCCCCCCACTATTTTTTTATGATATTTCACCAATGAATTCTATGCCCCATTGTTGGAAAGGGGCCTGAACAGAAATAGGCCTGAGTGGAAAACTTCCTGAGAACTTCAACTTCCCTGCAAACCTTTGGGAAGCATCACAATTTTTAACAAACTCATGAGAATCTTTAACAAAACTGGGCCACCAGAATCCTGCCCTTAATATATTATAAGCAATTGTCTTAACCATATAATGGCTGCCACATAATGCATTGTGAATTTCTTGCAAAATATCTAATGCCTACTTTCCATCCACACATTTAAGCAACACACCTGCTAAGCTTCTCCACCATAGTTCATTATCAAAAATAACATACTCAATGACACACAACTTCAATGTTCTCTTTTCACTATCATCCATATCCTAAGGGACATTGCAAGGTTTGTAAATATTGACAAATCCTTCTATACCAACCACATGTTTGCATATCATATATAGGTGCAACATCACCACATTCCACTTGATTTATATGATTTTCTTCCAATTTGGTCTATTCCATTAGCTTATCTAGATCTTTTCCTCTTACTAACTTGGTAATCTGAACATCAATGTTGAACTCTTGGATCCTGTTGATCCATTTGCACCTCCTACCTATAGTTTCTTTCTAAGTGAAGATGTCCTTCATTGCAGAACTAGGCACAAAGGTTATGATTGTAGCTCCCATGGAGTAAGTTTTTAAATTTTGTATAGCCTTGACTAAAGCATATGCTTGCTTCTCAGTTTTGTCATATTTAAGTTCTGCGACCTGTAAATGCTTACTAAATAGTGCCATGGGATGTTCAAAACCCTCATCATTTTTATAGAAAATAATGACAACAATAATATGGAAAGAAACAAAAGAGAAAATATTCATTGGTTTAGAAATTTAGAAGAATTCAACACAAGAGCCTCTCTCTTTGGTAGCCTGATTTATATTCTTGAATTCCTAACTAGTCTCCTCACTGTAAACCACCTTATCTCCCTTCTTTAACATCTTATAGATAGGCCTTGTGATCTCAACAGAATTAGTGACAAACCTTCTCAAGAAAATAACTTGACCAAAAAAAGTATTAGATACCTTTCACATGTTTTGGTTGTGGAATTCTATCTATGGAAGATACTCTCTCATGATGAATCCCTATCCCATACTTAGAGACAATGTGACTGAGTAGCTTACCCTCCTTCACTCCGAAAATATTTTTTTTTAGAATTCAAATAAATCCCATACTTCAGTGCTTTCTTGAACATTTTCTCCAAATGCATACAATGATCTTCAACCTTTTTATTGTATGCAATCAGGTCATCATGACACACTGCTAGAAAAATGTCTACGAAATCAACAAATGCCACATCCATGTCTCTTGAAAAGTAGCCCCTAAATTTTTCAATACAAATGGAATCCTCACATAGACATAATTTCCCCATGGAGTAGTGAAAGTTGTCTTAGAATGCTCAAATTCTTTAACCACCACTTGATTGTAACCTAAAAATCCATCCATCATAGACAATAACTCACATCTAGCTACCTTTTGTAACATGGCTTCCATGTTTGGCAAAGGATAATTATTATTTAAGGATGACACATTCAAGTTCCTGAAGTCAACATAAATTCTAATGTCGCCATTTTTATTCCTGACTGGGACCAAATTAGAAACCCAAGTAGAATGCCTAATAGGCTTGATAATCCCCATATCCCTCAACTTAACAAGTTCTTCCTACATCTTAGGTTTCAAAGTGGGATTAATTGGTCTTTTCTTTTTCCTCAAAGGCTTAGTGTCTGGCTTCAAAGGTATTTCATGCTGAAATTACTCTTCTCTATAATCTTTTAGATCATCATAAGACCATGCAAATACATATCTATATTTCCTCAATAAGGAAATCAATATTTCTCTAACCCGAGGTTTCATCTTCTTTCCAATATATACACCTTCTTGGGGGTATTTTCTATTCCAAGATTAACTTCCTCCATGGTGTAGGAGCACCTAGGCTAACCTCCAAATTTTACTTGTTATTTTGGCTTGTATCTGACCTTAGCTAAGTCAGAGAGTTTGAGTGTTTTTTTAGACTTTAGAAGGTCTTGCTTTTGTTTGGACTAGGTGAGTTAGTCATCAGGACTAAGGTCACATTTACTAGTCATTGTTAGTAGTTTTACATTGCTTGGCCTTAGTAGCTTATGTTGATAAGTGAGTCTTCAATGTGCTCTAAACACATGATTGATGTTAGAAAGATGCCATGAGGCCTTTAATGGAGTTGGTTGCTTGAACTACAGGAGATAGAGGTCCTAAGAGATAGGAAGGAGGCATAATGACAAGTTGCCTATTATTGTTACCAAACTATCATAACAACATTTGCCATTATGGAAAATCTTGCATGCAACTCAGCTCCTTAGGATTCCCTAAAGGATAGGAATGGGGAATCATCCAACATATCCTAAAAACATGGTAAATGGCATCTAAGAAGGAGGAGGTTCGAATGCAATGAGAGTTAGTTGTTTTTGTAATCAAGTTTTTCGAGATAATGAAAATATAGGTCTACAATTTTTGTGTTTTATGTGAATACTGAGTATATGGAGTGACATAGATAGAATACAAGCTAAATGCTTTGATTTGATGTTAGAGTGTTGTTAATAGGATAGTATAAAGGATTTTTTTATCTGTAAGTAACTTGTTTTCAAGTTAATTTAGTGTCTTGGATAGCTAGGTAAAGGTTTAAGGGTTTCACTGGTTTTGTCCTGACCAGTTTGTCTTTTCATGGCTCCCCCATGAAATCTAGTCACGGGGTTTACATGAGGATAGATGGAAGTGTTTGGGGAGCCATTAGTCTATACATATGTAGGATTAGAAGTCTTGAAGATTCGATCAAATGGTTTTAATGTCAAGTCTTAGGTGAGCTTAGAGTGCCCGGTTAAGGGTTTGACAGTGAAGAATTGAGCAATATAGGCAGGGGATTAAGGTACAGTACGAAACAAGTACAATTGTAGGTGGGATATGGGCATATCCTATCATTCCATAAGGATTGAGGTTTAACCAATCCATTTGATTGAGTTGTAAGGTGAGAAACCAGTGAGGTCCTAAAAACTAGATCCATTAGCCCTATTTACCCTAGATACTAGGAAGCCTATGTACAGAAGACCTAGGAGTCTAAGAGTGGGTGAATATTTTAGAACATCCAAAAAGGTACTCGAATGTGGGATTAGGTTGCCAAGTTTTTTTGGGAAGTATTGGTAGAAATGAGGAAAAGAACACTATAAATGGTTACAAGGAATTAGGCCTCCGCAAGACAAATCCTGACACCCGGTTGGAGAAAGATTTGGAGATCCTCCAAAATGGTTTCAAATGGAAGCAAATGGTATGATTTCACTATGTTAGACACCCCTGCAATCAACTCAATGATTTGTGAAATGCTAGCAGTTAGAGTCTTCTAAGTGTAGGAGAAAGTGGAAGTAAACTAAGGGTGGTTGTCCTTCAAGGTTAAGCACAAAGAGTTGGCTCTTAGAGAAGAGTCAGACAAGGCTTTGGTTAATACTCTAAGCCTTTTGGGAGATCCTAGAGGAGATTAGGATCCTAGAAGAAGATAAGGAAGATCTTCTTAGGACTTGTGCAAGCATACCTTAGAAGCACATACACCATATTGGTATCAGAGCTTGTTTTGATTAGGCTTGTGGTTAATGTTGCAACCTTTTGAATCAGTAGGAGAGAATCCATTATTTGGGTCAGTGGAAGGTACTACAATGGTGACTAATGCTGAGTTAGCCAAGAAGGTAGAAGAACAAGAAGAGGACAACAAGACACTAAGGGAAAGACAGGCTCGAATGGAGCAACTCTTAGATGAAGTCCAAGAAACGATAGATAGGGTAAAGGATAAAGTAGATCAGAAAGAAGAGCAAGAAGCAAGGGAAAAGGAAATAGAGTTGGAGGAGGAAGCTCCAACCCCTGACCCTGTTATTCCTGAAGAACCCTTCTTAAAGGCACTAATGGCTTTAAGTGGCAAAGCTTTGGAGGGTGTACCTCTTTTTAGTGGACAGATGGATCCAGATTCAGTCATGGACTGGATAGACAGCATTGAGAATCACTTTGAATGTGATGGTATCTCAGAGGTCCAAAAAGTAAAGGTGGTCATGTCAAGGTTGAGAGGTTCAACTCTCACATGGTGGAAGTTTGTACAAAATGAAAGAGAAAAAGAAGGAAAGGGTCCTATAGTTACATGGAAGGGCATGGTAACTAAAGTAAGGTAAACCTACTTACCTAATGACTATGAAGTCCAGCTACATAGGAGGAGATACAATCTTAGACAAAAATATTTGGATGTCCAAGCATACACCGAGGAATTCCAAAAGTTGTGCCTAAGATCAAAGGTGGTTGAAGATGAAAGCATCAAGTTAGAAAGGTACTTGAATGGACTCAAGTGGTCTATTCAAGAAGACATGAGTCTAGTGAACTTCAAAACCATCTGCCAATGTTATCAAATGGCCTTGAAGATAGAGGAGAAAAGCAAAAGGAAACAAGAGCAAACCTCTAAAAGTAAAGGTAAAGGAAACGATAGTAGAGGACAAAGAGGTGGTTATGGTGGAAGGAGTTCAAAATCAAGGGCTCAAGTAGAAGTTAAGTACACTGAGCAGCAAGAAGGAAGCTCTAGTAGAGGTGGTAGAGGAAGAGGCTCTAACTTTAGAGGAAGCAGTGGTGGACAAGGAAGAGGCAATTACTTTGCCAACATGAAGTGTTATCACTGCAATCAAATGGGACACCCTGCCTATAAATTTCGAGAGAAAGGTAGTTCTTCACAAGGAGGTGATAAGAGAACTAATCTAGTTCATGATGAGAAAAATGCTATAGAGAAACATTCAGAGGTGCCATTAAATTCAGAGGAAGGTGAGAACCTCATGATGAGGAGAACTTTGATCAAAGAACCAATTAAAGAGGATCCAAGCCAAAGGAGGTCTATATTTAGGATAAAGTGAAAAATGATGGGGAAAGTATGTAGAGTCATCATTGACTTAGGGTCTACTAACAATATTGTGTCAGAGGAAGCAGCCAGCAAGCTCAAGTTGACAAGAATACCCCACACAAATCCTTACAAGGTCACATGGCTCAATAAAGGCCAACATGTCCTGGTAAATGAACAAGCATGGGTGGAGTTTTCAATTGGAAGGTACAAGGATAGAGTTTTGTGTGATGTGTTACCTATAGATGCATGTCACTTGCTCCTAGGTAGACCATGGCAATTTGATCGCCAAGCTATGCATGATGGAGTGAAGAACTCTTATACCTTCAAGAACGACAAGGTAACATTCAAAATCTAGTCACTGTTAGAGGATGTAGAGGTGAAGACAATAAGTCCTAATCTGCTCATGGTTGGTGAAAAAGAGTTCTTAGAAGCCTTAAAAGAAGGAGAAGGAGTTGGCTATGCATTAGTTTTAAGGCCAAGGGAGGTAAGTGGTGACAAAGAAACCAAGAAGATAGAGTTACCAAAGGAGATTCAAAGCATGCTGCAGACTTAACAGGGTATAGTGAGTGATGGACAACCATCAACCTTACCCCCTAAAAGAGCCATAAGTCATAGGATAGACCTTATCCCGGGAGCTACCCTTCCCAATAAATCAGCTTATAAAATGACCCCTCAACAAAATGAGGAAATTGCTAGGCAAGTACAAGAACTCCTAAACCAAGATTTCATTAGAAAGAGTATTAGTCCATGTGTTGTACCCACTGTCTTAGCACCTAAGAAAGAAGGAACTTGGAGGCTTTGTACTGATTCAAGGGCTATTAATAGGATAACCATAAGGTATAGGTTCCCTATCCCTAGAATAGAAGACCTAATGGATTGTGTAGGTGGAGCTAAGTACCATATCAAGATAGACTTAAAGAGTGGCTATCACCAAATTAGGATACATGAGGGAGATGAGTGGAAAACAACCTTCAAAACCAATGAGGGACTATATGAGTGGCTTGTCATGCCCTTTGGATTATCTACTGCCCCCTCCACATTCATGAAGCTCATGAATGAAGTCCTCAAAGACTACATAGGAAAATTTGTGGTAGTATATCTAGATGATATACTGATTTTTAGCAAGACAAGGAGTGATCATCTAGAACATATTGAGATTGTTTTCAAGAAGCTACATGAGGAGAAGCTAATGATCAACTTGGAGAAGTGTGAGCTCATCAAAATAGAGTTAGTGTACCTTGGATTTGTCCTATCACATGGAAATCTGAAAATGGACCAAGGAAAAGTGGAGGCTATCATGAATTGGCCTACTCCAAGGACAGCAACAGAGGTAAGGAGTTTTCATGGCCTTGCACAATATTATAGGAAATTTATAAGGAATTTTAGTGCAATTTGTGCTCCTATGTTGGATACTATTAAGGGAGGCATGAAGACCAAATTTGTATTGAATGAGCATGATAACAAGAGCTTTGAGCTGTTGAAGGAAAAGATATCTACCCAACCTATTTTGGTGCTACCAAGCTTTGAGAAGCTTTTCACCATTGAGTGTGATGCTAGCAATGTGGCAATTGGGGCTGTTCTAAGCCAAGAGGGTAGACCAGTGGTTTTTCATTTAGAAAAGTTAAGTGAAGCCAAAAATAAGTACTCTTCTTATGAACTTGAGCTGTATGCATTGGTTCAAGCTCTAAGAAAGTGGAGGCACTACTTGCTTCCCAAGGAATTCATTCTGTATTCAGACAATCAAGCACTTAGTTTCCTGAATTCACAAGAAAAGTTGAGCCATAAGCACATGAAGTGGGTTGAGTATGTACAAGCTTACACTTTAAATATCAAGCACAAGAAAGGTGTCCTCAATAAAGTAGCAGATGCATTGTCAAGAAGAGCTCTCACAATTCAGGAAATATAGTTGAAGAGCACGGGAATAGATCACTTCAAGGATTTGTATGTTGATGATGAAGATTTTTCAGACATTTATAAGGTATGTGCTGAATACAAGAACCATTTCCATAGTAAATATGTTGAGTATACTTTGCAAAGTGGTCTGTTGTTTAACGGGAATCAATTATGTGCTCCTAGAGGCTCCATTAGAGAAAACTTGATACAAGAAAAGCATAATGGTTCTTTGAGTGGTCACTTTGGGATCACTAAGACTCAAGAACTTGTTTAAAGGTTCTATTATCGACCTAAGATGAATCTTGATGTTAGGAGGTATGTGGAAAGTTGTGTAATATGTCAAAAGGCCAAGGGAACTTCTTCAAATGCAGGCCTTTATCAACCACTACCTATTCCTACTAGGCCATGGGAGTGTTTGAGTATGGATTTTGTAGTTGGGTTACCCAAGACAAGGCAAGGCATGGATAGTGTTTATGTGGTGGTGGATAGGTTCAACAAGATTGCTCATTTTGTGCCATGCAAGACAACCAATGATTCTAGCCAAATAGCCTCTCTTTTCTTCAAGGAGATAGTAAGGATACATGGGTTACCTATGAGCATAGTGTTAGATAGAGACACCAAGTTTATGAGTCATTTTTGGAAGACTCTTTGGCAAAGATTGGGCACTAATTTATCTTTTGGATCTGCATACCATCCCCAAACTAATGGTCAGACCGAGGTTGTAAATAGAAGCCTTGGAAATCTATTAAGGTGCTTGACCAAGGAGTATGGTCAACAATGGGATCGGTTAATTGGACAAGTTGAATATGCCTATAATGACACTATGAATAGGTCAACAAGGAAGAGTCCCTTTGAAATGGTATATGGCTTACATCCTAGAGGAGTCTATGAGTTAAGAGACTTAAAAGATGGAGTGAAGGGAAGTGGTTATGCTGATGATTTTGCCTATGCAATGCAGGAGATTCATGACACAGTCAGGAAGACATTGACAGAAAACACCATGAAGCATAAGACCAAGGTGGATGAGCATAGAAGAGAAGTTTAGTTTAATGTGGGATACTTGGTGATGATACATCTCAATAAGTCTAGGCTATTGAAGGGAGTCCCTCACAAGTTGTAGATGAAAAGGATAGATCCCTGCCCTATCTTGGAAAAATATGGGAAAAATGATTTTAGAGTGGAGCTACCGAAAGACAGTGGACTGTCCCCTGTTTTCAACATTACAGATCTGGTTCATTACAAAGGAACACCACCAAACATGGATCAAAGCCTCAATGAATTCATCCATGATGTGGAAGAGCTCAGACTACCTTCTGCTACAGTCCCACAAGCTGACACTATATTGGACACTAGGGTCTACAAGAAGACTAGAACCAAAGAATACAAAGAGCATCTGATCAAGAGACATAGGAAAATGGATGCTGATGTAGTGTGGAACAAAGAATCAGAATTCAAGAAGTTGGGAATTGATCTCAACTTACTCAATCCAAGGGTGGATTGAACTCTCTTGTTTTGGGGAGGATGGTGCAGGAGCACCTAGGCTAACCTCCAAATTTTACTTGTTATTTTGGCTTGTATCTAACCTTAGCCAAGTTAGAGAGTTTGAGTGTTTGTTTTAGACCTTAGAAGGTCTTGATTTTGTTTGGACTAGGTGAGTTAGTCATTAGGACTGAGGTCACATTTACTAGTCATTGTTAGTAGTTTTACATTGCTTGGCCTTAGTAGCTTATGTTGAGAAGTGAGTCTTAAATGTGTTCTAAACACATGACTGATGTTAGAAAGATGCCATGAGGCCTTTAATAGAGTTGGTTGCTCACACTACATGAGATAGAGGTCCTAAGAGATAGGAAGGAGGCATAATGACAAGTTGCCTATTATTGTTACCAAACTGTCATAACAACATTTGCCATTATGGAAAATGTTGCATGCAACTCAGCTCCTTAGGATTCCCTAAATGATAGGAGTGGGGAATCATCCAACATATCCTAAAAACATGGTGAATGGCATCTAAGAAGGAGGAGGTTCGAATGCAATGAGAGTTAGTTTTTTTTGTAATCAAGTTTTTGGAGATAATGAAAATATAGCTCTGCAATTTTTGCGTTTTGTGTGAATACCAAGTATATGGAGTAACAGAGATAGAATACAAGCTAAATGATTTGATTTGATGTTAGACTATTGTTAATAGGATAGTATAAAGGATTTTTTATCTATAAGTAATTTTTTTCAAGTTAATTTAGTGTCTTGGATAGCTAGGTAAAGGTCTAAGGGTTTCACTAGTTTTGTCCTGACCAGTTTGTCTTTTCATGGCTCCCCCATGAAATCTAGTCATGGAGTTTACCTAAGGATAGATGGAAGTGTTTGACGATCCATTAGTCTGTACATATGTAGGATTAGGATTCTTGAAGATTCGAGCAAAGGGTTTTAATGTCAAGTCCTAGGCGAGCTTAGAGTGCCCGGTTAAGGGTTTGAGAGTGAAGAATTGAGTAATATAGGTAGGGGATTAAGGTACAGTATGGAACAAGTACAGTTCTAGGTGGGATATGGGCATATCCTATCATTCCATAAGGATTGAGGTTTAACCAATCCATTTGATTGAGTTGTAAGGTGAGAAACCAGTGAGGTCCTACAAACTAGATCCATTAGCCCTATTTACCCTAGATACTAGGAAGCCTATGTACAGAAGACCTAGGAGTCTAAGAGTGGGTGAATCTTTTAGAACATTCAAAAAGGTAGTCGAATGTGGGATTAGGTTGTCAGGTTGTTTGGGAAGTATTGGAAGAAACAAGGAAAAAGAACATTGTCAATGGTTACAAGGAATTAGGCCTCCTCAAGACACATCCTGACACCCGGTTGGAGAAAGATTTGGAGATCCTCCAAAATGGTTTCAAATGCATGAAAATGGCATGGTTTCACTATGTTAGACACCCCTACAATCAACTCAATGATTTGTGAAATGGTAGCACTTAGAGTCTTCTAAGTGTAGGAGAAAGTGGAAGTAAACTAAGGGTGGCTATCCTTCAAGGTTAAGCACAAAGATTTGGCTCTTAGAGAAGAGTCAGAAAAGGCTTTGGTTAATCCTCTAAGCCTTTTGGGAGATCCTAGAGGAGATTAGGATCCTAAAAGAAGATAAAGAAGATATTCTTAGGACTTGTGAAAGCATACCTTAGAAGCACATACATCACTCCAAATCCTCTTTATGGGTGGATGTTTTCTTAGCCTTACTTCTATCAAGGCCATAAATTTAACTCTCTAATGCTACTAGTCATTTGGGAATCGTGTTGGTTTTTGGCTGGACAATTTCATTCCCAAATGTAGTTTCCTTACCATCCACTTCTTCCACAAATGTATTAAAACCAATCTCTTGACCCTAATATTCATCAATACATTGAGAAAACTTCAAGGTATCATCACCATCATCATTAAAAACTTCCCAATGCTTGATATTGTCAGGAACTAAGGGTCTAATCTTCACTTTAACCTTTGAAATTCCAACAAATGTAATATAATTTGGTAAGAAGAAAATGTTAGCAAGTAAAATTTCCACCCTATTATTTCCCATATCAAACTGATCAATGCCAAATTCATGAAACTATTCAAAATAATCCGAAGTAATATTTATGTACTACCTTAATCTAGTATTCTTTGATGCATACTTTCCTCTAACTTGAGAAACCACTAGTTTTGAGTCTCCAATGACTATTAAATTTTTAATCCCTTGTTTCTTAGCTAGCCTCAACCCTAGTAATAAGGCCTCATATTCTGCTACATTATTTGTGTAAGAAAATTTCAATTGAAATAAAAAATTGAAGGTCTTACCACTAGGAGAAATAAGTAGGACCCTTCCACTAGATCCTTCTTTTGAGAAATCTCCATCAAAATGCATACTCCATAAGTCATCATTGTTATCTTGTTGCAACACTATTTCTCCAAAGGTGTAGGTTGCTTTTATAACTCTTCAATTCTGAAGTTATTATGCAAGTGTCCACAAAATAGATTCTATCTACTTCCTCAACAAACTCAATAATATGTGGAGCTCTTAGCTCCCTCGCAAGTTTTATATCCTTTCCCTAAATTGAAAAATTTACATAGGACATGTCACATTGCATGCTACCTCCCATAGAGGTACTCCACTTTCTTGACATTAGCATACCATATCTTGGTGGGATATCCACCAAAAATATACTCATAACAAAATCCTTATAGGGGAAATCAACTAATCTATATGGGATGTCGCTAATGACACCAATAATTGGGATCTCTCTTGATTCCATGGCATAAAATTTTCCATATGCACAATTTATTTTCGGACCCATTTCCTTCATTATTTTGACTGGCATAATATTTGATGAAGCTCGTGAATCAATCAAGCAATTCCTTAGTAGTTTACCATCAATAATTAAGGTCACATAGAAGGGGTCAATGTTATCTGGGCATGTTGTAATGGTATTTCCCAAATAAATCTTAGGGTTCTAACCAATATCTCCCTCCACTATCTTGGAGCATCACTAACTTGATTTCCACTCACTTTAGGTTTATAAGTCACCTTCTTTTATTTATAGGCCTTAGTGGCACCATTGGTAAGGGTCACTACCTTCTACTTGTGTTTATCAATTCTCATCATTTCCATTAGAGGGACAACCACCTTCACTTGAGACAACAATTGAGACATATCAATTGGATTGTACTTTGGAAATTCATAAGGAATTACACTTTGTTCCTCCACTTGAACCTTTTTTTTCTCAGACTTCTTCTCAGTCTCCTTCTTCTCATCTTTATATTCTAAATCAGTACTTCAATTTTGAGTTTTTTCTTTCACAATATGAGAGGTGAATTCACCAAAATTCTTGGCTACAATATATTTTTTGGCCCAAATTATTTGTCCTTTACCTTCTTTAGCTTTTTCATCTTATTTCTTAAACTTGGCCAGTTCTTTAAATTTATTCCCATGCTTCTTTGCACTCTATTCCTTTATGAACATGCTACTAGGATTTCCCTGATCACAATTAACAACTCTATTTCTCAAGCTGTGAGTATTCTTGGCTTTTCCCACCAAGGTTGTAGTCATATGCGTATAGTCTTCATCAGAAGGTCTTCTTAAAGACACATCATCTTCCTCCATTTGCATAAAAAAAGTGTTGTTCCCAATGTCTTCATCTTCCTCAGGGAAAATTTTTTGATCATACGAGTGTGACTCTTTTCTTTGGAAATCAACATCAGGTTCCTATGACTCATCTTCTGAGGAACATTACTCATTAAAAAAATAAGATCTATGCATAAGTACATTGATTTCAACATAATTTTCTTCCATTGGATCATAATCATCTGATTAAGGCTAGTCCTCTTCAAACTTATTTTCAATAGAACATGTTTGCAAAGCATGAGGCAACTAACAAACAACACACCAAGGTGCTTCATCATCAAAATTGACTGCAATTTTGTATGGAGGATCAAGATGAACCTTATTCTATGTATTCTTCTGGCTGTTGGGAATGGGCTTTCCATTATGCCAATTAGTATTGTATGGATGGTCTTGTAGCTAAGGAGGTCTCTCATTCTTTTGGAATTTTTATTTTCATTAGAAAGAACTTTCTATTTCCTTGCAAGTCTGTAACTTAATTCCTTCATGATACTAGCAAAATAGTCAATCTTATCCTCAAGTGAACCTCCCTTAGTGCCAAAGTTTTTATCCTCTCTTTTTGGGTTCTTGAGGATTTTCACATCATCTCTTCTCCCTACTTTACCAATTGCTCTACTGATGTTATCAATAAAAATTTCCATTTTAAAAGCTTCTCTCAATGATTCAGGATTCTCATCCAATAAGCAGTAGCTCATCTTAGCATCAAATGCATTACAATAGTTCACTAAACATACACTATCATTTAGTCTTAAGTGAGGAGGCAATCTATTCATGGCCTTTTGTAATATTACATTGAAATTAGTTATGGCCTCATTTGAGCTTTTATCAATTTTTTAAAATTAGTTTAGAAGAAACGTTGAATCAATTTTATCACCATACTACTCTTTGAACAACCTCTTGAACTCTTCCCAAGAACCTATACTTTCAGCAGGAAAACCTCCATACCAGTTTCTAGCATCCTTAGTGAGTGACTGCATCAATAGCTTCATCATCACATCCCCATCCTCCACTTCAAAATCATCCATGAAATTAGAAAATTATTTTAATTTATCTTAACTACTTATGGCATTATTTATAGAGAACTTTACTAAAGAAGGTTTGATATCTTGAAGGAATTGGTTAGGGTAACTAGGAATTCTAGTGAAACATAGCTGTTGGTACCTTGCCACTTACATTGGCCTCCTAACAACTCAATCTCTATGATTATTTTTTAGAATATTGTCTTATTTCCCACAATAATTATTCTTATCCTTTCTATTTCCACCTCCACCATCACCATTACTTCCATCATTCTTTCCACCACCACTACTTCCTTCACCATCTTCGGAATAGTTATTCTTATTTTTGTCATTTCCTCCACCATCACCACCTTGATTTCAACCAACACCTCCAGTAGGAGTAGGTCCGTTAGATATATTATTATGTGAATGAAGGTTAGCATGTCTAGAGCTTGAAGCTACTGGATTAGGTATAAATATCTTAAGGAAATAGATCTTGCTTGCTATCTTTGCATTTGTAGCCTCAATTTCATCTTTCTTGAAATCCTATTGCAACTTATCATTTTCCTGTAATAATATCAAGATCTCAAGGTTAGGAGGTGTATTTGATGGAATAAAACTATTCTTAGTAGTTTTGGTAGAAGCATTTTTGGATGAGGTATTTATATTGGCATTTCTGTTGGTATTAGGAGTGGATTCCTTATGTTGATCCATGGATTTCTTCCCATGATCTATAGGTTTGTTAACAACACCAAAGGGTCAGTGACTTTAGGGGGATGAGGGGCCACCTTAATAGTAGTTTTAGGAGGGGCCTTAGGAGTTGGTTGTTCCTTTAATGATTCCTTCATCTTCTCAACCGTTTTCCTTCGAGCATCTCTCTCCAAGGCTTTTTCCTTGACCCTCTCTTCTTTTTTCTTTTAATTGTTTCTCCTACAACTCCTATTCATTCCTCTCTACCAAGTCCCTTGCTTTCTTTTCCTCAAATTCCTTGAGTCTAAGTTATTCTTCCTCTAAGGCTTGCATATCCTTATCTATATCATGTTATCTTCTATGACAAGATTAGACTCACTAGGTTCAAGAGTATAAGAAACAAGATTTGTTTCTTCTCTCTCAAGAGAATGGTGTGAAGCAATACTATGGGACTTACCCCTTGGTTTAAAACTACTATCATTTAAAAAAAAATTATCTCTAGGGGTGGCCCATCTACCTTGAAGTTTATTATCCTTTTCCCAGAATTCCCATCTTTCCTCTTCTTGTGACATCCCATGATGGCCCTTCAGAATTTCATTAGTGGGTAAACCTTGCTCATTGGCATTAGCCATATCAGATCCAAATGCATCTTCATTCAAATTTATATTATCAAAAATTACATCTAAATTAAAAGGTGTACTAGTAGGATGTTAAGTGGACTTACGCACTTCACCATTCTTCTTTATCCAAGAGACCTTTTTTCTTTTAGGTAGCTTAGATTCCAAAGTTTCCTGTGGGTTCCTTTTCATTTTGCTTCTAGTTTCATGCATATTTTTCGTATTTCTCTTCACAATTCTCTTTTAAAATTTTGAATGTTGCATTGGAACAAGAGACCTCAAAGATTC
Organism: Sequoiadendron giganteum; assembly: GCA_007115665.2. Lineage (NCBI taxonomy): Eukaryota > Viridiplantae > Streptophyta > Pinopsida > Cupressales > Cupressaceae > Sequoiadendron > Sequoiadendron giganteum. The sequence goes on along the minus strand of CM021106.1, from coordinate 586,465,415 downwards.
CATCCAAAATGTTGGGAAACAAAATTTGGTTATACTTTGGAGATGCACTCACAATTTCAGAGAAGACCTTGAACATAACCTGATATGAAAGGGAAAATGGTACCAAAATTTTATGCACAAAAATGGATTTGAATTGTTGATAGAATCTATGCAAATTATTCTTTAGATAGTTAAGAATAATAAAATACTTGACTCTAACTATACTAGATATAACCTAGAGACTTTGGAATAACAATGTCCCCAATGGAGTTGCACATCTGTTGGTTATTTTTTGAGAACCAAACTTAATCTAAATCATTATCTATGAATCTGCCATAATTCAATGGTTAATAATGGTTAGGATTGGCCAATGAACAAGTACAAGCTTGCTAGGCTTGACCTCTACTTTTTAGGATCTATGAAACCTAGGACTCGGGTGATCTTGACAATGTTTGAATTGATAATCTTGTGCCAAATTACCAATAACATTGTTACAAACAAATAGATTCCCACAAGCTACCAATTAGATAAAATATTTTAAGGATTTGGATGACCCTTTAGTGAATTATTATCTAAATCAAGGAATGAATGGTACTTCATAATGCTTTACTACAACTACAAGCATGTCTAGGATTTCCATTAAGATTAGTGTTATTTTTCAAGTACAAGAAGAATCACTTCTATCTAGGATAACTAAATTAATACACCACTGATTTATCCATGGGTAAAAAAATCATATTTATAAAAAACTGTAATACATTTGCAATCAAACTCAACATTTACAGAGTATTCATATATTTCTTTGCAATACACAACTTGAGATATCTAAAAAAAAAAACTACCTAGTAATCCTTCAACTTCATCTCACAAACCTATGATCTTATTAATGAGTTTAGTTAGCTCTTTGAACTAAAGCAGAAATAAAACCATAAATTCAACCAAAGTGATTAAAGACAAATAAAAGATGCTTGATCAGTTTATTCATAATTTGAGAGGAAAATTACATAGGAGAGTAGTTGATCAAGAATTTTTAATTTTCATTCATATGCCATTGCTACTGTAAAAGTGTTATGCCTATTACAAACTAGAATGCATTCCTAAGACTCAAAACTATTCTATTTCTTTGTGATTGAATTAAAAAAATGTTCTCACGTGAGCTCAAATGCTTAACCATCAAAAGACCTATGTAATTGGCCTTGAATTCCCATTTATAGAAATATGGGAGCAACAACCTTCAAGACAAATTACAATTTCTATCACATTTTATGTTTGAAATTCTTTGCATTTTAATTTCAAAATTCCCCAAAGAGTTATATTTGAACTTTAGAAAGAGGGGGAAAGCATATAATACAAAATTCATTTATATTTGCTGAAGAATATATACCCACCTTCCAAAAGGCATCTTTCATCCATTGTAACAATATCAAATTATCCTCTTCACAAGCCAAAAATGTCTTCCATGTACATGTCAAGTCAGCAAAACCTCAAAGTAAGAAACATAACTAAATGGGAAGAAGTAGACCCATCCATGTCAGCACTCGTGTCATCAATCTTCATGTTGGGGAGAAAACAATATTTCACAATACTTTAGCAAAAGCCTAATTTGTACTAGTTCCATGCTATGCATTGATTTTCTCACATATGTTATTCACCACATCTATCATCATCTTTCATACATAAGCTCACTCTGTAAACTTTTCCAGCCATGTTTTATGTTCAACCTCAGTTAGCCATTTCATACCCAACAGGTTCTTTACTTTTCTATTGTGCTAATTGTGCCTAGCATCAATTAAAGCTCTAGCCTCTTTAATGAAAGTGTCCTTTCTCAATTCAACTCCAGCCATGTTATCAATTTTTGGATTTAGCATAGAGTGATCAATAACATTTAGCATCACCTTATCTTGAGGGATGAAATCTCCCAACTCATCCTTCAACTTATCAAACTCCTTTAGCTCACCCCTATCATCCAGTATTTTGGGAATTTCATGCCTTTCCAAATCTCTAAACATTATTAATTTGCTTTGGAGTGGCTTCGTAACATCCCATGAAAAGTTATTTCATTAACAAAATCAATTGCCTGCAATATTTCAGGAATATTAGTGGGAACTTTTGATGGTCTTCTTGCATCATATACATCATCTCCTTTAGTTTTCCTACTCTAGTGCTCCATTTTCACTCAATTTGAAAATCCCTAAGTTGAACTTCCAAATATTTGATGTTGGCCTCATGGATATTATTGTAAGAAACCCACACATCGTCAGCCCTATTTAGAAACTTTTTTACTTTATGTTTTAACACATCCTCAAAAATGTCATTTTCCACCTTAACTCTTTCCAGTTTGGCTTTCTTTGTATTCTCCTTTTCTTATTGCAATTCTTGCTTCAAGCTCTAAATCCTCAATGACAAGGATTCCTTGTCTTCTATAGAAAATTTTGAAGTAGGAATTCTTGGAGATGGTAGACCCTTTTGTGATGTGGCAAACACCTTATTATTTTCATCCAACAACTTTTTGTAGTTAGTCTCTATAATTTGGGTGGTATCCATGCTCAACATTGTAGCATGCATAGCTAATTGTGTAGCTACAGTGGCGGCCATTTCTGTAGCCCTTTTAACAACTACTACTCCAATCTCCTTTTCCATAGACTTTATGAACTTAGGCTTGCTTGTGTTTCGTGCCATATACCAAATGGAAAATGTATGTATCTTAGGGGTGAAACCTAAGCCAAAAAAATTACTGTCAAAAATCTCCTCATAAATAGAGGCATTTGGGTCTTTCCTAATTGCATCTAGTGCAATTGAAGATAATAATTCCCATCCAGGTAATAGGAGAACCCCACTTCCCTTCACCAATTTGCTTGCATCTATAGGTGACATAGCTGCAATCTCTTGCAAAATTTTATCTTCCTCTTCCTTTTCAGCTTCCTCTTGCAAGGGGGGATCAACTTTATCTTTCGCTTCTTCAATCCTCCTTTTAATATCAGAGCCTTTTTATGGATGATAAAATCTTTGAATCCCCTATCCTTGACAAAATAATTGTCACACATGAAATCATCATAGGCCTTTATTATGACATCACCACCCTTTGTATCAGCATATTACCATTTCAGAAATCCACTAGGAGGAACCACTATGTTCAAGGCTTAATATTTTTCATTAAGAAATTATCCATCTACTTCCTCCTCCATGGGAATGCTCTCTCTTGACACCTCAGGAACTTGAGTCTCACGAGTCTACTCACTTGCTAAATAATCCACTAATTGAACTGTTCGAGGTTGTACACCTCTCTCTTTTTCTTCAACTGAATGCCTTAAGTAGAATATTGAGCTAGTTGGCTCCTCAACTTTGCATCATGGTTTTGTTTAGCCACCTTTTCCTTTATTTTAGCTTGAATTTCTTAAAAATCTACTATTATTGAAATCACCAAACATTAATTTTTCTTGCAAAATTTTATCCTTTATCTCAGAATAAGTGCTGACATAGAAATGATTTTCCTTCAACATCCTTTCTTTAATTGCACATATTATTTTCCATGCATTATTCCTTGCTGCAACTTCTTCATCAAAAGATAGATTTATAATCACATCCTCTTGATAGAGGAGCTAATGATGTATCCATGATAACCCTCTTTCTTTTATCTTAGCGTAAACCACCCCTTCAAGGTCACAAAACATTATGACATCTTATCACAATCTATAATTATTTAAAAGAGAGCCAAACCTCTCTATGAGGTACAAGTGAAATAAGCAAATCCATAATCAGGGTTCAGAAGTGATTCCTTGGTTTTTAGAAGTGTTCCTTATCCATGGAATCTAGTTGCCACATTATTTCCATGAATTCTTATCTATGTGACATATACATAGGCAACTTGTGAGGTGGAAGTCATTCTCCATAAATCTTAGTTGTTGTGTAATTGGTATGAAGATAATAATCTCCGCAATTAAATTTTTTCTTAGTGTCCTTCCCATATCCCATGGGCCTCAAAATTTCCTTAACACCTTGTGAAATTATTGTAATTGTAAGTGTGAATATGTGAATAAGGTTAAAACACTTCTTAATAAGACATTATATCAAAGATAACTCAAATTGAACTAAATCAAAACAGTAATCAATTGAAACCATCATATTGTTCTCTATCCTCAAAGATTTATTAAATCCTCATTGCTCTCAGATTGTGTAAGCAAATAAGACTATTAAAATGACTATCTGAAGAACGAGATGATGATAATGCAATGCGAAATGATAAATCAATTAAACTAGCATGATATAGACGTGAAACTGATAATTGCAACTACAGGAGGCAACCATAGTTGAAAACTTGATTGCTTGTTGCTTGATATGTGAATGCTTGATGCTTGAAGTCTGGATTCCTGCAGAGTAAGAGTGCAAAAGATTGATTATTTGGATCATTTTCTTGATTCAATGAGGCTGTATTTATAGAATTCTTGGTTGTAGAAATGCATAGGGAAAGCTTTGAAAGGCTTGGATTCAATCTGGAGAATTGAATGGTGAGAGATGGAGGATATTGAGAGAAAGATGGAGATTGTCTCTACCCATGAAAACACCAGGCAAGAGAAGAGGAGGATTGAGAGATCAAATTCCAAATTTGTCTCCAATTTGTCTCCAAAACTTCCCATGAAGTTTCAATCAATTAATTGTGACATATTTTAGACATAAATTAGACATGTTTTAGACATAGGAAATCTAATTCATTTTTGAGAGAATATAGATTGGAATATTCCTTGTGCAACAATTAAAATATTTTTATTTATTTAAATTAGGAAATGGGAGATAAATAATTTAATAAAATGAACTATAGGATAGTTGTTTATTAAATTAATCCGAAGAATATGGTAATTAATAAATAAAGTGTTTTGATCTTTATTTAATTAAATTAAAATGCATGTGATAGATTGAAATAGGGATTTGATAATTAAATCGAACAAAGTATTTATTTTTGTTTATTTAATTAAGATGAATTTAATGGTGAACTATATAAATAAATATTTCTATTTATTCAAAAGTAGAGGAAATTATGATAATTAATCAAATAACTTGTATTTAATTAATCAGATGCTCCAGACCAATTTTAGGTGTATACATTTTGCCCCTCTTCGAAGTGATGTGTTTATGCGTTGCTTCGAAGAAATATTTTGCTGCTACTGCCAGGATTGATGATTTTGAAAAATAATTCCGTATGCCCCAGACATGCCCCAGATTTTGATTTTTAGATGATTTTGATGATAATATGCCCCCTCGGTAGATAAATTAATGATGTGATGATTTTTAGAAATTTTGAAAAATTTGATGATTTTTCGATGTTTTGATGATGTTTCAATAATAAAATAATTTATCTCCTAATAAATGATGAAGAAATGAGCCCTCAGATGAGTTTTAATTAATTTCATGGATAAAATTAATCAAAATATAATAAAATCCACCAAAAATACCTTTCAAAAACTATAAATAGTGCTAAAAGTTCATTTTCAAAGTCATATTTGCTTTTTGAGTTCAAAATTCTTAGTGATTAAGACTCTTTTGCCAGCTGGAGTGAGATGCCTATCCCCTACCACACTCACCAATTCGAGCACATTCGACATCACTGACTGCTGCCTACGTATGGACCTCCGGTATTTACCCCTCGACCTCCTCGTAATTCGTGCATTTCTAGTTTTTATGCTTTTTAGTGTCTAGGCATGTCCAAGTCTGTTTTAGCGCTTTCAAGCCGTGTTGTAGCACTTACATTCCAATGTAGCACTTTCAATAGGCATTTTAGCACTTGCGTTTAAAACTCTAGTGCTTTTGGTTGGTAAAGTAGCACTTAGAGGTTAAGAATTAGCGCTTTGAAGCTAGATTTTAGTGCTTTGAGACTTTCAACACTTTGAGTCAGTGAATTAGCACTTTCAGGGTCTGTTCTAGCGCTTCTAGTAAAGTGATGCTTTGACGGCCTATTGTAGTGCTTTGATGTGAAAAAATAGTGCTTCGAGACTTTTAGCATTTTGGGTCCCTATTTTAGTGCTTTTAACTGATAAAGTAGCACTTTTGGGATTTAGTGCTTTGGAAGCCTGTTTTAGCGCTTCTGGTCATAATTGAAGATTTTGACTTTGTGAACTTTGATTTCATCAATTCTAATCATGTCCATTCTTCTGATTGGTATGATTGATAATCCACATTCTCGATGCTGGATTTGATTATTTAAATAAGACTAACTCTCATGATAGATGAGAAGAAATCCTATTTCTTGATGATCCTCATGATAGGTGAGGAAATGATTCAATACCTAATAAATCTCATGATAGGCAAGATCTAGATAATGTTTTGATGAACCTCATGATAGGTGAGGTTTGATGTTTGCCTATGAGTTTTGATCAAATATCCATACCACATCTTTTGAAATAGACTTGATAGTAGAATGACGTTTGATTCTTAGCATAGTTCACTGATTGTAGATTTTTTGTTATGATGATAGGAGGATCTAGGTACTCTCCGGATACGAGAGAGATTTCCTCAGACGACAGATTTGATACTGCACTTGACACTGGATGAGCTTTAGGTGATAGGCCATTGTGGCCTGACGAGCTTACTTGAGATGCCCTAGATTAGGATTAATCAGGGTCTGTTGACCGCATTAGCTGAGAGGTGGAATAGCGACTACAACACCTTTCACCTACCTACCAATGAGATGAAAGTAACACCAGAGGATGTGTGGCATATATTGTGCATTTCGTTCATGGGGGAGATTGTTACATATGATTCTCATGGGACTAGTAGCAAAGATGCCCTCCGCTGAGTATTTCAGGATCAGGACATAGAGGGTCCGAGCGTTCGATGGCAGAGGATTGCAGATTCTTATGCAACACTACTAGTAGTGCTAGTTGGATTCATTGGAGGTTCCTTTTTCCCTAATCGTAGGTCAAAGGGATTCCTCATCAGCTGGGGTAGGCCTCTAGAGAGCATAATGGTACATGGTACCAGATATGCATGGGGGATGTGCATGTTAGTGCATCTTTATTATGATTTGCATTCAGTTGTGTACTTAGGTGCACGTAGTTTATCGGCAGGGGTGACCCTATTATAGGTATGGGCATGGGAGCATTTTTCAATTTGTCGGCCATTTCCAGTTGCAGATAGACCAGCCGATAGACCATATGTTTTTCGATATAGTGGTCGATTCACACAAGCCCAGATGGGCAAGCTAGAGCACTGGAGACGAGTGTTTGATGACACTGAGACAATTATCTGGCGTCCATACCTTTACTATGAGGAGCGGGATGAGGATGGTACAGTATTGGGGTTCTTATGTGATTCTATGTACCTCATTGGTCAGACTCCATTTGTATTATGGAGATTCTTATTCCATCGAGTATACAAACAGTATGGCATAGTTTAGTGCATGCCACAAGGAGTAGCCCATTATGCACGACGACACATGGATATTCTAGATTGGAGTCCCACACTGTCCTATGACTTTATTGTAGAGGGATATAAGATATTACAGCCATCTCCGCGAGACATGTAGAGAGACATATCAGAGGAAGCTGTCACAGAGGATTATACAGCATTCCTAGCTTTGGTCCCCCATCCTTGCATTACTATCCCCGATGAGCTGACACCTTTACCTGTAGAGGAGGATGTGGGAGAGGGTTCTGTAGATATGAGTGGTTCAGAGAGCAGTGGGAGTTTCAAGTAGTAGCAGTGATGATAGTGACGGCAGTAGTGGAGGAGGTAGAGTGGCAGGGCTAGGCAGTAGTAGTGCTCCCTCTTCTAGTAGGCCTTGTAAGAGGTAGGCAGTGACAGTGCCAGCAGTTGGACACCAGAGATAGATAGTTGGGCTCCAGGCATAGGTCCTAACTTTGCAGGCACAGTTGGTATAGGCTCGGGGTATGCTTGTGTAGACTCAGACCTAGATGCAAGCACAGGCATAGGCTCATGCACAGGCCTTAGCACAGGTACAGGGTTAGTTAGCCACCATGTAGACCCAGGCTGATACCCTGACAGTAGAGTGAGACAGTGCTCGGCAGATTGCTGAGAGGGCACAGGAGAGAGCCGAGACCCTATAGAGAGTTGCTGATGGTAGCTCAGTTTCAAATTATATGAGAGAGGTTCTGCGGGTTGCCCGAGAGGCCGAGTTTTACAAAGGTTGGTATCATGATGCAGTGCTTGCCAAGCGTCGAGTCAGTTATGCCCTATAGAGATCTGGGCAGACTCACACATAGAAAGTCAGTGAGGGGGTGACCAACCTCCACGCAGGGATTCCAGAGATCCGGTTCCTTCTAGGGGTGGTGGTGGTAGTGATATAGGTCCTGTTAGGCCTGCTCACTCTGGCAGTAGCAGGTCGTAGATGCCTTTGTGATCCTCTATGCCATATTTTGTAGACCAGACTTCATTGTATACTTCACATTTTGTGATATATATGAGATGGAGTTAATGTGATATGATGATGGCTTTATGATTTCTATTTGATTGATGCTTTTATTGTGTGATTATGTGATGTTTTAAATCTTAAATGTGATGATGTATATGAATGATTTTACTCAAATGCAATGATGCAATGATTTTTTGATAAATGTATGCATAGATTAGATGATATATGTATATAAGATGTGATGTATGAATCTCTAAATGATAGTGATGATGATGTAATGACTTGTATTTATTTTATGGAATGATCTTATGATGGGTGTAATGATAATAATGACATGATTTTTAAATGTATGGATGGTAAATGATGTATGCATATGATGTTGATAGATGATTTGTAACTACATGGTAAAATGATGATGATGTTGAATGATGATTTGTAACTATATGGTAAAATGATGATAATTTTGGATTTTATGTCAAGTATACTCAGTTTTGTTTGTAGATTAGATAATCATTGATTGGAATCCTTTATGCAAGAAATACTCTGCATATAATGAATGATGATGAATGTATTCTAATTTAATCATGCAATGATATGCAAAATAGATGTCATTTTACAGTCTTTTTGTGCTTGGTATCATCATAGCGCTTTATTGAATGTTGAAAGTGAATACAAACATCAATGGTTGTGTTAATCCAATGATGACCTGAGTATTTATTTCATGATTTTTGATATTGCAATTGAACACAAGCATCTAGGTATAATTGAACTGAGACGACTTGAGCATTCATTGCATAAACAAGTAGTGATTAATCATTTCAATGTGTGAATTCTGAATGTCATCGGTGATACATTTTCATAGCACATCCCCTGACAATTCACACATTTATATGATTAAACTATAAACAGCAGACAATAAAAATATCATTCTTTTTCCTTGTTCCTCTAATTCAATACATCATTGAGTTACTCCAAAGAAATGATAATCAAAAAGTGTAATTTATCCATTGTTTACTTAGAGTGTTCCATTCATTATTAAGATTTTTTAGATCATCCATCCTGATTTTGACATGTTTTTGGTTTTTCGAGTTTTTCGACTAAAGACCTAACCTACTAACCTATCTTAGGGGTCTCAGCGGCTGATTTAAGATTAGCCTTACCTATGTTACATACACAAAGACCACATAGTTCGACTAACACAGACCTATGTTTTTGAGTTTTTTCAAAAGATTTTTGACATGTTTTTAATTTTTGATACGATAGGGATGGTTGATGCCTTTCTGATGATGATTGATATTGCACTTTGATCTTGTTTTCAATTTTTTTTTCATACTATCGTGTTTCCTTTTGGTGAAATCGATATGTTTGTATTGCACCTAATGATATCCAGATGTTGCCCCCAAGCTATGGAGTGATATGTTGACCACGTGATATGATTTTGATAATGGATGTAATGATGGTCACATAAATGATATGATATGAATTGATACTAACTTTCAAATGAATGATCCTGATATGTTCATAATAGATGGGAAATTTGATCTTAGAATCACATATGATGCTTGTTTCCAAGTTTTCATCAAATGCTTTGATTACACCCTTTGTGTTTTTGTATTTTTCTCATTTTTTTATTTTTCTTTCTTTTTAGTATTTTCTAATTTTATTTTTTTTGTATTTGTGTGTTTGCCAAGATGCCTATTTGCTAGGTTTTCACCAAGGAAACAAATTTTTAGAATTTTGCCCCGTGCACTAGGAGTTTTAAGAATAGAATTTTATGAGATGAATACTACTGATAGGTTCATCAAACAAATCCCCTTTTGACGTTGATAGTTGATATGCTCCTGATCCATACACTGATATGACGACAAATGGACCAATCCAGTTAGGCTAAAATTTTCCTTTCTTTTCTCTATCCCGCTGATTCCTAGGGTTTTCCTTTAGTACCAAGTCACCAACCTAAAAGACCCACAGTTTTACCCTGTGATTATAACTTCTTGAAATTATCTGTTGATAAGTTGTTAGATGATTAATAGCTTGTTGATGACGCTCATCCAGCAACTCCAATTCTTGCAATCTATATACCCTATAGTCTTCATCTGAAATGATACCTCTGAGTGATACACGAAGCGATGGAATTTCAACTTCAATGGGTAATATGGCTTCTAATCCATATACCAAAGCAAATGGTGTATCTCCTGTTGGTGTTCTAATGCTTGTTCTATAAGCCCATAGTGCAAGGTTGAGTTGAACATGCCAATCATGTCCAACATCATTAACCATCTTTTTGAGAATTTTGAGTATAGTTTTGTTTGAGGCCTCCGCTTGGCCATTCCCTTGAGGATAGTACGGTGTTGAAAAATGATGTTGGATGTGGAACTTATCACATAGCTCTTGGACATCTTGATTCTTGAAAGGTCATCCATTATCAATGATTATGGATTGAGGGATACCATACCGACATATTATGTAGTTCAAGATGAAAGAGGAAATTTGCTTCCCAGTGATGGTAGTAAGAGGTATTGCCTCTATCCATTTCGTGAAATACTCTGTAGCTGTAATAATGAACTTGTGTCCATTAGATGAAGATGGATTTATTTTTCCTACCACATCTAGGCCCCATCGACAAAAAGGCCATGTCGATGTGAAGGGATGTAGTTCTTGTGCTGGCGTGTGAACTAGATTGCTGTGAACCTAACATTTTTGACATTTTTACAAAATTGATATGATTCTTTCTCCATGCATGACCAATAATATCCCAAACGGAGGAGTTTCTTAGCTAGAGTTATTCCACTCGAGTGAGTACCACAAATACCCTCGTGAACTTCTCACAAGGCCATTTCAAATTCATTGCATTCTAGACATCGGAGTAAGGTACCATCAAGACCTCGATGATAAAGGACATTTGTGATTAATGTATGTCGGGTGGATTGACAGATAAAGTTTTGTTTTTTGTTCCATGAAAAATCATGAGGAAGGATATCATCTTTCAGGTAAGCATAGGTTTTTTCGTATATGGAGGGTTCAATGGCTTCTAGATGGCATATGGTAGTAGATTCTGATTGATAATGGGAAGTACATGATACTTGTTCTACCATAAACTCATAACAAACATGCTTCTCAGGCAATTGTAGTAATGAAGCGATTGTAGCCATAGCGTCTACAACTTTGTTCTCCGCTCTTGGAATCTGATCAAACTTGATACTAACAAAATATTGTTTTAGATTATCTATTTGCTTCTTATAGGGCATCAATTTTTCATATTTTGTCTGATATTCATCATTGACTTGGTAAATAACCAGTTGAGAGTCACCATATACCTGTAAATCCGTGATTCTCCAATGAATTGCTATCTTGACACCAATAATCAATGCTTCATACTCTACCACATTATTTGTACACTGAAACATGAGTCTATATGATTTTGGAATTGTGTGTTCTTGGGGGGAGATGAACAAGATCCCTGCTCCTTATCCTCATTGTGTATACAATCCATCAAAATATAGTATCCATTGTTGGGGCATTGCTCTCATAATGTCTGCATCTAGAAATTCCATTGTCATGGGGTGATTATCTAGTAGAGGAGCTCCAGCTAGCTGTTCAGTGATTGCTTGTCCTTTGATTGCCTTTCGCTTGACATACTGAATGTCAAATTCACTTAGGAGCATAACCCATTTTGCCAGTCTACTTGTTAAGGTAGCTTTACTTAGTAGATACTTGAAAGGGTCGATCTTTGCAATTAATCTGATTGTATGAGTCAGCATGTAGTGTCTTAGCTATTGAGTAGCAAACACCACTACTAAGCATGACTTTTCTATGAATGTATAGTTTATCTCATAGCCATTTAAAGTTCTACTAATGTAGTAGATGTTGCCTTCTTTCCCTTCATAGCCCTCTTGTGCTAATAGTGCCCCCAAAGAGATATCTATCGTGGCGATGTAAAAAATGAGAGGCCTTCCTTCCATTTGTGGAATGAGAACAGGTGGTGACATTAGATATTGCTTGATTTGATCAAATGTTGCTTCACACCTCTCATCCCACCTGAAAAATATGTTCTTATGCAATAGATGATTAAAGGATGACTTTTATCTGCCAACTGGGAGATGAATCGTCGGATAGATTGAAGCCATCCTTGTAGTGATCTGACCTGGCTGGTATTCTTAGGAGGTGGCATCTCCATAATTTCTTTGACTTTTTTTGGATTCACCTCAACGCCCTTTTCAAAAACAATGTATCCTAGTAGTTTTCCTGATGTAACCCCGAAGACACACTTCTTAGGGTTTAACCTAACATTGAATTTCTCCATCCATGTGAATATTTTGTCTAGGATATGTAGATGTCCTTCCCTTGTAGTAGATTTTTCCAAGATGTCATCCACATAATCCTCCATGAAAGTGTGCACCATATCATGGAAGATTGTCGTCATTGCTCTTTGATAAGTGGCTCCTGCATTCTTTAGACCAAATGGCATGATGTTCTAGCAGAAGGTTCCCCATGGACATGTAAAAGTTGTCTTTTCTTGATCTTCTGGAGCTATTCTTATTTGATTTTACCCAGAGAATCCATCCATGATTGATAACATGGAATTCCCTACCGTCAAGTCCATGATGATATCTATATTTGGTAGTGGAAAATCATCCTTTGGGCATGCTTTATTGAGGTCCCTAAAATCTGTGCAGATTTGGATGCTGTTGTCTAGTTTTGAAATAGGTACTATGCTAGATATCCATTCAGCATAGTCTATAGACCTTATGAATTTAGCATCCAATAATTTCTTTAATTCTAACTTTACCATCAATGCAATGTGAGGATGCATCTTTCTTAATTTTTGTTTAACAGGCTTGATTCCTATTGGAAAAGACAAATGATGCATAAGTAGATTTGGATCTAAGCCTGGCATATCAGAATATGACCAAGTGAAGTTGTTGCTTCTTGATTTGAAGAAATTGCTAAATTTCGGCCTCTCTTGATCAATCATTGATGCTGCTAGATGTAGTACTTCTGCCTTCTCTTCTGTGCCAATGTCCACCGATTGTGTAGGTTCGACCAAAACTGATGATCTCTCATGATAGTGTTTTGGTAGAGTGTCAAATCTTCCATCCTTCAGTGCCTCAGAAAGGTTTTCACTGTTGGATGCATTCTTTATTTTTACTTTTTCCAGATCTAATGCTGCCATAGAATGGTTTTCACCATTAGATCTATTTTCCCTGTTGTCAATTTTGCAACTGGAAGATTTGACACCCTCCGGCGAAGTTGTATTGTTATGATTAGTATAGATAGAATTTGTATCAGGTTCGGTATGACATAGGAAATGCATGATGGCATCATCGTTTGCAAATTTTGGTACAGTCAAAGGTTCGATAGGTTCCCAATCAATAAGTTCTGGATGGATCAATGGCATGGTATCATCGGATTGTTGTAAGACTATGGAGGTAAGCGTGAGGATAGCTATATCATCAAAATTGTCATTTGCGATATCAAGATCCATGATGGTACCCTCTTCGAAATTATCTAGTTCACTTAAATTTTGTTCGTCCTCACTAGAGTCATCGATATTTAGTGATCCTGCGACAAATGGTCTAGACCCAAAGCCTTGGCCCTCCTCACGTGTAGGTGTATATTTTTGAATCACATCAACTAGAATATCAATGAAAAGTAGATCACAAGGTAAGGCCCACTCATATTCATTTGAGTCTGTTTCAGAACCATCTCTAAAGTGAAGGATATTTTCTATAGCTATCTTTGTTAGCTCTTGCTTCTCTTCATCATAATATCCTAGTCCTGGTTTCTCTTTTGTATGGAGAGTGAGAGGTGTGATAGGTTCTATGATTCCCTCCTTTCTTAATCCCATAGGTCCTTGTCCTTCATAACCCATCTTTTCAAGGATAGCCTTTCCTTTTCCATACTTGTCTATGTTGATGTTAACATTTTTGATACCAATTTTTGATATTGATGGTTCTTCATCCTTGTATAGCCAATCCAAGACTGCTTTGTTGTCCGTTTCTTCTACTATGGTTCTGGATTTTACAAATGTTTCTTGAAGAACTGTGCTAGGCAAAGATGTTGGAGGTTTGATCATTGATGGTTGACCATATTTCCTAGGAAATGGCATTAACTATGATAAGTTAAGCAATTGCTCCACTGAGTATTGTCCCATTCCTTTATCTATCAACTGAACTTGCTTTTGAAATTTGTCTAATAGAGAAGTATGTGTATCCAGATTGTTTGTTTCAACATGACATGTTTCTTTTTCTTTACCTTTCTTTTGTACCCACTTGGTAGTGATACTTGGATTTTGTTCATTCTTGGATGATGATGAACTTGAAGCTTCCCTGTTGTGAGGGACAAAGGTGTCTTGAGATACTCTCAATGTGTCACAATGTTGTGGATGATTATAATCAGCAGCTATAGTCACCTCTTGTCCATTTACTGGAAACTTTAGGCATTGATGGTATGTAGAAGGTACGACCTGCATTTCATGAATGCAGGGTCATCCTAGGAGTATGTTGTATGTCAACTCTCTTTCTAACACTTGACATGCTATATGCTTCATCATGGGTCCCACCTAAATGGGTAATACAATTAGACCTTGGGATGATCTTTCCTCATCATATTCTTTGATGGTCATTTTCCTCTGAGCATCAATAGCGTCATCGGAATATCCTAGTGCATGAACTAATTTGAGGGTGCAAATGTTCAGACCAACTCCCCCATCTACTAGAACTCTCTTAACATGATGATTATGGATACATACTTTGATATGCAATGTTGTGTTATGCGGATTGTTTAATGAGACATCATCCTCTTCAGAGAATGACAGACAATGCGGAGTAGTCATATGTCCCACCACAGCTTGGAATCGACAAACATCCAGATTTTTTGGTATGGTTGTTGCAACTAATGCTTGTTCGAGAACTTCCTAATGTGATGGTGACAACTTAAGGAGTTCTAGTATAGATATTTGTGTGGGGATGTTTTTCAATTGATCCACAATATTATAATGAGATTGAGGCGTAACCTCACATTGAAATCCTACTCCTTTTAATACTACCTTGGCTTGCCCCCTAGTCATGACATTTGCCGGTTGATGTTCTTGATTCTCGTGAGGGGTGTTTTGCATTTTATTGATAACATCATAATGTGATGGAGGTGGAACTGCATGTGTGGAGCCAATTCCTTTTAACATTACCCTAGATTGTCCCCTAGTTACCACATTGGCTGGTTGATGTTCTTGATTGTCTCTGATTTTTAGGACATTTATTTGATTATCAGAGTTTTGCACAGTTGGGAGTAAATCCAAAGGGGTAATGTTGTTGATTTCATTCTCATCAATGTTATTGCTAATTGCATGATCATGTTTGACTTCAGATAGACACATGATTGTTGTGTCATAGACATGATTTCTGTTATTTCCTTTGTTGTTGGAGGATGATGCACCTTTTTTTATAATTGGGCAAAGGATCTTTGAAGGTTGAATGATGATTGTTATTTTGAGGTCCTTCCACATACACTTTGTTGCTTTCCACCAAATCTTATACTGCATGCTTCAACTCCATACAGTCATTTGTTTTGTGACCCTTATTGTTATCATAGTTGCAATAATCAGCGTTATTCCACCATAATGGTTTGACTTTCAAATCCCAGAACCTAGCTTCCCATGCAGTGAGAAGGCCTCTGGTAACTAGTTCCTTCATTGCTGATTCCATTGATTGACCCAAAGGTGTGAACCTTTGCCGATTTGACAGTTTTTGATACGACTGTGGTTTTATGTTTTCATTGCTTTGTGTGGTATTTGACTTGAAATTTTGTTCGTTTTTATGATTCTTTGATGTGGTCACCGTTAAATTAAAAACTGGTTTGACGTTTTGGGGATCATTTGTGGTCTCATTTGTATTTTGATTCTTTTGCCAAAATTTTGGCTTCTCACCACTTGAGTATTGATTTGAGGAGTTACTTGTGTTGGTTATTTTATCATTAAAATGCTTGATAACTCCTGACTTGACTAACACCTCTTCAATTTTAAGACCATTTTTTATCACCTTTTCAAATGTTGGAGGACATTGTAGTTCCAATCTGTAACTCATTTCTTCTATCAAGTTTTCAATGAACAATTCCATCTTTTCCTCTTTAGGAATGGATCTAGGATATCTTGGAACAAGCATTGCCATCTTTGGAGAAAAGACAAGAATTTTTCTCCCTTGTTTTGTTTGAGATTGTAAATATCTTTGATAGTAACATCATGTTAGATGTTGAATGAGTATTGAGAGATAAATCTGTTGATTAGTTCCTCAAAAGTTTTGATACCTGGTTTTAACTTCAAAAACCATTCCATGCATGATCCTCCCAAACTCCTTGGGAATAATCTCATTAAATATGTCTCTTCTTGTGCAAACTCAAGACTCATTTTTTTGAATTCTCTGATGTGATTGATTGGATCCATTCTACCATTATACCTATCATATTTTGGGATCTCACAATGTCTTGGAAAAGGTATCAAGCCAACCATTGCATCGAAGGGATAAGGACAAATGTCCTATATTGCATATCTCTTGGTAGTCCCTTGTGTCATATCTTGTATTTTTTGTTGTAATAGTTGCATTTGAGATGTTAAAGCGGCAACCGGATCTATTATTTGCATAGGTTGTGATATCTTAGTCTCATTTATTTCTGGTGTTTCCTTCAAAAGGTTTACATCAAAATTTTTTGTAAGTTTTGCCCTTGATTTGGCCAACATTAAAAGATATTTTTCCATGTCTTGTTCTAGAATTTTTTCCATAAATATGTTAAACTTTGGATCTTGTTGAGCTGCTTGGATATCTTCTAGAGTTATTTCATTCTTATCATTGCAGTTAAGATTGTTCCAAGGATTTTCTTCTGCCATTTCTTGTTATTTTAAAATTTCTTGATCTAAGAGCCTCTTTTTTTGGTACCTAGTTAAGATAGGCATACAAATCTTTACCCTATCTATTGAAATGTTGATCATATGTGTGGGATAGTGTCAATAGAACCTTTTTAAACAAAGTCAAATAAGATGAATAATCTTATTGATGAGACAATATTTAAAAAGTTAATTGCTATACTTTGTTTCGTGATGAAGGATGATGATATCCTGATAATGAAACTTTAGTATAGTAATTGATTGTGTATTTGATTTTGACACTTGTGATTTGAAAGATTTTGTTTCAGTTGATAAGTTGGAAATTTGTATAAACCTTTCTGACTTTGGTTCCTAGGCAGTGATTCTAATGAGAAAAAATTTGATTCTGATGAAAAAATGTGTATAAAATGACAAATTGATGGACTAGTTAAAATTTTGAACTCTCTATTTTAAAAGTGCTAAAACAGTGATCAGAAGCGCTATTTCCTAGAAGTGCTGGAACATAGTCTAGAAGCGCTGAAATAGTGACCAGAAGTGCTACTTCCCAGAAGCACCAAAACAGAACCCAGAAGCGCTACAAAAATTGACAGAAGCGCTATTTTGCCAGAAGCGCTAAAATAATGACTGGAAGTTCTAAAACAGAGCCCGAAAGCGCTAGAATAGTGACCCGAATCGCTAAAACAAGTTTTCTAGAATGCTAAAGATAGGAATTTTTAAGACTTTCTACTGCAAAATTTGATCTGGTCTTGTGGCATACTGTATCAGAGATTGCGAAAGATAAGAAGGATGAATCCGTTGACTATGGTTGTGGAATTGTGTGAGAGCTCTCCTTTGGAAGAAGGCTCGTGAGTAGATTGGCTCTACTATGTAATCTAATGTGTGACTCCTAGCAAAATCATGATATCAGTGGATGAAAGTTCTATGTTGCAAAAGGAGTTTCCGATTTTGATATAGAAAATGTTGTTTTCTCAATTTGTTTCTATAACCGAGAGCTCTTTGGGGTTTTGTGACTTTAATTTTTCTCTTGAGAAACGTGGTGGACTTCCACTTTCATAGCATGGATTTTTTGATTTGTTTTGACTTGACATTTTTAGGATGATCTTTAAATCTGGTTTAAATGAATTTGTGAAAACACAACAAGCAATTTTGAATAAGTGTTTTTAAAACTGAAAAGTTTGTGTATGTTGAAAAATCATGAATGATTTTTATTGATTTTGACAGGTTGTTTTAACAATTGTACACAAATCAAACATACTCACACTTAAGGACAAGTACGTCATCATTATACTCACACAACAGTGTCACCCCCTAGAAGGCACCTGTGTTTTTGTCATTGCAAGGCGCGTACTCAAAGTGACAGAAGTAGATACCAAATCCCTTGAGCAAGCAGTCCTTGGTAATTATATGGTGAGTGTCTTAGGGGAAGATTATTCCCTCCCCTTGCACCATGAGTATGACAATGTATGGATACTGACTCGACGAGCAACTACTCTATGGTTCATAGATAGGGTTCTGTTTGGTGTGGCAAATAGATAAACTCCCTCAGGAGACCTCCCAGTATTTAGAACAAAGATTTTGGGGATGGTTATCTTGCTTACTACCATCAAGTTGGACTTTCATCAACAACTTGCATTTTTATTATAGTGGGTTGGATAACCTAGCTTTGGTTGTTCCCACTTAGGTCGTTCCAGTAGGGTGAGTACTTTTTCCCACTACGACAAGCCTACTAAAGGATTTAATAAAGTGTAAATGACATGAAATAAAAGTGAATCTGACACTTTGGTCACCCAGTTAAGGGGAGGGCATAAACCTAATCACCACAAGCATGGCATATAAGTTTGTTCTATTTTAAAATCCCAAAAAGAAATTTTCTAGTCTATGTGAAGGTGTTGCTTCACAGAAATCATGATGTTCTTTTTAACTTCTACTATAAAAATGCGGTGACTATCCTAGGATTGATAGATTTGCTTTAAGAAAAACAAGAAAGTGACTATCCTAGATTGATCAATTTTAGTCCAACTTTGAAATGACTATCCTAGATTGATCAATTTTAGAAAACTTTGAAGTGACTATCCTAGATTGATCAATTTTAGAAAACTTTGAAGTGACTATCCTAGATTGATCAATTTTAGTCCAACTGTGAGAAAAAAATTAAAAAGTGTGGCCACGGATGCGTCGAATCCAGACTGATTTTTAAAAAAGCATTGGAATATTGTACCGAAGCACTAAAATAGTTACCTAATGCACTAAACACCGAAAGCGCCGAAACAGGGTACCGAAACGCCGAAGTTTGACATGGAAGTGCTAAAAAACCTGATGCACTAAAACAGTGACCAGAAGCACTAGAATAGTAACCGGAAGCGCTAAAACTTTTAACGGAAGTGCTACAAGAAAAACATGTCAAAAGCTTGCGTGACACTTTCCAGAAATTTTATAATTTTGATAAAATTGGGGTTAATGCCCCATGGTGGGCACCAAATTGTAAGTGTGAATATATGAATAAGGTTAAAACACTTCTTAATAAGACATTATATCAAAGATAACTCAAATTGAACTAAATCAAAATAGTAATCAATTGAAACCATCATATTGTTCTCTATCCTCAAAGATTTATTAAATCCTCATTGCTCTCAGATTGTGTAAGCAAATAAGACTATTAAAATGACTATCTGAAGAACGAGATGATGATAATGCAATGCTAAATGATAAATCAATTAAACTAGCATGATATAGATGTGAAACAGGTAATTGTAGCTATAGGAGGTAGCCATAGTTGAAAACTTGATTGCTTGTTGCTTGATATGTGAATGCTTGATGCTTGAAGTCTGGATTCCTGCAGAGTAAAAGTGCAAAAGCTTGATTATCTGGATCCTTTTCTTGATTCAATGAGGCTGTATTTATAGAATTCTTGGCTGTAGAAATACATAGGGAAAGCTTTGAGAGGCTTGGATTCAATCTGGAGAATTGAATGGTGAGAGATGAAGGAGATTGAGAGAAAGATGGAGATTGTCTCTACCCATGAAAACACCAGGCAAGAGAAGAGGAAAAATTGATGGAGGAGGATTGAGAGATCAAATTCCAAATTTGTCTCCAATTTGTCTCCAAAACTTCCCATGAAGTTTCAATCAGTTAATTGTGACATATTTTAGACATAAATTAGACATGGTTTAGACATAGGAAATCTAATTCATTTTTGAGAGAATATAGATTGGAATATTCCTTGTGCAACAATTAAAATATTTTGATTTATTTAAATTAGGAAATGGGAGATAAATAATTCAATAAAACAAACTATAGGATAGTTGTTTATTAAATTAATCAGAGGAATATGGTAATTAATAAATAAAGTGTTTTGATCTTTATTTAATTAAATTAAAATGGATGTGATAGATTGAAATAGGGATTTGATAATTAAATCGAACAAAGTATTTATTTTTGTTTATTTAATTAAGATGAATTTAATGGTGAACTATATAAATAAATATTTCTATTTATTCAAAAGTAGAGGAAATTATGATAATTAATCAAATAACTTGTATTTAATTAATTGAATGCTTCAGACCAATTTTAGGTGTATACAATAATGTAGAAAAATGTATCCTTGACATTTTCACTCATTTGGGCATTTCCTTAGACTTCACATGATTGGGGTGAATCTGGAAATCTATGATGATTGTGGTTCCTTAGACTTTACACCTACATTAATGAGAGAATACAAGATCCTCAATAAAGACTCTGAAAAGGGAACAATAGTATTGACAATATAAAACTCGACGGTTCATCCACATCAACCACTTTAGACAATGAATCACAGAAATAAAACTACTTGATCCAAAAGCAATGAAAAATCTTCATGGAAAATGTTATGATCTTATGAAACAACTTGGCTACAGTGGAAAAGGATATGGTTCTCAAGAACAAGGTATCTATGTTCCCATTGATCCTAACATGCGAAAAAAAAAATCATGGTCTTGGTTATTGTCCTTTGATAAAAAATACCAAGCCTTCACCTCACATCAATACCAGCACAAACCATCCTTCTAAACCAGCCTTAATACTAGTGCATTGTGAGTTGTCTCAACAGTGATCCTTTACAACAGTAGAAACACACAAAGAAATATTCACTTAATGTCAATCTCATCCCACAATACAATAATGATTTATATTTTACATACTCCTCTAAGGGAGTGTACAACATCTCACAATCTATAGAGCCTTGCGTAGGTATGACATATTGTACTAACCAAGACACATATTTATTACACGATAGAGGAACACCTTATACATTTGAGCAAGAGGGTATCTTTTTGAGACTGCTCCAAGATCACTTGATATCCCTTCCATAAAAAAACCAAAATAAATTCTATTACAAGAATTCCTTTTGTGAATATCATAGAATTTTTGGTCATTATACTAATGAATGTAAGGCCTTGAGTAGTAAAATCCAATATCTTAAGGAGCTTGGTGCTCTCCCTTATATGGGGGAACCTAATTCCTATAATCAATACATATTTTAACTCTACCATACATTTCATCAATCCTTTCCACTCACTCTTGTCCTACACTAAATGGAGGCAAGGGTTTCGGTAGCCTTATCCTTGTATGCCACTTGTCATTGTCTATTTTGGCTAGTTGTTAACCTTTCATGAATAATTAAGAGCGAGCTCATTGTGATGTGGATGACATGTCTTAAGTTTTCTCACATATGACATACTACCTTAATCATGATGTAGCTTATTGGAAACATATGACTTGCCATAGGGATTTTTGAATAAGCTTTCATGTATTATTCTACTTGAACGAAATTACTCACATTACAAGTGTTAGCAACCACTTTAAAGTGGGGACATACATCGAAAATCACATTTGATTGTGGGATTTTATTTTTTCTTATGATCCCCTCTCTTAGAAATATTAGGTACAATGTTTCTTAGGATGAAACCTTGCACTTGTCCTCTCTTGGAAAGAAGATGAGACCATTTTCACTTTTCCTCTCCTAGAGACATTAGGCATGATGTTCCCTAAGATGAGACCTTGCATGAACTAAGCAAAATCCTTTTGAACAAATTCCTTGCACCATTTTTACATTCTTTTTTTTTTCCTTTTGTGGCATCTTATTAAAGTTATTAGGAGGTATAACTTTGGTATGGTTAAGCGGGAAGCCCAAGCAACAACACAACTTTTCCTATAGCCACCTGTGTGTGTGTGAATGCATACCAACCATGAGTGTATTTTTCTCACCTTCTTGGACTTCTCACCTGATGGACAACCAAGATTTTCATCACCTTGGAGTGAGGATACATTTTTGGACAAACAACCTAGATCTGATCCACAACTAGATAGACAAATGATCGAATCTTGATCCACCTTTTCACTTTTGTACTTCACTTCCTTCTAGTTATTGTCTTTGCCAGATCATGTATCTTGTTTTGATGCAAATCATTCACCCTTGTGTGTTTCCTCTTGCACTTATGTTGGTTTGACATAGGATCTTGATCCTAGGGGCTTGTGCAAACTCCCTTCATCTTTGCTATCCTAGACCATCCACATTGGTACAATCAGACCCTTCTCTTGAATGGCTACTTTAGTGTGAGTTTGAAGCAAGTTCACTCTCTCACTAAAGTGGGGGCTAAATATAATGTAGAAAAATGTATCCTTGAAATTTTCACTCATTTGGGCCTTTCCTATGGATTTTGACCTAATTTTGTTTAGATTTAATGTTCTAATGTGGCCAACACATTCACATTAGGTCTTGAACCCTTGTGAATCAATAAGAATTCTATGGTGTCTTATAAATGTGTTGTGAAATGTTGTTACCCAATTTCACACTTTTATAGGACCTTTCTAATATATTTCACTTCAATAACCTCTTTTTATCACTTACCAAGCCTTATTTCAAAGTGTTGTAAGGAGTTGTAATAAAATCTCACACTTTCCTAGGTTTTCATCAATAATGTAAAAATGGACCTATTCTGTACTTTTAGGCCCTACTTAAGTGTGTTTCAAAGAATAATCCCATTAAGCATCATTAATTACACTTTAATTCCTAACAATTAGCAAAATTTTCCTTGAGGGACCAAGTTGCCACCTTGGATGACTTAGTCTCATCAAGCTTAAAAATCAAGTGAGATATTGTTCTCTAAACCTAAAGGTTGGCCTGGGATGAGGTATTTTCAGGAAATTAGGGCAAATCATGTATAAATAAAGGGTTTTCCCCTCATTATTGCACAGACAGATATCATTGCACCAAAATAGCAATATGTTAATGCCTGAGACAACTGTTGGATTTCTACAAGATCAAGATCCATAGGAGGTGGTTAAACCATGTCATGAACCCTAAGCATTGCACTAGAATACGCCTACCATAGGAAGAGGAGACCAAGGGTCACACCTTGCAACAATCCTCCCCTGAGTGAAAGCATGAGGATCGAGCTTGTGACCTCAGCTCTGATACCAATTATTGCACAAGCAGTTGTCATTGCACCAAAATATTGACATATTAATTTCCAATACAACTGCTAGATTTATACAAGGTCAATATCCATAGGAGGCAGTTAAACCATGTCATGAAGCCAAGCATCGGGCTGGAATACACCTACCACAAGAAGAGGATACCAAGGGTCACATCTTGAAACAATTTTCACCCCTCAGACCTAGAAGACCTTCTCTCCTCATTCTTCATCATTCTTCTCAAGCAAGCTAGGGTTTTGGGCATTCTAAGTCACCAAGAAACATTCAAGGGTAGATTCTTCAATCATTGCTGCAGAAATTCAAGATCAATTTTCATGGCAAGCTTCTAATCCCTTTCATGCTCATGCTTTATTATCTTATTTCTTCATTTGGTTTAATTACCTAAAAGGGGTTTGACCAAGGCAAACCCCCAAACCCTAACATTCAACATTTTTCTTTGTCTATTATGTGTTTGTAGGTTTAGGTACTTTTAAGGCTTGTAGATCATTGAAGAAATGATTGAAAACTTGTGAAAAACATCTGCTTGTTGGCTAGGGAAAAATATCCATTAAAAGTCACTTTCAATGCCGAAAAGTAGAGTTTCAGATTCAGATACCTAGAGGAGCAGAAAGTGCAGACCAAGGGCTTCAATTTTCATTTTCAGACTTTCAAAAAGACAAAGTGGAATAAGTTTTAATCAGTTGTGACTTAGTCCCACTACACATTCTTTTCAAAGCTCTTTGTTGATTTGGACACCCATTTGGCTGAAATAGGCTTCAGTGCAATTTGCTAGATCTTGGCCTAAGACATCCAGCTTGGTGGAAGTGTCCCAAAAATTCAAAATTCTAGATTCAACATTTCTAGTATTCATTCTCTTATGCAACTCATTTCCATGTGCACAACTTTCATTTCCCATCTTTCTATTTTATTAAGTTTGTATTTCTAGGTTAGTTAGTATAGGTTTGAAATATCACTTTTCATTTGTCTTTCCAATTGTACACTTGGTGGTTAACCCCCTCCTAACCATTCACATCCCCAAGAACACTCCCTTTGACAGATTTTAATCTCCCTTGTATTGAAATCTCAAGGGTTTGTTCTTGAATGTAGTGATAGATCTTTGTCCCTTTTTCCTTTAGATACAAAACCCTAGAGGTATAAGGAAGGAAAAAAAAATCATAGTTACAATTCTATACATGGGCTTCAAGCCCAACTGCTCTATCACCAAGAACTATAAAAAATTGCAAAAAAAAGTGTAATAAGACTATGGACAATGCACATCACAAACATGGGTTCACATTTGGATAGGCAGTTCATTGTCCATGTTGTCTCTTTCTCTCAATTTCATAAAACTCCTCATTACCTTTCTGCTTTGCCATAACAACAAGTGAATCAATAGAGAATAGTGTCTAGATGATAATGGAGGGGTTGCATCTTTGAACTTCATCAAGTCTTTATGAAAATTCTCATCAATGTAGGAAGAATAATCCCAAACCCTATTCTCATACTTATTTTGAATATCAATTGCTAGGACCATCAGGGAAACTTCCATCTTAATATCATACTTCTCATGAAAAAATTGACATGGAGCATAATTAGTATTCTTGAAATAATCCTCAAAATCAACACAATCAAATGGTTCCATCTCAAGGGGACTTAAAGATACACCATCCTTCTTCAAGTCATACCTCTTGTGTATAGGCAAGACACTCTTTCTATAACCAAACCTATTTTTCGCATATTCATTGTATAGTTTACAAAAATTGATAGCTTTAGAAGCAGATGGATTCAACTGAAAGTCCTATGTAATCTAGCTTCTTGATATTTCTAGCATAGGAAGAAAGTTTGCAATTTTTTTTATTTTTTTATCTGTTCGATCATAACACCTTGCCAGTTCAAGAATTAAATCCACATCCACAAATACATTGGGGCATACCAACTTTCCTATGTCACAAGTCCATAAGTGACAAGTGGGGTGATTTGCAGTTCTTCTTTTGAAGGCATACATAAATAAGTCCCAACCACTCGGTAGAAACAATACATCCTTGATCCCAGAGGTAGAATCCTTAAAATGTGACATCAAAGATCCTTCACCAATTTTTCTTTTTCCCAATTTTTTAATCTTTGCAATTGGGTACTTAGGGGCATCTTCCATAAACCTAGGACACTCCTTTACGGTTCTCTTCTTTGTAGGATTATCTTCTATTTCAAGTTTAGGTTAGTCATCTTGGGGCTTAGGATTTTTGACCCTTTTCTAGATAGGCTTACTTTCAAGGTTGGCAAGGGATTCACTGGGCTCACTCATGTTTGGAATGTAATAATATGAGGGTTTCAAATAATAGGTAATTGCAGCCTAAGTTCCTTAAACTCACAGGGTTCAATTTGAAAAAAAATAAATTTAACTCTTGTACCCCAAACCCTACATACAATAATTTGAATTCCCTTTGGATACACAAAAATGATAATTTTGACCACAAACCCTAGTTGTTAACCCAATTCATAGACAACCCAAAGCAACAAATTACTTGAAGAAAGGAAAATAAATTAACTTACGTGAGAAAATGAACAGGTTGCTCTTCGAAATTCACCCTAGTTGGAGATTTGCCTTCTTCTCTTCTTCACTTAGCCAATCCTTCAAATCTCAACAATTGCAATTAGGGAAGAAAAGTGAACAAAAACCCACTTTCTGAATCATAATTGGAGTGCCCTCTCCATTAATGGTTGATAGATTGTTCACACGAGTCAATTGACAAGTAGCCATTCCAATTTAAAACCCAACCACCAATCTCTTTGATTTTAAAAAAAATCAACAATCACGCTCAACCATCGCTCCATCGGTTTACAACTATGCTTTAAAATAGCGATGATATACCCTGGGCAACTTCCACATAGCCATCCACATACTCACAATACCTTTTGGACCTCATCGATCATCGCAGTAATGCTATGATGTTATGTCCAAACTTTGGCGATGAGTGACAACCCTTCTGATAGAAGGAATATTCCTCAGCATATCCTCCATTGCTTATCGGGGAAATGTCACAAGGTTGCATTTGTATTTCGACGAGGAGGACTTCCTAGAGATACCAAAACATAACCATAGGTCATTTGTTATCATCGTAATTGATTTGGAGTTGAGAGTTCTCTCGGTGATGGGTGAAACCAACAATGATAGTAGATACTGATAAGTGGCAAGATCATACCGCTCCATTCAACACCTTCCCATCACTCATCATAGTAACTAAAAAAGGTGATGAAATATTTTTGTGATGGTATGACATAAAGAAGAGACAATGTCCATTGTGCCTTGTTAAAGTGAAATTGAAAAGTCAAAGAACTTTAGTGATAGGTGTTATGAAAGACACATAGCCACATTGCTCATCGTGGTAATCGATTATGAACATCAAAAAAATTCAATGACACACGATGTAAAAGAGAGCCAAATGCTTATCGCTCATCACGGTAATGAACCCGATGATAGAAACAACCTCAATGATGAGCGATGAATTAAGTGTTGGGAATATGCATTTACACAAAGTTGTTTTAAAAGAGGGGACCGCCTAGGACAACATAAGATAAGGCCTCAAAAGACTTAAGATATTTTATGCATAGGATGTAAAGGCCAAACAAGGCCGAATATCAACCTTATGAAATAAAGGAATTTCTTAGACCCAGGCACATGAGAAAAATCAAGCAATGGGTAATGAAGAACCCTAACCAGAAGGGACCAATCATTTCACAGACATAAGAACATAAGTTGTTTCTAACATGACCAGGAACAGGTGATAGTAGGTGAAAAAAATATTAGACCAAAAGACCAAAGGTTTTAGAAAAAGTTAAAAATATTCTAAGTAAAACAACTCCCCACATAAACCCTAAACCCTAGTCACACTAGACCAAACAAACACCAAAGATAATACATTTTCAGACTAGAAAAACATGAAACAAAGAAGGTTCCACCAGGATGTATTACCATGCAACCCAATATTACAACTAGACTATATTAAACACACAAATCAATCAATACAATTATTTCAATAACCACACTCACAAGAAGAAACTAAAAATATTCATTTGTGTAACAAATATATTTCAGAGAGCCACCACACAAGCAACATATTAAAAGAACCTACTAGTTTCAACAACCTATGTGATTAATCTAAGTTCATCTATCTCCCAAAGATGCCCATTGCATTGGGCAGGAGCAGTTCAAATTTGCTATCACAGGGCCTTGGCATGGGGGATTGGTCTGTGGGTGCAGGGGCTCCCCCTTTCCCCCTCGATTTGTTGTAGGTTCTAGGTCGTCGCACGTGTGGTGGCTATGTTCCTCCATTGGACGAGCTGATGGTTTCTCCTACTTTTACGGATGTTATTCAAGCTATGGCTGGGGGCCCTCCTCTTATTACTCTTGCCCAAGACTCCCCTATTGTGGTCTGTGGGCCTGAGATTGCTGAAATGAAGATTTCTACATGCAACAGGGTGTGGTCTGCAGGTTTAACAACTTGTGGCCCTCCCTGCCTAAACTCCATGAGTGGGTGACTAGTTCTTGGAAGCCTTTGGTTTCTGGACAAATTGACCTTTATCCCAGTGCTAGAGGTTTTTTCTTTGCTACCTTCTCTACCCCTAAGGCTCACGACAGAGTGTTGGATTGGGTGTGGATGTTGGGTGTTCATTCACTATCCATCTAGTTGTGGTCCTGTTCTTTCAATACTTTTATGGAACCTTTGAATATCAGACCTATTTGGGTTCGTTTACCAAATCACCCTCTCCAATTTTGGGAGGATTCTTGATTTGAAGCTATTGGCAATGCCATTGACAGCTTTTTGAAGGTGGATTCTACGTCTCGGGATCTTAGGCATATTATGGTGGCTCATATTTTAATCGATCTGGATATCTCCAAAACCACTTCATGGTGATGTGGTCTTGATGGTGGTCGACCAACCTTGGAAGCAACTTCTAGACTATGAGGGGCTCCCTTTTCATTACAAGTGTTGTTTCTTTATTGGTCACTTGGCTTTTGGCTTCCCTATTGCTTGCCACAAGAGTGCGGCTACTTGCTGAAAGAATGCTCTCATGGACCATCTCATTGTTGGTTCTCCCCCTTCAGATAGTTCCTCTGAGGAGGGTGACCCTCCTGAGCCTACTCAAGATCCTCTTCCAACTATCTTTATCGCATAACCCTCTACTGTCTCTATCTTGTCTGAACCTTCTGTTGTTGCTGCTTTGCAAGAACCTGCCTGTGCTTCATTGAACGACTATGTTGGTTCTTTGTTTTCTGTGGTCTCCACTCCTTCGCCCTCGTTGCATGGTGGCTATTGTGGATTTTCTCCCCTCGCCTCACTCGTTGGTTCTCATTTTTGAGCCTTCCTGGTCAGTTGTGCTTTGGAAGAAGAAATGTATCCCCAAATTCATTGCCTCTTCATGACCTTGGGCTCATGGAGCTAGTTTGGACCCCTCTATTTCGGGAGTTGTTTAATTTTTGGTTGTTCTGAGTTGTCAGTCAGCTATTTATGTTTGTTCCTCTAGTTCAAGTTTTGTTTGAACTATGCTTTCTTTTGGCCTTTGGGCTCTTTGTGTAAAAGGTACAGCACACTATAAATATTGCTTATCTTATCAAAATCAAATCTATTTAAGAATTACATATTCAAATTTATTCGTCATGCATTGATACTATAAAATCTTTTTCTCGATTGCTAATCTCTATTTATTTTTATGGTGTTCAGAAGCACGTAATTAATTCTTCTTTCCTGGCATAAAATCTCTCTTCTCATCTCATGTCTTCTAAACCTAAAAAAAAAATATGACTGCCTATTTATACAACAAATAAATAAGGTGAAGAGTCCAAACTGGTTGACATTCTTCCCCAAACTGATTCTTTTCCAAAAGTGCATTACCTCCTCCTACCCAAGAAATCTTGACGACCAAGCACCAAAACCCGTTGAATTTACACTTTTATTTTGGAGGAAAAATTCCATCATGAACCCCCTTTTGGTGTTCATGCAGGTTTGCGAATGAGAAACGTCACGAGTCAGTTTTATTTTGGCAATCTTTGCTTTCATTTTCCTCAACAATCGCTATATTTGTAATGTCTCACTTCATTGACGAATATAACTGTTCACAAAGTGAAACATTCGTCGACACAATGCTTTGTTGGCGAATAGGCTAATCGACATACTTGCAAACCGTCAAACCCATTGACAAAAATAAAGCTTCACAAAACTGAAAACTGGTCGAAACAAGGATTAACTAATCCTAGAAAGGAATCTTGACTTAGCCAAATTTATGAACTTATCCCAAACAAAGTTTAAAAAAATAAAATAAAAATAAATTTGAAATATTTTTGGATAATACAAGAATGTTTGTGAAGTTATATGTTCCTCATCACGAAGTTTGATTATTTCAATAATATTTATAATCACTATATTTACTTTTAACATGATTATGTGAAATATCACATGAAAATGAAATATTCCGAAAATTTACTCTAGTTTCCTAACATAATAATCACAATGCACTCACTATTGCTCCATAGTGGATACAAGTCCTACCTATCCATTTTTTGGATATTTTTGAGTTGAATTATTAGAGAAAAGGAGCATTTAGGGGAGATAAGATTGAATAAAACTGTGCAGAAGAAATTTAAATTCTTTCCTAAATATAGTTGCCATCTTCATATCCCTATGATCACATGAAATCCTTGAATGATGTATCATATCAATGGTATAAATATTAATAGGTAAATAGATTCAATTTCTTTAACATGTTAAATGATAATAATGTAATCTATTAGAATTAGGATTCAATAAATTCTCATGAATATTATATTTAGTTGATTGGATAGAGGGATTTAAATGCTAGAAGATGTAAATTATTGTAGAGATCGGATTAATTTTATGAATCGACTTAATGTGTTCATCTTAAATCTATTAGCAAAAGCAAGCCTCATAAATGGGTACAATATTTCTATTGATTAAAATACTAAATTAGTAACTAGTGGTAATTTTTAATCCTATTAGATGTTATTACTTCAAATAAGAGAACTATTTTTTATATTTCCATCTCAAAATTTGAACAATAAGCTAGGCCTTTGTGATTTCACCCTTAGTGAATGTCAATCAACATGACATGTGGGCTCCTAGAAGAAATTAACTACAATATAATGACTTTATTTAAATTATTTTAATTAATTTATGATAATTAATAAATATAAGGGATGTGACACAGATCAATCCATAAATGTAGAACTATGCTTATAATCATAGAAGGTATGTGACAAAGTATTTTAGATTGGCTAGGAAGGATATTTTCCATTGAATAATGTTTTTCTTTAAATACTTCAAAATAGTTTGTTTGCTTCTATAATATATAATTTTCATTTGAATAAAGATATTTTCGGTACTAATGAAGCTCTAGTAGTTTGTGCACTCAAGATATTCATGAACAATATGTGTATCATTGTGCTCATCAATAAAAAATTGACTATACACTCTTTACTTCACATTATCTTTTAATTTATTTTATAAAAGAAATGAATTTATTTTATTTTATTATGATCTATTTATTTTATTTTTAGTGGATTTATGTCTCTTTTATGTCCTTGTATTTGGATCCTCAAATTATAAATATAGAACTATCAAATATGTTGTAAATTAATATGTATTTTTTTCCTCTCATAATTTTAGTTATATTTACTTTAATTTATGAAATTGAAAAAACCTATCTAATATGTGGGATGCCTATTTTAGTGACTGAGTTTCTTAACATATTTATGCTATTCAAGTGGATATTTTTATGGATTCTATATATTATAGACATTATTATATTTTGGACTATTGAATTTATTAATATTATTGACCTAAGTTATGTTGTATGGGCATAGTTGATTTTTTATTGTGGGTAATGTTATGGGTATGTGTAGGATCATCATGGAAAGAATAGGCTCTTAAGTGGCGAAAAATTCAGAAAAATCAAAGTTAGGCAACTTGACATAAAAATTTGAATAAGTTATTTATATCATTTAAAAAATATGTAAAAACCTAATCTCTAGAAAATTGAATGTAGTTTCTAAACTACAAGGTTTATTTAAAATTTAAAAAAATCTATTTGGTGAAAATTTGAAATTTTAATGCAATAGCACTTAAGTTTCGGGGGAAAAATAAGAAGTACGTGTTTGTCTAACCACACTAACCACAATAAAATGATAATATTTTTTTATAATATTTTATATATAAATAGATGACTCATGTCTCGATGTGATGCATATTTTGTTGTAATTTATTTCCAATTGAATAATTAATTAAGAATTTTTTATTACAACTTTTAAAAAATATAAAAACTTGTATGTCTAACCACCTTAACTTGGTCAAATCTTCATGAAATTCAATTTTCCTTTTTTTAATCATATAGTATTCGAAGCATAGAATGTGACACATGTTTTGGATTCAAAAAATGTGATACCATTTGAAAGCTATAGATATTTTTTATTCAACCTATCACTGAGGAGTTTAGTCGTAATTCAAATAGAAAATGAATAATAAATATTTATTAAATTCATAGTAAAGAATAATTTGTATTGGTGGAAAGCTGATTATCTCCTTTAAAAACTCATTTCATTTCAGCAATTTTGGGTTAAAAAAAGTCGTCAACCACATACCCTACACATACCCATCATATCGTCAATTTTTGGCCCATCATGATCCTGGACATACCCTTATACTAAAGATTATAAACTATCAAATGATTTTATTTTTATTTGATCTCCATATGAATATTTTGATATGATTAAATGGTTACATTTAGATTTCACTTTTGCAAAAATCATGAATTATTCATTAAAAATGTGAGTGAGTTGATAAATAAAATATATGTGAAATATGAATACATTAGAATGCTTGATTAGGAATTTTTAATTAATTCTATGTAGAATTTAAATATATTATCTTTCTAATGATTTGTCTATGATTATTGTGAATAATCAACTAACAAGTGCATTGGATTGTGTAGGTATAGTACCAATGTGAATCGAGGTCACATGGTAAACTTGATTGTATTCAATGAGTTAAGAAAACCTTAGTCCATATGGAGGGACTAAAATAATGTATAGTGTGGACTTGTTACAACATGAATTCATTCATAAATATGCTTAAGTTATAACTAATTCTGCAATAAAAGTCTAAAAAAGGGCACAAAATGGAGGTAGGAGCTTACTAAATTTGCATCTAATTGCTCAGGTGACCAAAGACTAGATGAAAGGAGATGGAGGTTTTGCGTGGCTCTTGATCACCCATGTTATTGTGAGTAGATGCTATGAGGATGGAATAGGTGAGTAGGTAGTGGTGGAAGGCTAAGTAGTAGTGAACAACTGAGTATTAGTGGATGGTTGAGTAGTGTAAATGACAAGAAAATCCATTCATAGTGGAAATGAGAAAGAAAAGAAAAAAATTACAACTAATTATATTGATTTCTATTGTGCACAAAACAACACTATAAAACATAATAAAACCACCTTAAAAAATATGGAAACAACTATAAAAATATAGGAGCCACAAGTACATAATTTTTTTGTCAAAAAAATGTGTAGAAGCCCCCAAATTATTGCATAGGTCTCAAAAATTTTATAGCAATAGTGCATATCATACAACCTAGTATGGATTTGTACATATGTATGGATGCCATATTATTTAGAATATTTTTATAAGCTAAAATCTAGTATCCATAAAAGAATGCCTCTATTTTATCAACTTTATTTTTGATGATTTTATCAACGATCTTAGTATTTATGGGTGTTTTGAGTGCAATGGTGAGATTTTTTTGTTAGAATGAATAATTTTATTTATTAACAATGAATATCTCAGAAAATAGATAGGAAATTATCAATCTAGTTCTTGAATACTATGTTGGAGTTGATGCTTGAAGCAACAAACTCCTAGATATCACCTACAACTAAAACACCCTTCTATAGAAGAGAGAAAAATAATTAATTTATATCAAACCTTAATAAGTATATTGATGTAATAAGAAAAAGGTTAATGAGAATATAGTATTAATTATCATATATAAATAAATGGTAAATGATGACTACATTATACTATGATATGCATGTCATAATTCTTTGACTTGAGAAAAAAATCATATAATCTAAGTAACCTTAAGACTGTTAGTGTAGAAAGAGACCTAGTAAAAATTTATTATGTGCTTATCTATTTACTCTAACATATAAACACATGAATTTATTTTGAATTAGAATATATCTAACCTGTAGTAGCATATACTATACATGTTTTTTCAAAACAACTTATATTATACAAATTGAGCAACTACCATAACCTTAACCATATGGAAAGAATATCAAACAAACATAATTTCTTTATGAATATAGATTAATAACAATTTTAAAAAGTCTATTTTCCTTAAAATAAAAACTTATCACGCTATATGCATTGGTCTAGCTTTGTAATAGAAAACCTAAAAAAATAAGGTGTATGCAACCTCTCACTTTTTGTTAATTGTATTTTATTTTCCACTATATTCTTTGTATAATTATTTAAATGTTGCAAAAATCATTGAATAGAGAAAAATATACTTTTTCCACTTCTTCTGAATTTACTTTTTCCATGCATCTATATAGTAACTATTTTATAAATCAAGCTCTCCATTAAAATTAATTCTATTTGTATTATATTATTTATGAATTTCTGAAATTTAAAATTTTCCTCTATTATCAAATAGAAATTGGACCAAGAAGGAAGAATAAAAAAGAAAAAAACTAGCTATAAAATCTAATTCTCTAAGATTACTTCTACTCCTATGTGATTAATTTCTATAAGTTTTTTGAATATAATTTTTTCTCTTCTTTGCTAAGTACTATTGATGAGAAAAAAATATTTTAAAATGTTTATGATATGTACAATTTCACTCAAGACAACCTATTTAATATATTTTGTAAATATTTAAAATCTAAGCTTATATAACTAAACTTAATTTTAGTCCATATTAAGCTATTAATTACATAAATATATTTATTTATTTAATTTATTTAATTCACCTTGTCTTATCCAATTAATTAATAATTAAATATTTTTTGTCTTTTTTAGATTACAAGAATCAAGTAGACCCCTATAATTTACAGTGTGTCTAATAAAATAATTCATGTGACAAATGATGTTGGTGTGACACACCCTCTGATACCACAAGGATAGGGGGGATACTAGACCACATGACCTATTGTTAAAAATAGGATGCTTTATCCAATCAAGCTAGTGCCCCCACCCCTATTTATTTAATTAATTTATCCCATCTTCTCCAAGCCAATTAATTAAATAAATTTTCATTATATATATAATTAATTTATCCATCATCTTTAATTAAATAAGTTTCATTTTTATTTAATTCTTTCCTTATCCCAAAATCTTCTAACTAAATTAATTAATTAATTTAGGCTAATAATCGCCATTACCTTTTCCTATAATATTTTATTCTAATTTATCTCTCAATCCTTTTCCATTTAATTTTATTCACTAGATTCATTCACATGGATCACAATCTAAACTTTCCATCATGTGAAAATTTTCCCTCTCACACGACTAATTAAGACATTGTCTAGGTTAATTAAATCTAGAGACTTACCAAGAGTCAAACTAACTTTTCATCTCATCCCTTCATTTCATATCACACCTCTTTGTCATAACCATTCACATAAGGATTTTTCTCTAATCTTAATCCTCAACCTAGATCGTATCCCTCATGTGATACTTGTCACATGACTACAAATTTGACCCACACACTAGTCCTCTACAAATCATAGTCATCCATGACTCAATGCATCTTGGTCCCTAATTTCTCTCATGTAAATTCTATAAATGAGAGGCCTTCCATCCATTTAAAGAATACTTCATATCATAACCTTAGGTTGTTGAATTTTCTTACATCTCTCATTTTCTATCTAATCTTCCATTACCTTAGTCTTATGACATCCGTTTGATCTATCATCAAATCAATGATATCACCATTCCACTAGTTTGATTAGCAGCTAGATTCCTCCATCAACACATCAAGAGATAAAACCATGTCGAGAAAGGGTGAACTCTACTTCAACTCTATCTAAGGATAAATAAGTGTTTTAGGTGAAGGTATTGTGTTTATATTGCATTAGCTTCCATGTTCATCACCTTCAATCATTTTTTTGATCCTCATATTCAATAATAGTTATTATGAAATTTCTTCCTTTCTGACATATACATATGCTTTTTTTTTCATTATTTTTTTGTCCTTAGTGCATAATTTTCGTGTACATGGATATTATTTTCTAAAGTGTGAAATACTTTACATGCATATATATTAAATAATCAAGTATACATGTGTTTCCTTGTATAAATTAATTTTGTTATGAACAAATGCATACATTATTGTAAGTTACCTAATTTATAATTCTACACCTTTTATTTCATAAAGTTATCTTAGAACAATTGAAAGTGATATGTAAATTAATAAGATATAATGAAATCTAGAAATTTTAATATTTCACTATTGACTTTGGTATGATAAATTTTTTATATAATTAGTTATATAGGCTTTAGTATTATTTTATTTGTTTATAATTGCTATGAGTAGCATATATTTTACTATGTTTTAATTTGATCAGTTTTTTAATGTGTTATCAATAATATTATTCTTTCACATGTGATCAATTTTATGGACTAGATCTTAGATAGTCAATTTCATGCATGAAATTATTTTCTTACTCATATTTAAGTTTGGCCTTCATTTATGGATTTGTAAATCATAAAAAATTATATTAAAACTACCTTATTTTAACTACTTAATTTGATCATTTTTTTAATGTGTTATCAATAATATTAGTCTATCCACATGTATCACTTAATTTCATTTCATTCTTCTTAAACAATAGCCAAGGTCAATCTATTTTAATTTATGATTCTTTTCTTTATTATATTGATTTAGTAGATCTAAATATATTTTACTATATGAAAGATGAAACATAATATTTTTTTACTAAGTTAAGTTGAGTTTTTAACAAGGCCAAAACCTTGTTATAATATAAAAATAACAAAATAATAAATAATAGAAAATAAGTTTCCCAAGAAGAAAGAAAAAATATCAAGACTAACCAATGCTTGATCTAGACCTATGTATCTTCACATCCAAAGACATTCAATTTAGATGAGAGAACAAGTTAGGAATCTGACCTTTTGTCATTTTTACAAAATTTCCAGAAGATTTGGCATCAAAATATGTAGAGTTAGGATAAGAGGCATGAAAATCCCCCTCAAATGACCCATATAAGTATACTACATTGTGACAACCAATCCAGTCTACAACTTTTTTGACTCCTTGATAAGTTAAATTATAGTAGATTAGTGAATCATTTGATATCAGGGCCAACATTGTTTAAGTATGATACAACATTGGAACTGTCAACATATATTACGGGTTAATATTTACTTCTTCCTATCTTAGAACATGATGTCAAAAATTGTGTCTATAGGAGAGCATCAGAGATTATACCCAATTACATGCTTAATATTCTAATTATTGTATGACCCGGATTAAATAATTATTGTGG
Source organism: Sequoiadendron giganteum (assembly GCA_007115665.2). Classification (NCBI taxonomy): domain Eukaryota; kingdom Viridiplantae; phylum Streptophyta; class Pinopsida; order Cupressales; family Cupressaceae; genus Sequoiadendron; species Sequoiadendron giganteum. Next base: position 586,428,170 of record CM021106.1, on the reverse strand, counting down.
TAAATGTGCTACACATAATTTGAATTGGTGACTAACCAAACCAATTAGAAATCTATGTGAGCACATGATAATTAGATTTCATACAAGTATCATATGATGAATGAATTTCATTAGACATGAGATAAGGAATGGTGTATACCTAGATTTAATCCAAATGGTTTTCTAATGTATTTTATGTCTCTTAGTGTAAGTGTGAATATGTGAATAAGATTAAAACACTTCTTAATAAGACATTACATCAATGATTAAACAAATTGAATCAATTCAAAATAGTAATCAATTGAAAGCGTCATATTGTTCTCTATCCTCAAAGATTTATTAAATCCTAATTGCTCTCAGATTGTGTAAGAAAATAAGACTGTTAAAATGACTATCTGAAGAACGAGATGATGATAATGCAATGCTAAATGATAAAACAATTAAACTAGCATGATATTGATGTGAAACAGATAATTGCAGCTAAAGGAGGTAGCCATGGTTGAAAACTTGATTGCTTGATGCTTTATGTGTGAATGCTTAATACTTGAGGCTTGAATTCCTCTAGAGTAAGAGTGCAAAAGTTATATTATCTAGATCCTTTTCTTGGTTCAATGAGGCTTTATTTATAGAATTCATGGCTGTGGAAATGCACAGGGAAAGCTTTGAGAGGCTTGGATTCAATCTGGAGGATTGAATGGTGAGAGATGGAGGAGATTGAGAGAAAAATGGAGATTGTCTCTACCCATGAAAACACCAGGCAAGAGAAGAGGAAAGATTGATGGAAGAGGATTGAGAGATCAAATTCCAAATTTGTCTCCAATTTGTCTCCAAAACTTCCCGTGAAGTTTCAAAGCATTAATTGTGACATACTTTAGACATGATTTAGACATAGGAAATCTAATTCATTTTTGAGGAAATGTAGATTAGAATACTCCTTATGCTCTAATTCAAATATTTTTGATTTATTTAAATTAGGAAAAGAGAGATAAATAATTTAATAAAATGAACTATAGGATAGTTGTTTATTAAATTAAACAGAAGAATATGGCAATTAATAAATAAAGTGTTTTGTTTTATTTAATTAATTTAGAATCGATGTGATAGATTGAAATAGGGATTTGATAATTAAATCCAACAAAGTATTTAATTTTGTTTATTTAATTATGATGAGCTATTAGAAGAATTTAAATACGATGTGAATGTGAACTATTCAAATAAATATTTCTATTTATTCAAACAATAGAAGAAATTAGAATAATTAATCAAATAATTTGTATTTAATTAATCGGATGCTCCAGACCAATTTTAGGTGTATACATTTTGCCCCTCTTCGAAGTGATGTGTTTACGCATTGCTTCGAAGAAAATTTTGCTGCTACTGCTAGGATCAATGATATAAAAAAATAAAAATTGTATGCCCCAGACATTGATTTTCAGATAATTTGATGATGATATGCCCCCTCGGGAGATAAATTAATGATGTGATGATTTTTAGAATTTTTCAAAAATTTGATGATTTTTTGATGTTTTGATGATGTTTCGATAATAAAATAATTTATCTCCCGACAAAATGATGAAGAAAAAGAGCCCTCAGATGAGTTTTAATTAATTTCATGCATAAAATTAATCAAAATGTAATAAAATCCACCAAAAATACCTTTCAAAAATTATAAATAGTGCTAAAAGGTCATTTTCAAAGTCATATTTTCTTTTTGGGTTCAAAAATTCTTAGTGATAAAGGCTTTTTTGCCAGCTGGAGCAAGATTCCTATCCCTTACCACACTCACCGATTTGAGCACATTCGACATCATTGATGATCGCCTGCGTATGGACCTCCGGTATGTACCCCTCGACCTCCTTGTAATTCGTGCATTTCTATTTTTTATGCTTTTTAGCCTCTAGGCATCTCTAGGTCAGTTTTAGCACTTTCAAGCCATGCTGTAGTGCTTACATTCCGATGTAGCACTTCCAGTAGGTAGTCTAGTGCTTTGAGTTTTAGTGCTTGCGTTTAAAACTCTAGCACTTCTAGTTGGTAATGTAGCATTTTCAATGATTTAGCACCTAGGAGTCAAGAATTAGCGCTTTGATTCGGTGGATTAGCGCTTTTAGGGTCTGTTCCAGTGCTTCTGGTAAATCAGCGCTTTGACGACCTGTTGTAGCATTTTGATGCGAAAAAGTAATGCTTCAGGACTTTTAGCACTTTAGAAGCCTGTTATAGCGCTTCGAAGTGGTGAAATAGTGCTTTCAAGGTTTTAGCGCTTTGGGTCCCTGATTTAGCGCTTTTAGCTGATAAATTAGCACTTTTGGGATTTAGCGCTTTGGAAGCTTGTTTTAGCGTTTCTGGTCAGAATTGAAGATTTTGACTTAGTGAACCTTGATTTTGTCAATTCCGATCATGTCCATTCTTCTGATTGGTATGATTGATAATCCAAATTCTTGATTTTGGATTTGAATGATGTAAATAAGACTAACTCTCATGATAGGCAAGAAGAAATCCTATTTCTTGATGATCCTCATGATAGGCGAGGAAATGATTCGATACCTGATAAATCTCGTGATAGGCAAAATTTAGATAATGTTTTGATGAACCTCATGATAGGCGAGGAAATGATTCAATATCTGATAAATCTCGTGATAGGCAAGATCTAGATAATGTTTTAGTGAACCTCATGATAGGTGAGGTTGGATGTTTGCCTATGAATTTTGATTGAAAATTCATACTGAAGCTTTTGAAATAGACTTGATAATAGAATGACTTTTGATTTCTTGACATAGTTCACTGATTGTAGAATTATCGTTATGATGATAGGAAGATCTAGGTACTCTCCAAATGTGAGAGAGGTTTCCACAGACGACAGACTTGATACCTCATCTGACACCAGATGAGCTTTAGGTGATAGGCCATTGTGGCCTTACGAGCTTTCTTGATATGCCCCAGATTAGGATTAATTGGGGTCTGTTGACTGTGTTAGCTGAGAGGTGGCATAGTGACCACAACACCTTTCACCTACCCACCAGTGAGATGACAGTCACACCAGAGGATGTGTGGCATATTTTTCACATTCCGTTCATGGGGGAGATTGTTACTTATGATTCTCATGGGACCAGTAGCAGGGATGCTCTCCGTAGAGTTTTTCAGGATCAGGACATAGAGGGTCCGAGCTTTCGATGGCGGTGGATCACAGATTCTTATGCAACACTACAAGCAGTGCTAGCTGGATTCATTGGAGGTTTCCTTTTCCCTAATCATAGGTCAAAGGGATTCCTCGTTGGCTGGGGTAGGACTCTTGAGAGCATGATGGTACATGGTACTAGATATGCATGGGGGATGTGCATGCTAGCACATCTTTATCATGATCTACACTGGGTTGTGTACCTAGGTGCACATAGTTTATCCGTAGGGATGATTCTTTTATAGGTGTGGGCTTGGGAGCATTTCAATATTTGTCGGCCATTTCAAGTTGTAGACAGACTAGCCGGCATACTGTCTATTTTTAGATATAGAGGTCAGTTTACACAGGCTTGGATGGGCAAGTTAGAGCATTGAAGATGGGTGTTTGATGACACCGAGACAGTTATCTAGCATCCATACCTTGACTGCGAGGAGTGGGATGAGGATGGTGTTGTGTTGGGATTTCTTTGTGATTCTATGTACCTCATCGGTCAGACACCATTTGTTCTTGAGAGATTCTTACTCCATTGGGTATACAAACATTATGGCATTGTTCAATGCATGCCACAAGGTGTAGCCCATTATGCATGATGATGGATGGATATTCTTGATTGGGGATCCCACACTATGCTATGACATTATTGTAGAGGGATATAGGACCTTCGAGCCATCTGCTTGGGACATGCAGAGAGATATCTCAGAGGTAGCTATGATAGAGGATTACACAACATTCCTAGCCTTGGTCCCCCATCCTCGCTTTACTATCCCTAATGAGCCAGCACCTTTACCTATAGAGGAGGATGTGGGAGAGGGTTTTGCAGATAGTAGGGGTGGAGATGATTCTTCATCCGACAGTTGGTCAGAGAGCAGCAATAGTTCGGGTAGTAATAGTGATGCTAGTGATGGTGGCAGTGGAGGAGACAGAGTGGCAGGGCAGGCATCAACAGTGCTCCTTCTTCTAGCAGGCCTCGCAAGAGGCAGGCAGTGATAGTGCCAACAGTCAGGTAGCAGAGACAGATAGCTGGGCTCCAGGCATAGGTCCAAACTTTGCAGGGGCAGTTGGTATAGGCTCGGGGTATGCTTGTGCAAACTCAGACCCAGATGTAGGCCCAAGCACAAGCTCACGCATAGGCCTTAGCATAGGTATAGGGATAGTTAGCCGCTATGCAGACATAGGTTGATACCCTGATAGCTGAGCGAAACAGTGCTCGACAGATTGCCGAGAGGGCACAAGAGACAGTTGAGACTCTCTAGAGATTGGCCAATGGCACCTCCATAGGTGATTATATGAGAGAGGTTCTACGGGTTGGTTGAGAGGCCGAGTTCTACAAAGGCTGATATCATGATGCACTATCTGCTGAGCACTGAGTCAGTTATGCCCTGTCGAGATCTAGGCGAACTCATACACGAACAGTTAGTGAGGGGGTGACACAACCTCCATGCATAGATTCGGGTCCTTTTGGGGTGGTGGTGGTACAGGTCATATTGGGCCCGCTCACTCTGATAGTAGCAGGTCATAGATGCCATTGTGATCCTCTATGATGTATATTATGATTGTAGCTCATTGTTGATCATGTATTTTGTAGACCAAACTTCATTGTATACTTGACATTTATGATATATATATGAGATGTAGTTGATGTGATATGACAATAGCTTTATGATTTCTATGTGATGGATGCTTTTATTATATGATTTTGTGATGATTTAATTCTAAATGTGATGATGTATATGAATGATTATTTATTTTAATGCAATGATGCAATGATAAATGCATGTGTAGAATATATGATATATGGATATATGATGTGATCAAAGTGTGATAATATGTATGGATGGATAAATGCTTTTTTATGATGATGATGAATGATGATCTTATGATGAATGATAACAGATGATAATAATGATGTGATTTTATTTATTGAATGTATGGGTGGTAAATGATGTATGCATATGATGGTGATAAATGATAAAAGATGTAATGAAAGTGATGATGTAAATGCACGATGTATTTGATAAATGTATATCTATTATGATGCAAAAAAAAAATGTATGGATGATGAAATGATGAAAATTTTATGATGAGATGATGATTTGTAACTATATGGTAACCGATGATGATTTTGGATTTTATGTCAAGTATACTCAGTCATGTTTGTAGATTAGATAATCATTGATTGGAATCCTTTATACAACAAATACTCTACAGATAATGAATTTATTTATGAATGCAATCTAATTTAATCATGCAACGATATGCAAAATAAATGTCATTTGAACAATCTTTTTGTGCTTGGTATCATCATAGAGCTTTTATTGGATGTTGAAAGTTAATACAAGCGTCGATGTTATGTGTTAGACCAATGACGACCTGAGTACTACTTTCATGATTTTTGATATTGCAATCGAACACAAGCATCTAGGTATAATTGAACCGAGATGACTTGAGAATTCATTGCGTAAACAAGCAGTGATTAATCATTTCAATGTGTGAATTTTGAATGTCATCAGTGATACATTTGCATAGCACATCCCCCGACAATTCACACATTTATATGATTAACGTATAGACAATAGATAATAAAAATATCATTCTTTTTCCGTGTTCCTCTAGTTCAATACATTATTGAGTTACTCCAAAGAAATGATAATCAAAAAGTACAATTTATCCATTGTTTACTTAGAGTGTTCCATTCATTATTCAGATTTTAGATCATCCATCCTGATTTTGACATGTTTTTGGGTTTTTGAGATTTTTGACTAAAGACCTAACCTAGTAAGCTATCTTAGGGGTCTCAGGGGCTGATTTAAGATTAGCCTTGCCTACGTTACACATGCAGAGACCACGTAGTTCGATTGACAGAGACCTATGTTTTTCAATGTTGCTTTTTCAGACTTACCTTTTTGAAATGTTGCTTTTTCAGACTTACCTTTTTGACATGTTTTTGGATTTTTGATATGATATGGATGGTTGATGCTTTTGACGATGATGATTGATATTGCGCTTTGATCTTTGTTTTCGATTTTCTTCCATACTATTGTGTTCCCCTTTAGTGAAATTGATATGTTTGTATTGCCCCTAATGATATCCAGATGTTGCCCCCAATCTATGGAGTGATATGTTGACCATGTGACATGATTTTGATAATGGATGTAATGATGGCCAGACGAATGATATGATATGAATTGATACCGACTTTCAGATAAATGATCCTGACATATATCCAACTAGATGGGGAAGTTGATCTTAGAATCACATACGAAGCCTATTTCCAGGTTTTCACCATATGCTTTGGTTACACCCTTTCTTTTTTTTTGTATTTTTCTCATTTTTCTATTTTTCTTTCTTTTTTTTTTGTATTTTTGTGTTTGCCAAGATGCCTGTTTACCAAGTTTTCACCAAGGAAACAATTTTCAAAAGTTTGCCCCGTGCACTAGGAGTTTTAAGCATAGAATTTTCTAAGATGAATACTATTAATAGGTTCATCAAATAGATCCCCTTCTGACGTTGATAGCTGATATGCTCCTCATCCATACACTGATATGACGACAAAGGGACGAAGCCAATTAGGCTCAAATTTTCTTTTCTTCTCCCTGTCCTGCTGATTCCTAGGGTTTTCGTTTAGTACCAAGTCACCAACCTGAAAGACCCATGGTCTTACCTTGTGATTGTAACTTATTGACATCCTTTATTGATAAGCTATTAGATGATTAATAGCTTGTTGACGATGCTCGTCCAACAATTCTAGTTCCTACAGTCTAGATACCCTATAGTCTTCATCTGAAATGATACCTCTGAGTGATACATGAAGGGATGGAATTTCAACTTCAATGGGAAATATGGCTTCTAATCCATATACCAAAGAAAATGGTGTAGCTCCCGTTGGTGTTCTGATGCTTGTTCTGTAAGCCCATAGTGCAAGGTTGAATTGGACATGCCAATCACATCCAATATCATTAACTTTCTTTTTGAGAATTTTGAGTATGGTTTTGTTTGAGGCCTCTACTTGGCCGTTCCCTTGAGGATAGTACGGTGTTGAAAAATGATGTTGGATGTGGAACTTATCACATAGATCTTGGGCATCTTTATTCTTAAAAGGTCGTCCATTATCTATGATTATAGATTGAGGGATTCCATAGCGACAAATGATATAGTTCAAGATGAAAGAGGAAATTTGCTTCCTAGTGATGGTAGTAAGAGGTACTACCTCTATCCATTTTATGAAATACTCTGTAGCTATAATAATGAACTTGTGTCGATTAGATGAATATGGATTTATTTTTCCTACCAGATCTAGGCCCCATTGACAAAAAGGCCATGTTGATGTGAAGGGATGCAATTCTTGTGCTGGTGCATGAACCAGATTGCTGCGAACCTGAAATTTTTGACATTTCTTGACAAATTGATATGATTCTTTGTCCATGCATGCCCAATAATATCCCAAATGGAGGAGTTTCTTAGCTAGAGTTATTCCACTCTAGTGAGTACCACAAATAGCCTCATGACTTTCTTGTAGGGTTGTTTCAAATTCATTGCATTCTAGACATCGAAGTAGGGTACCATCAAGACCTCGATGATAAAGGACATCTGTTATTAAAGTGTGTGGGCAGATTGGCGGATAAATTTTTGTTTTTGGTTTCTGGAAAGATCGGGAGGAAGAATATCATCTTTCAAGTAAGCATAGGTTTTTTGTATATGGAGGTTTAAGTGGTTTCTAGATGGCATATGGTAGCAGATTCTGATTGATAATAGGAAGGACATGATACTTGTTCTACCATAAACTCATAACAAACACGCTTCTCAGGCAATTGTAATAATGAAGCAATTGTAGCCATAGCATCTGCAACTGTGTTCTCTTCCCTTGGAATCTGATCAAACTTGATACTGACAAAGGACTATTTCAAATTATCTATTTGCTACTTGTAGGGCATCAATTTTTCATCTTTCTTCTGATACTCATTGTTGACTTGATAAATAAGTAGTTGAGAGTCCCCATATACCTGTAAATCTGTGATTTTCCATTGAATTGCTATTTTGACCCCAATAATCAATGCTTCATATTCTGCCACATTATTTGTACATTGAAACATGAGTCTATATGATTTGGGAATTGTTTGTCCTTGGGGAAAGATGAACAAGATCCCTGTGCCTGATCCTCATTGTGTATACGATCCATCAAAATATAGTATCCATTGTTGGGGCATTGCTGTCATAATGTCTGCATCTGGAAATTCCATTGTCATTGGGTGATCATCCGATAGAGGAGGTTCAACTAGCTATTCAACAATTGCTTGTCCCTTGATTGCCTTTCTCTTGACATATTGAATGTTGAATTCACTTAGGAGCATAAACCATTTTTCCAGTCTACCTGTTAAGGCAACTTTACTTAGTAGATACTTCAAAGGGTTGATCTTTGCAGTTAATCTGATTATATGAGTTAGCATGTAGTGTCTTAGCTATTGAGTAGCAAACACCACTGCTAAGAAGGACTTTTCTATGAATGTATAGTTTATTTTATAGCCATTTAAATTTCTAATAATGTAGTAGATGGCGTGCTCTTTCCCTCCATAGTCTTCTTGTGCTAATAGTGCCCCTAAAGAGATATATGTTGTGGCAATGTACAAAATAAGAGGCCTTCCTTTTGTTGGTGGCATTAGAATGGGTGGTGACATCAGATATTGCTTGATTTGATTGAATGTTGTTTCACACCCTTCATCCCACTTGAAAACTATATTTTATGCAGTAGATGATTAAAAGGATGACTTTTGTCTGCCAGTTGGGAGATGAATCTTCTGATTGATTAAAGTCATCCTTGTAGTGATCTGAGCTAGTTGATATTATTAGGAGCCTACATCTCCACAATTGCTTTGACTTTTGTTGGATCCACCTCAATGCCCTTTTTCAAAACAATGTATCCTAGTAGTTTTGCTGATGTGACCCCAAAGACAAACTTCTTAGGGTTTAACCTGACATTGAATTTTTCCATCCATGTGAAGATTTTGTCTAGGATATGTAGATGTCCTTCCCTTGTAGTAGATTTTTTCAAGATGTCATCCACATAATCCTCCATGAAAGTGTGCATCATATCATGGAAGATTGTCGTCATTGCCCTTTGATAAGTGGCTCCTGCATTCTTTAGACCAAATGGCATGACGTTTCAGTAGAAGGTTCCCCATGGACGTGTAAAAGCCGTCTTTTCTTGATCTTCTAGAGCTATTCTTATTTTATTGTACCTAGAGAAACTATCCATGATTGATAACATGGCATGCCCTACCATCAAGTACACAATGATGTCTATGTTTGGTAGTGGAAAATCATCCTTCGGGCATGCTTTATTGAGGTCTAAAATCCGTGCAGATTTTGATGTTGTTGTCTGGCTTCGAAATAGGTACTATGTTCGATATCCATTCAGCATAGTCTATAGACCTTATGAATTTAGCATCCAATAATTTCTTTAATTCTGACTTTACCATTAATGAGATGTGAGGATGCATTTTTCTTAATTTTTGCTTAACAGGATTGATTCCTGTTGGCAAAGACAAATGATGCATAAGAAAATTTGGATCTAAGCCTGGCATATCAGAATATGACCAAGCAAAGTTGATGCTTCTTGCTTTAAAGAAATTGGTAAATTCCGGTCTCTCTTGATCAATCATTGATTCTGCTAGATGTAGAACTTTTCCCTTCTCTTATGTGCCAATGTCCACCGATTGTGTAGGTTCGACCAGAACTGATGATCGCGCATGATAGTGTTATGGGAGAGTGTCAAATCCTCCATCCTTCAATGCCTCAGAAAGGTTTTCACTGTTGGATGCATTCTTTATTTTTACTTTTTCAAGATCTAATGTTGCCATAGAATGGTTTTAACCATTAGATCTATTTTCCCTATTGTCACTTTTGCAATTGGAATATTTGACACCCTCCTACTAAGTCGTATTGTTATGAGTATTATAGATAGCATTTGTATCAGCTTCGGTATGACATAGGAAATGCACGATGGCATCATCATTTGCAAATTTTGGTATAGCTAAAGGTTTGATAGGTTCCTAATCAATAAGTTCTGGATGGATTAATGGCATGGTATCATCAGATTGATTTAAGTCAATGGAGGTAAGGGTGAGGACAAAAATATCATCACAATTGTCATTTGGGATATCGAGATCCATTATGGTACCCTCTTCGAAATCATCTAGTTCACTCAAATTCTGTTCATCCTCACTAGAGTCATCGATATTTAGTGATCCTGTGATGAATGGTCTAGACCCAGAGCCTTGGCCCTCCTCATGTGTAGGTGCGTATTTTTGAACCACATCGACTGGAATATCAATGAATTGTAGATCAGAAGGTAATGCCCACTCATATTCATTTGAGTCTGTTTCAGAACCATCTCTAAAATGAAGGATATTTTCCATAGCTGTCTTTGTTAGCTTCTATTTCTCTTCTTCAGAATATCCTAGTCCTAGTTTTTATTTTGTGTGGAGAGTGAGAGGTGTGATAGGTTTTGAGATTCCCTCCTTTCTTAATCCCACAGGTCCTTGTCCATCATAACCCATCTTTTCAAGAATAGCCTTTCCTTTTCCATACTTGTCTGTGTTGATGCTAATATTTTTGATACCGATCTCTGATATTGATGTTTCTTCATCCTTGTATAGCCAATCTAGGATTTCTTTATTGTTTGTTTGTTTTGCTATGGTTCCTGATTTTACAAATATTTCTTGAAGAACTGTGCCAGGTAAAAATGTTGGAGGTTTGATCATTGATGGTTGACCATATTTCCTAGGAGATGGCATTAACTATGATAAGTTATGCTATTGCTCCATTGAGTACTGTCCCATTCCTTTATCTGTCAATTGAACTTGCTTTTGAAATTTGTCTGATAGAGAAGTTTGTGTATCCGGATTGTTTGTTTCAACATGAATTGTTTCTTTTTATTTACCTTTCTTTTGCACCCACTTGGTAGTGATGCTTGGACTTTGTTCATTCTTGGATGATGATGAACTTGAAGATTCCTTGTTGTGAGGGAAAAAGGTGTCTTGAGATATTCTTAATGTGTGACAATGTTGTGGATGATTATAATCAGCAGCTAAAGTCACCTCTTGTCCATTTACTGGAAACTTCGGGCATTGATGGTATGTAGAAGGTACAACCTACATTTCATGAATCCAGGGTCGTCCTAAGAGTATGTTGTATGTCAACTCTCTTTCTAATACTTGACATGCTATATGCTTCATCATGGGTCCCACTTGAATGGGTAATACAATTAAACCTTTGGACGATCTTTCCTCCTCATCATATGCTTTGATGGTCATTTTTCGTCGAGCATCAATAGCATCTTCGGAATATGCTAGTGCACAGACTAATTTGAGGGTGCAAATGTTCAGACCAGCTCCCCCATCTATTAGAACTCTCTTAACATGATGATTATGGATACATACTTTGATATGCAATGTTGTGTTATGCACATGGTTTAATGAGACATTATCCTATTGAGCGAATGATAGACAATGCGGGGTAGTCAGATGTCCCACCATAGCTTGGAATTGACAAACATCTAGATTATTTGGTACAGTTGTGGCAACTAATGCTTGTTCGAGAACTTCTTTATGTGATGGTGACAATTTAAGGAGTTCCAGTATCGATATTTGTGTGGGGATGTTTTGCAATTGATCCACAATATTATAATGAGATTGAGGTGTAACCGCACGTTGAGATCCCACTCCTTTTAATACTACCTTGGCTTGCCCCCTAGTCATGACGTTTGCTAGTTGATGTTCTTGATTCACTCAGGGGGTGTTTTGCATTTGATTGATAGCATCATAATGTGATGGAGGTGGAACTGCATGTGTGGAGAAAATTCCCTTTAACATTACCTTGGATTGTCCCCTAGTTAGCGCATTGGTGGGTTGATGTTGTTGATTTTCTCTGATTTTTAAGACATTTATTTGATTATCAGAGTTTTGCATGCTTGGGAGTAAATCCAAAGAGGTAATGTTGTTGGTTTCATTTTCATCAATGCTATCACTAACCGCATGATCATCTTTGACTTCAAATAGACAAAGGATTGTTGTGTCATAGACATGATTGGCATTCTTTCCTTTGTTGTTTGAGGATGATGCACCTTTGTCATAATTTGGCAAAGGATCTTTGAAGGCCGAATGATCATTGTTATTTTGAGGTCCTTCCACATACACTTTGTTGTTGTCTACCAAATCTTGTACTGCATGCTTCAACTACATATAGTCATTTGTTTTGTGACCCTTGTTATTATGATAGTTGCAATAATTAGTGTCATTCCACCATGATGGTTTGATTTTTGGATCACAGAACCTAGCTTCCCATGTAGTGAGAAGGCCTCTGGTAACTAGTTCCTTCATTGTTGACCCCATTGTTTGACCCAAAGGTGTCAACCTTCGCCGATTTGACGGTTTTTGATACGACTGTGGTTTTATGATTTCATTGCTTTGTATGGTATTTGACTTGACATTTTGCTTGTTGTTCTGATTCTTCAATGTTGATCCTGTCAAGTTGAAAATTGATTTGACGTTTTAGGGATCATTTGTTGTCTCACTTGTATTTCGGTTCTTTTGGAAAAATTTTGGCTTCTCACCGCTTGAGTATTGATTTGAGGAGTTACTTGTGAGAAATGGTACTATCTCAAAATAGACCAGGATATTCAAACAATGCAAAGAAGTTTAAAAAGGATTATTGGCCTAACTTAATCAAGGGTGAATTATGACAATTGTAACCAATGATAGGTGTACCTAAGGTGAGTTAACAAGGTAATTTATATGTATTTAATATCAAGTCAAATAGTGATATTATTAATGAAGAAATTTTCAAAATAAAATCAATTAAATAGTGCAGTTAAATAATTAAGGTTAGAGTTTTAATATTTTTAAAGGTAGACTCAAATATCTATCCTATGTAGAGGAAGGTGACAAGTATGCATGATGTTATCTATTAACTATTTAATTTGATCTTATTGGTATTTTTGAGCAAGAGAGTATTATGATGTCCTAACAAGACATGTATTTAGAAAAAAGTAAATATGTGATAAGTGTTAGAGTAATAGGTTATTATACTTAATTAATTATGTCATACTAGTTAATTAATTAAGTCACTTATTCCTTTAGTTGCTTAAGCTAAACTTAGGCACATTAATAATTGATTAATTATTAAGTGTGCATACTAGGGTTTCATTTAGGGTTTCCCTTTTAAGGTTTCTTGATCTCCTTCATAAGGATTGATCTCTTTGTAATAATTGATTCTCAATAATGCATTTTTACTTTGAGGTTTATAGAACATCGTCTTTGGTTATGCATGTCTTTTGCATGTGACAGGTGATTGCATGCAGGTGATCTTGGTTTCTAACAGGGTATCAGAGCTCCAGACCTGCAACTTCCTATTCATGATATGAAGATATGGCCTTTCAGTGAGTTTCAAGTGCAAGGGTTTCCACAGACATCTTTTTTTGCAAGATCTAGGGGTAGTCAATTTTTTGGAACACTTTGGGCTCAAACGGATGTCGCCGTCGCGTTCGCAGCGCCCCAAAACCTCAGAAACTCTTGTAAAATCATCCATTTTGGAGTAGTTGGTTTTTGAGGAAAACATTTTTTTTCAGGGAGGCCATATAGCCTCCCTGACAAGCGTTACGAGGCATAATTTTCTAAAAAAAATGCAAAAAAAAAAATGCATTTTTTTCACAAAATTTATGTGCTGCTAGACAAAATGCGAGCGTCGCCGCCGTGCCATCCGGCGGCCATTGGCGACACCACCCCAATCCACCGCCCACCTCCTCAGCCCCAATGGGCCCTCCACTACTTGATCGAGGTCCTATGGGGGACTAGGAGCTCCGCGCTCGACCCCCGGTCAACTCCAGCACCTAGCCCCTGGTCATATTAGCGACCAGGGGCTCTGTCAAATTTTCTTTTGCAAGGGGACTGAATTTTTGCGGTGATAGCTAGATGGCCGTCAAATTTAAGCTCATGAACTGCTGACATTAGCATGACATAATCGGTTGTACAGCCCTCTTTGCCCCCTCCTAGCCCTGATTTGCCTTCAAGGAGCACTTTTATTGTTTTTGGCATAACTTGGGCAAACGAGATATCGCCAAAAAGCTGGTTTCGAGCACTTTATTGTGGTGCTGTTTATTTTATAGTATTTTTCTATTTTACTTCATTTATTTATGTTTGAAATCAGATGCTTATTTTATGCTTCTGAGCTCATAACTTTTTTCCACGATCTCCGATTTTCACTATCTTTGCGGCGTTGGAAAGGTATTGAGGAGATCTATGTTCTTGTCCATGCACTTTTTTCTGTATCTATCCCAAGTTTATCATTAATCTAGATTTGGCCTGATGGGTGTTTTGTAGATTACTTGGATGTTTTGGTAGTTGGGAGAGTGCAACTTGCGTCTTTGCACTTCATTTCAGTATCACATTCATTCAATAATCGACTGCTACTTCATAGATTCTAGGGTTGTTCCCGTTTGGATTTTTTGAGTGTTCCATGGCATCGGGTTTATTGTTGCATCATTATGATTCTGATATGGTTTCTTATAGACATAAGTATCTTTCCTTGCTTGCTAGATTGTGGTTCCAGTGTTACTCTACAGTGTTCTTCTAGTGCTTCTTTGCAGCATGTCATCTCATTGTAGGAGGGTTTTTCCCACTGGGTTTTCCTTGTCTACCTCTTTCTTGTATTTGTAAATGGGTACCTGATTAGGCCTAGTTGTTGGGACCCATCTTTGCTTTCATGCATATTTTGCTAGTGTTTTAGCTTCTTCCTAAGTTCATCTTAAGGGGGGGTGTTAGAGTAATAATTTATTATACTTAATTAATTATATCATACTGGTTAATTAATTAGGTCACTTATTCCTTTATTTTCTTAAGCTAAACTTAGGCACATTAATAATTGAATAACTTTTAAGTGTGCACACTAGGGTTTCATTTAGGATTTCCCTTTTAGGGTTTCTTGATATCCTTCATAAGGATTGATCTCTTTGTAATAATTGATTCTCAATAATGCATTTTTACTTTGAATTTTACAAAACATCTTTTTTGGTTTTTCATTTCTTTTGCATGTGACAGGTGATTGCATGCAGGTGATCTTGGTTTCTAACAATAAGTGTTAATCCCAGTAGAAGGGAGAACCACTTAGAACCATGAAAATGCTTAATTAGTTGAATTTCTTGAGTATAGTATTATGTCTAGAGAGGAGAGTCAAATGTGTGGATTAGTTTTATGAGTAATGTGTGAATTGTGTTATGTACTTTAAATATGTGTGAAATCATGTTAGGGGATGGGAGTCTTAATTGTTTTTAAATTTTGGATTTATGTTTGAGTGGGTCTTAAAGGGGTATTGAATGAGAAATTTTATTTTTTTGCAAAACAACAGACCCTTAGATTCTATACCTATTGGAAAGGGGCCTATTGGATATACAATATTATCCTATGGTCATCATTTGACCCTTCAAAATCTCTAATTCATGAATATGATGAGTTTTGAATATTTTGGGGTAGAAGGATTGATTTATCCTACAAAAAATATTTATGAATGGAGGCTTTGGGGATGGAGTGTCCAAGTGAAATAAACTCCTCTTAATGAGATTGAGGAATTTATTGGCTGGATTGGAGGACATATCTCACCTCTTTATCTCTCCAAAAGTATCACGAATGTGTGAGAACATGTGGGGATATGTGATTCAAGGATGAATCAAGGAGTAACAAGTATCACTCCCTCATTCAAGGGATTGAATTTAGGGTTTATTTTTTATCTCCCTTTGGATAATGGGGAAGGATTTCATATTTTTGGGAGTTCATTCTTTCTAAGTTATTTTTGGCATGCTTAAAAATTGGGATGAAGGAAGAAGAAACATTGAGATTTTATGAAGAGATAAAATATGGATGGATTGAGAAAAAATGTATTATAGAGGACATTGCATCTCTAAAATGTTGTAGAAAGATAAGTATTTCTTACCATATTTTCCATGTAGCTATTTTTGTGAATAGTAGGACTTGGATTTATTTTTCTAGGAAAGTTTTGGGAAATGGGTGTGCTTTTTGGTGAGTGTAGGATCATGGGGGTCCAAAAAGTTATGATATGACCCAAAAGTGGTTGACGGTATTTTTTTTAATCTGAATTCGATGAAATTAAAATGCTTTATTGATTAAAAATTTCTTTCCACCAGTATAAGATATGACTTATTTGGAATTAAATGGATAATTATTAATTTTTTTTTACATGTATTGTAACTAAATTCCTAATTGATAGGATGATTGAAGAAAATCTATAATTCTGAAATGATTTCATATTTTTTGAATCTAACAGATGCAATACATTCTATGTTTTCCATACTATAGGATATCGAAAAGGATAAATTGATTTTCATAAATTTTTGACCAAGTAATGGTGGTTATACAAACAAGTTTTAATATTTTTTTAAATTTCTAATAAAAAAGTTCATAACTAATTATTTACTTGCAAAAAATTATAAAAAAGTATGACACATTTGGGCATGTGTCCTCTACTTATATTAAAAGTTTCAAGAAAATATATTATTTTTTCCTTGTACACAAGTTGGTTAGACATACACACACTTTTCATTTTTTCATAATTTTTTTGTACTAGTGTATTGAAATTTCAAAATTTCACCAAATAGATTTAATTTTTTGCAAAAGAGGACTCATATCTTAGAAACTACATTCAAATTTCTACAAATTTTGTTCTTACATATTTTTAAAATTATGTTAATAACGTATTCAAATATTTATGTCAAGTTGCCTAACTCTATTTTTCTGAATTTTCATTGCCATTTAAGGGCCTAGTTTGGACCCCCATGATCTTGCACCGACCCTTTTAATTTTTTTAATAATCTTGTTGTTAAAGTTTGTGTGAATAAGTTTTGAAATGCTGAATTTTCTCAGATGTTCTAGTTCATGATTATTTAATTTTTATTTTAAAAATCTTTAGTGTTTGTGTTACTACCTTTGTGTGTGGATCTTGAAATGGCCTAATGATGTCATATTTGATAGGTTGGAGAGATTTGGTTCTCCTATTTGAATGCTTCTTTTATGAATCATTGGATCATATTGGTTGGACCTCATTTCTTGATGGCTCGACCTTGAGGACTATTTTGTAATATAAAAAATATTGAATATTATAAAATAAATATCCATTTTGAATAAAAAGATTTATACTAGTTCATTTTGAAATGGTTTGTATGTAAAGTATTATTTATACTAGGTGCACTCTAGTTTATGTTTTTTCTTATCTACTTGATGAAACAAATAAAGACTTGAAACTAGCTTAACTAAAAATAATTCACAACCACACAAATTCTAGATTTCCTTAATAATGTTAATATTAGATAGTGGAGAAAGCTGGAAATGATATATTTAATGTGATTGTAGATGATGTGTCTTATGAAGAGGATGTCGAGTTGGTTCCATCCTCACAATCTATCTCCCAAGCTGAAGCAATTAAGCCTAAATTGGCCTCAGTAAAAGGAAAAAATAGGGGGAGGAAGTCAAACAGTCAAAAAATATAAAAATAAATTATTGTAGGTATTCACACAACCTTGGAAAGAACTTTAAGATCCACTAGCAAAAGGATTATCTTCAATAATGTGGGTCCTTCTGAACATGGAAAAAATAATTCAAACTCAAGAGGTTGTCAGGGCTAAGAAAAGCTTGGAAACTAACTTGAGGAAGAGGAGAGAGGATATATCTCCTTGGAAAGAATGGAGATCTTATCTTGGAATGTTAGAGGTTTAAATTCCCCTAACAAGAGATGCTTGATTAAGCATCAGTTATAAAGCCTACAAATTGATATAGCATTGCTGCAAGAAACAAAGCTTTATGAGCCTCTTGCTATTTATGTTTTTAGTTCTTAGAATAAATAGAATTTTCTTTTTGTTGCTACTAGAGGGGCCTCTAGTGGGCTTGCAAAATTATTTGGGATCCCAAGAAGGTGGATATAGTTTCTTTTCATCTAGCTATAAATTGGATGGGGACTCAGGTGTCCTATTTATTTTTTGGTACTTTTTTATGGTTGTTCAACTTATATGGTTTGTGTTCTTCTCCCATGAAAAGTGACTTTGGGATGAATTTACCATGGTTTTCTCCCTTATTTTAGGGGGGACATGCAATTTTTTGAGGGTGATTTCAATGCAGTTTTAAGCTTGGAAAGAAAGAAGGGTGGAATTATCCCAGTAGCTAGAGTGGTGGAGGATTTTAGATCTTTTGTGGGGTCAAACAAGCTATTTCATTGTGCCAAAAAGAACTGTATTTTTAGATGGACTAATAAAAGGGTGGATCTTTGCTAGGTTGCTAAGAGACTTGACATATTATTATTGTTTGATAATTGGTTATCCTCTCTGCATGATTTTTTCTCATTGATTCGCCCTATTTTTGGTTCTAATAATTTTCCAATCACTCTTTCTATTTTTTGGGAGAGGTGTTTGGTTAGAAAACCATTTAAATTTAATGCCATGTGGTTCATGGATGCTCAATGCACTTCCCTTCTCAAGTATTGGTTTCTTTAGGAGCCTTATGTTGTGGGTTCCAGAATGTTTCAGTTAGTCACTAAGTCAAAAAATTTGAGGGATAAGATAAAGGACTAGAAAACTAATCAATTCAAGAATGTTTTTATGGAAAAATCCAGAAATGAAAAGGATTTGTCAGATCTATATGACTCTATTATAAAAAATTCGGATGGATGTATCTTCCTTTGATAAAGAGAAATATTTGAAAGTTGAGCTAGATGAAGTCCTTTCTAGGGAAGAGGGCTATTAGCGAGAAAAATCCAAAGATATTTGATTGAAGGATGTGTACAAAAATACTAAGTTCTTTCATGCATCAACTAAGATTAGGAAACAAGAAAATGATATCTTGTATATTCAGAGGGAATGGGGTGTCTCCCTTTCTTCCCGTAAGGAAATTAAAGAGGAGGTGGTCAAATTCTTTTGGGGGCTTTTGGATCCTACTCAAGGGAAATCTTTTATAGATTCTAAAAGTTTGGACTATATCCCTAGTTTAATTTATACGAGAATAATATGATACTCATGAGTGAATTCACTCTCAAGGAGTTTAGGAAACATTTTTACTCAATGGAACTAGATAAATCCCATGGCCTTGATAGTTTATTTCTCTTTTCTTTTAAAAATGTTGGGGGTTTGTACGAAACAATGTCCTTGCTCTTGAGGAGTCCAAAAAAGATAGGAATATTTTGAAAGAAATAAACAATATTGTAATTGTAGTGATTCCAAAGAAGGATTTTCCTATCTCTTTTTTTATTACATGCCTATTTCTCTATGAAAAAATTTCTATAATATCTTCACCAAATCCATTTATGTTAGGTTGGCCTCTTTGATTCCCTTAATCATATCTAAGGAGAAAGGAGGATTTGTCTTGGGTAGAGAAACAACATATGGAGCTATTTTAACTCATGAAGTGATCCATTCTATCAAGGAAGAGAATAATCTAGATATCATCATAAAATTAGACATGTTGAAAGCATATGATAGGGTGAACTAGTACTTTTTGTTGGCAGTATAGAAAAAGTTTGGTTTCTCACAAAAATGGTGTAAATGGATTCATTCGTGCATTTCAAGTGCAATCTTCTAAATTTTAGCCAATGGTGCCCCTTGTGGTTATTTTAATGCTAAATAGGGAGATATAAAAGGGGATCCTCTTTCCTTATTTTTTTCCCTTCTCATGGTAGAAGGCCTTAGTCAAGAGACTTCTATGACAAATGGTAAGAATATTTGAAGAGGGGTAAAGTTAAATTATGTTCCTTGGCCAATAAATCATTAAATTTTTGTGCATGACACTCTTTTATTTGGTCAGGATAGCATTGTAGAAGGTAAGGCTATGCAAAGTTTCTTTTCAATATTATTTGCCTATTCGGTATAATTTTTGCAGGAGGAAAAGTAAAAGCAATCTTCCTTTATGTATATCTGGTGGTGCAAGGTTGGCTTTTGAGGTTTTGGGGTTTTAATATGGAAAAAATCCCTTCGAGATATTTGGGAGTTCCTTTCTTCTTTGGAAGGCAGAAACATGATTACTAAGACATGATCATTTCATCTAATTTAAGCAAAACTTGGACTTGTATTTCAAAATGGTAAACTTCGGTAGAGAAATTGGTCATGATTAAGTTTTTCCTTTAGGCCTTGCCAATCTATTTAATGTCAGTTTTAAATATTCCAAGAGAGAAGTCAAATGAACTACAAAAGCTTGTCATGGATTTTTTGTGGGAATAAAATGTCAAAGAAAATAAAAAAATACCATTGGTTGCTTTCGAAAAGGTTTGTCTTCCCAAGGAATTTAGGGGCGGGTTTGAGGGACATGATCCTTTAAAACATGGCCTTATAGTCTAAGCTCTTGTAGTAGATTTATTAGGATCCCAATGCTAATTTGTGTCAAATTATGTGGTATAAGTATTTGGACTCTTTGGAGAGGGAGCATATATTCACCTTGAAAAATCCCCTTCTTGGGTCCAAGATATGGAACTTCATCATTTTTTGCAGATACATCATCCTCCGCCACTTATCATGGGTGGTCCACAATGGAAGGAAAGCCTTGTGTTTGGGATGATGCTTGGAATGGGCATTGTCCTCTTCATTCCCTTGGAAAATGGGATGTTATTAAAATTTTATTAAAAAGGTTATGGGATTGCAGAGTGAGAGGTTACCTAGTTCTTGACTATTCCTCCTCTTCGCCCTCAACCATCTGGAGATCTTTCAAATTCCTACCCTTCCCAAAATCTTTGAATAAATCCCTCTATAATGAATTGGAAAAAAGGAAAAAAAAATCTCTATTAAGTATGAAGAAATAATTTGGATCAAGTCTGAATCAGGCTCTTACTTCAGTCAAACAAGGACATATGTCTCTTGTTGAGAAATAAAAATCATTGGATTGGACCCATACTCTCTTTTGGGGACCTGTAGTGCTCCCTAAGGTAGGATCCTTTTCTTGGTTGTCTCTAGAAGATAGAATTATAACTGGCATGAGATTGGATCTCTTGGTAATTACTCCCCTCTTTCCTTGTGTTCTTTGTGGTAAGGCTTATGAGTGTACTGATCGCCTATTGTTATCATACATTTTGCACGTAGTTTTTGGGTTTGGCTTCCAAATAACATGGCTAGTATGGACCTCTACATTGTTCTCTTTTTCAACATTTTCAAATATGACCCTCACTATTCAAATCCTCTTTCTATGCATGTACTGGAACCTTAGTCCTTCCATAGTGATATGGAAAATTTGGCTAGAAAGAAATAACATGATTTTCAGAAAGAAGCCTATGGATGTCAATCAGATCATTTTGAAGATTGAAGCCTCAATTTTAGAATCTGTGATGTCCTTTGTTTTCAAGTAGTTTCACACATTAAACTTCATCTCTTCTTGGGATGCTTGGTTTCTTAAATCCTGGTCTCTTCTCAATCCACTGCCTACTCATGGCTTCAAACATAATTGTAATCATGTTGTAATGAGAAGTCTGGTCAACTGGTCCACTCCTCCAAATGTTTGGATCAAATTAAAATCTAATGGGGCTTCATGTGGTAACCCTAGATTATCAGGGGTGGGTGTAGTCCTTAGGGATCATAAAGATTTTGTTTTAAAGACTACTTGTCAAATTTTGAACATTGGTATTAATAATATGGAAAAATTCATATCTCTAATTATTGGTTTGGATCTAGCAATAAGAAATAACATATCTCACATTGTGATTTAGGGTGGCTCAAAAATTGTAATTGGTTCTATTACTAAGAAATATCTTGGTTCTTGGTATCTTAAGTATTTTCTTCAGCATATTCTTTCTCTAATATAATATCTTTTATGTTTCAGATCCAACATGTTGTTATAGGGAAGAAAATTCTATGGAAGATATGATGGCCAATAGGATAATTGATCTCTCTCTCCCATTTTCTACTTTCTCATATGAAATAAATATTTTTTTGGACTATTGTTTCTTGGATTTTGGTAGCTTTACTAGGATCTTTTCTAGTTGTTCAGGGTGTAGAATGGTCTCCTTGACATTATTAATGTTGCATCATTTGTAGGATGTGTTTCCATCCTCTTGTATGCATTTTTCATGGTCCTCTTGATGTGCACTTCAAAGCCGTGTATCTTACCAGTTCTTCACAAAGCTTCCTTTCATGGAAATATCTTGCATGATGGTCCCCTTGACGTCCTTTGATTGCATGATTTGGTTATAGTTGGAAGTCCCCTCAACACGTGTCATTTGTGATTATTTTTTATGATGATCTTGTAATTTTGTGATGGTCCTCTAAACATCTCAATATTTACTCTATGATTGATGGTCTCTTTGACATCTTTAAATAGTTACATTTATTGGAACTACTATATGTTTCTACTGGATGGGGTCCATGACATCCTAAATTTTCTATGTTGGATGGTATCCATGACATACTTTTCTGGCTAGGATGGAGTGGCTTCAGGATGGTCCCCTTGACGTTGGTTGCATTGGTCCCTAGTCAATGAAGGTTGTGATGACTTGGATTCCATATCTTCTAGACAATCTTTACTGAGATGGCCCCCACATATTGTATTGATGTTTTCTTGGAAGGTATTGTTGGCATTACTACTATGATTTCTCTTGTAGGTATGGAAATCCCCTTGATGTTATTGGTTCATGTGGTTGGCATGGTTGTTCACATGACATGTGTTCTTTCCCATTTTGGTGGGATCTCTCACTTAGTTGGGTGTGATTTGAGAAAGATTTTCCTAATTAAGGAAGGGCTTCTGGTGGTGTTGTTGTATTCTTTGGTTTCACTCCGGGGTCACCTCAGTGACATCAATTCCCTATGGTGGCTTCTTCAATGCTCAACATCTATCTTGAGATTTCTAAGTAGTCCTTTGTCTCAGTATAACTTCTCTCTTGTTTCTGATGTGGATCATTTGAAATTTTTGCAGGCTATACAATGCGTTGATTTCACATGCTTAAGGTTTTAATGCTTGTCATTTTCTTCTTTGGTAGTGAAACACTCAACTATTTTACTTGCTTTTTGTGGCAAGCTTTGATTTGTATGGAATTGAATTAGTGATATGTATCCTTCAGTTTTTTCTAGGTTTCATTATGGACAACCTCTCTCATGTCTTCATTACACCTAGTTTCCTAGAAGCCTTGGTTCATTTTCACTATGTTGAGTATATGATTTGCATTGGTTTTTTTGTCCGTTAAATCTACAAGTGGAAAATAAATTTGTGAAATTTTTGAACAAAGAGTAGCTTGAGATGCACCAATGTCTCTACCACATGAATTGGATTCTTTTTTGTGTCTAATATTATGGACATTCTCTGGTGTAATGAGACAATTAAATTCATCACTAGTAGTTTTCTCTTCCCCATTTTTTTCAAATGTATGTACTTGAACCTGTCTTACAAAATTATGATTTTACGGCTAGCTCAAACATGGTGGGTGGTATTATTTTTCACAAAGCACTCCTATCTTCTTCATTCTTTCACTCTCTCCTGAGTGATATGGTGTAGGATTCAATGGATGCATGCTCTTCATGGTTTAGGTCTTACCTCTAAATCTCGAGGCCAACATTGGGTTGTTGTTTGGCATCCAAGCTAAAAAGTTTATTCAAAGTAGTACATTTCTTGTTCAAGCATGTACTTGAGGATACTTTATATGCACCATACTTTGCATCTACTTCTAGACTATCTTCCTCAGCAAAAAGTGATGTATGCTCATTCTTGTTTACCAAGCTCCTACATTTTGGTTTTTCACCCCCACAAATGTTATTATATTATTTATCATGGTGTTTTCTTGTATATTAGTGTCTCTTCCTTCTTCATGCGTGTAATTAACCTGATTTCCATGGTAGAGCCTTGCTTCTTTTGGAGTTTTTTATAACTAATCTTTGCAGGGCTCTTCTGATATTATTGGTGCTACAAATAGTAGAAAAAGTCTACACCTTTTGATGTATGTAATCCATTTTTTGATATCAATAAAATTATCTTACAGTGGCTTCACCACTTTTACCTAAAAAATTTGGTATCAAGAAGTTTATTTTAAATTATTGTATATTTCATAAATACACAAGTTTAAGCTTATGAGTATGTATGTTTAATTAAACCACTTTATAAACCTGATATATAAAAATATTATATTGACCAATATGTATTAATATATTAATTTATATCTAATCGTATTTATTGAGAATTTAATGTTGCTTCAAATATATATGTGCATATATTGAAATACATATTTACGTTTTTTTGTATATCCAGATATATATCTAATGTCATACTAGAGGGATGACCATATTTAATAAATAAATATATAGTTCATTTTTGTATGCACTTATACACACACACATTATACCACAATTCTATTTTTCTAAGAAACTATGTAAAAATAACACAAATTTTAGAGTTGACAACTAAAAATATAAATTTAAAAATTTAAGGAAAGTATAAATATATTTTAAATTATAAAATAAATAACATCAATATTTCTTACATAAACTATTGTTTTATAATTCACGATAGTTTGTATTTTTTGTTGACAAACTACATTTTAAACATCGATTTTGATTTTATTAAGAATTTGTAATGAAATGTAAAAATAATATATAATATAGATTTTAAAAAGGTAAAAAATTAAGACAAAAAATAAAATGAGTATATTTGAGGAAAATTTCAGGAAAGTTTCCCTACCACTGATGCCCCCTCTATGAGATTTGAACTCCCATGTGAGCCACATCTCCCATGGGGTTCTTGTCCCATAAGGGTCATGATCTTGCATGAGGGGACACATAAAAGGGGTAATATCCCCCTCTCTCTCTTCAATACAAAATATCATTTATTTTTAATTCTTAATGTAAAAATAAATAAATTATCATAGGTCATTTGTATATTCTAGACATAAATACAAATAAAAATATATAGGTCTACAAACACTACAAATCTATAGGTTACAATTATATGGGATGATTGGAGATAAAAATGTAACTGCAAAATCAAAAGGACTAATCAATAAAATCTAATTAATGGAAGAAAAAATATGCTCTCATTAGTGAAGATAAAAGAAGTTATATATTATTTTTTTTATATAATAGAGATATAATTATTCATCAAATAAATCATGGAAAACCTGTAGATGTCGTAATGGCTTGGAGTTGAAAACATGCAATAATTTCTTCTCCATTCCTCTCTCACAAAAACCTATATAAATAAATGAAAATAATGACAAATGGGATGGAAATATATTTTAATTCTTTTCTAATGATTATTGTTTCATATTTTTTCCCTAATATCTAAGAATTGTTATTTAATCTCATCCAATGGATGATATTGAGTGATCAACTTATTAACTCTTTAGTTATCATAAAGCCTTTTATAATATAATTTAATCATGTTATGTCCTTGGTGAGGCTATATGAGATTAGGACCCTTCACATAAGTTATAACTTAAAAAATTATTGGATTTTTATATTTTAATTTAAAACTACCTCATTTTTTCTTTTGAGTCCATCAAGTAGAAATTAACCCTAAAATTTAACATAGGAGAAATTATGTTAAAATTTATTTTATTCAATCTAGTGAAAATTCAACAAAAATAATTATTTGAATAGTTTATATTCTTGAATATTAGATATTTATAATGGTCCATTTAATTTTTTAATAGTTTTCCTACTTAGATATAGTATTAACGAATTAAATAGATTATTCATTCATTAACTATTAAAATAATGAGTTAGATTAAAATCATTCATAATAAGTATATCAAGTGAGTATTAATTTAAAGACTATTGAATGAAAAAGACAAGTGAGAGGGGGGGAATCAATTATACATTAAAACTTCAAACCCTCATTAACATTCAGGTCTACATTAATTCTTAAACCCTTAACAACCATTAAACCCTTATCATGTTGTAGTGTACGAAAATGCATACCCTTGCATTCTCAAACTTGTTTGGGCCTACCTTGCTTTATTTATCCTTATTTGTGTATTAATTGGTCCTATTGTGCATCCACAAGCCTAATAAATTATATATTTTTCTAGAAAATCCCAACAAACATCAATGGATAAATGATAATTTAATGATTCTGGCTAAGTGTCCCTAATTTTTGGGTAGAGACTAAGATGCCACCTAGGGAATATTTGTATCCCAAAGATCTTCATAACCCCTTTTAATGGAACCTTAAATAGGCCCCTTTTTTTAGTCTATGCCCCAAGTTTTCAGGACTTGGGACTAAGATGCCGCCTAGGGCATCTTTGTCCTCCTTAAGCTTTTTTAAAGGATTTAATTTCAAATTGTGGTAGGATTTGGCCTCGTTTAATTATTGAACTCATATGTTGGTTTTTTGTGGTGTAATTTTGGGATATTAAGCAGGAATAGGTATAAATACAAGTTTCATTCATTAATTTCAATCCAAGTCTTTTGTGAGAGCATTCCTATTAGCATAATTGAGTCCACAAGAGTATTGAAGAGTAATTCATCAAGCATTTGGAGCCATCATCAAGATTCAAGCATCATATCAAGGTGATTATTGCATCATGTGTTTTTTTGAGCTAACATTTGTGATGTAGAATTTTGATTCAAGCAAGCAATTCATGTCAAGATCTATCAAGAATTCATTGGATTTAAGATCTATATATCCAAGCTAGCCACTTGACACGAGTTTGTAGACTTCACAACAAGGGTTTGGTAGGTTGTAACATTGCATGTTGTTTATTCATCATTTCCCTCCTTTATTTCATTCCATTTCAAGGTTTAATTACCAGCAAGGGGTTTGACCAAGGAAAACCACCATTTACTAATAATCAACAAGTCTTTCCTCTCTTGTGTGTTTTTTTTTGCAGATTTAGGTTGAAGACTTGGAAGATTATTTGAAGTGAAAAGTTGCAAAGTTGCAAAGTTGCATTACAAAGTTGTCATCCTCACAAAAACTAACCTACATGCTAGATTTGGGAGATTCAGAACCTAAGATAAGAGAAGAAGGAAGTGTAGACACTGAGCCTTAGGACCACATTCATTTTTTTTATAAATTCCATATAGGAGTAAGTCACCACCTAGGTTTTCTTAGTCCTCCTGAGGGTATTTTTCAGAGATTCGTTCAGATCCTACTCTAACATCTGAAGATTCTACATTTGCGTCGAAAAATAGCAGCAAGACTAAGCCAATAGTAAAGGAATCTTAGTCCTCCATAGTACTTTTTGATAGCTTCTTTGTATTTTTATAATCCTCATTACATTTCAAAAAATTATAGGTACACATACCCTAACTTGATTTTGCATAATTTAATCATTTACATCATTCATTTAGCTTACATTATTAGATTTTGTGACTTGAATTCTTATTTGTCTTTTGCAAGATTTTTCTTGTTGTTGAACCCATGAAAGCCTAAATAAAACTCTTCCTAGGTCTTCCTTGTTGAGAATTGAATCAAATTTGAGGTTGATAGTCAATCCAATTAGGGTTCCTAGGAAATAATTGAATGACCTAGAGAGAATAGGTGAGCACACATGCACGTCCATTTTCTTTACGGTTCATTTTGGTGAAACCGACATCTTTGAGCATTAATTTTATGATTTGGAGTCCATTAAGGTCCTAGATCTAGGTTGCACTCATTATTGCATTGCATCTTGCATTAGTGAAATTGCATATAGGGTTTCTCATATTTAATGAAATTGCATCTAGGGTTTCTCAAATTTGCAATAGTGAAAGTGCATATATGTTGCATTTTTTATTTCTTGCATCATCTTATCTCATTGAAAAAATTAAAAGTGTATTGTTCATCATCCGAATTGAATTTAGAAAAATTGTTATTGCACTCAAAATTGAAAAAAATGCATTCAACTTTGCATTCAATTTCCTGTTGGGTGTTGCCACATTAATGGGTTACACTTTTTTGGACATCCTGATTTTTGTTGAAATCACATATTTTTAGAAAATATAATTATTTAAGCCTTATAAAGGTTCCTTTTTAAGGGTTTTAATTGAAGATGGTTTGATCAAACCCATTTATATCAAACCCCCTTGTTTATAAAGTTCTAGTTTTAAACCATACCTATAATGGAGTCTCCTCTACACCTATAAGAATGCTGATAAAAAACCACTTTTGATTTACCTTTTAGGGGATAAAACTAATTTATTTAAAATTATTTTTTTGTAAACATGTAGTCCTTATTATAAGCTTCCCAAAAAGTATAATTTTAAATATATTTAATTTGTATTTCTTGTGAATGTAGGTTTTTCAATGAACATCGAGGTCTTTATTTCACATGTACGGAAAAATAGGAAAAGACAGGAAAGAAATTCTTGAAAATGCATGTACAATAGCTATTGATGTCCTTATTCAAAAAAAAAAAAGAATAAGTTAATTCAAATGAATACAATAAAATTTATGCAGTTGAAAGTAAAATATATCCAGAGTATAATTACTGTGAATTAGAAAATTAATTAAAAAATATATATGCAACAAAAAATTATAAAAAAATATCCATCCACTAGATAATGATGTGAAAACTCTTTATTTAAAAATTTAGAATTGTATGGTTTCTATAAAAAAAAAGTTATGCAGCTGAAAGTAAGCATCAGTTTTTGAAAATGATGTTTAGTAAAAAAAATAAGTTAATAAAAACTACATAAAATAAGTCACAATTTATTTTTTAATTTATTTTTAAAATATAATTATATTCTCAACAGAAAATATCACAAATCACTAGTTTGCTTCATCTTTAAATTCTTAATAGTTTAGCTTCTATAGGCGTACAAAAGTGAAGATCTAGTGAAAAATGTTGATTTCAATGTCATGTTTGGCCAAAAAGTGTGACCCATTATTGTGGGATCACCCGATTACTAGTTAATTTTTCTTGCATTCATTTTCATAGTTTTATGTTTCTAAAGACCAAGTGCTTGAATAGGAAACCTGTGAACAATGTAGACAATCTATAACCTTCAATTTTTCTAACAAAAACCTCTAGTAGGACTAAAACACCCTTTCTAGCATTTTAGTCCCTTTGAGGGTTTCTGGCTCAGAATCCTCTATCTACTGTTTGTTCTATATCTCAGTCCTTGGAAGCTCAAAATCACACTAGTAGGACCAAGAAACCCTTACTGGCCTCTTAGTCCCTATTGACTTAGACTTTCCAATTTTCAGGGTTTGAAATTTCTTTTATGTGCTTTTATTGGTTGCCTTCAGTTTTCTATTTCAGTTTTCAAAATTGTTGTTATTCCAATTTCTTTCATTTCAAGTGTAATTGAAAGCATATGATATTGTGTTCATTGCACCTCCTTTGGTTTATTCCTTGCATTATTTTTACTACTTGGTGTCCTACTGCTAATACTATGGTTAGAAGAAGTGTGAGACTCATGGAATCCCACGATAAAACACTCATTGTGGATCTTGGGTTATCAAGCTCTCTTACTACTAGTGTTGGTATTAATTCATTACGTATCAACTAGAAGTTTGATACCTCTTTTTATATTCCTACCTTACCTATAAATTCTATGCCAAGTGTTCAAACAATGGTTCACCATATCCCTCAATAGAACATAATGAAAATGCATGCAAACTTAGCCCATTTACAAGATAGACTGAGTTCTGAAAACATTTCACACTATTATAACTGACATAGATAGTATTCACAGCATGATGGAAATTGATGAAGGACTGGAAGTTGTGTGTAAGATAGCTCAAATCTTTGGAAAAAACCTTCCTTCCACCACCAATGGTGCTCAAGCTTCTAACAATGTGAAAAGCCAAGGAGGAAATCAAACTCCTCCCTCGTCAACCATAACCTCAATTCCCACCTATACCAAAACTCAAGTGACCACCACAATGCAACTGACTAGCAACATCCTTCCTACTTCAAACATTTCCACTAGTGCTCTTAATACTTATGTGGCATCTAATCTTATATTTCCTCCCATAAGTAATCCATTCACTGGTCCTTCCAAAACATACACAACACACCCATATTCATCTCCATCTCAAACCACTAGCAATGATCCTATCATTAACCATCTTTTACAAAGCCTTTGATCCACTCAATGTCAAGTTTCCACCATAAATCAAAATCAAAATGGTCCACCTTCATACTATGTCAAAAGTAACCAACTATCTTTGGAGATATTGAGAACTTTGATGCCACAGGGTATAGAGATCCCTATATTTGGGAAATATGGAAGAAAGGGAGATCCTTATAATCATGTTAATGCCTTTATTGCTTTGTGTAGTAACTTTATGCTTGAGGACAAACTTTTGGCTAAGATTTTCCCCCGATCCTTAAAATACATTACCTTGGATTTGTTTTCTGCATTATCGAATAACTCAATTATTTCATTTAATGAACTTTTTGAAGCCTTTATCAACCATTTCCAAGTGCATATGGTTCTTGAAATGACATTAGCCGATTTGATGACATGTAAGCAAAATCATGGTGAAATTTCCACTGACTTTATTTCCCATTACCAATCACTTTATTCCCAAATTAGTGTGAAGATTCTCAATTCTTGCCTTCAAAATATGTTCATAGAAGATTTTAAAAGTAAGCTATGAGACAAGCTTACGATGATGAAATTTCATTTCTTCATACACTTGCGCACTACCCTTCGAGACTATAAGAATTCCATAGGTATTTGTGAACCTAAATCCACCTCTACCCATCCTGAAAAAGTCTGAATCTTCAAACCAAAACACCTACCAGCCATTCAATAGACAAAATAAAAGTTTCCTTCAACTAAACTCCACCTCTCAACCTACCCAACAAGTTGATACCCAAGTAGCTACTATAAAGAAGAGTAATCCTTAAATTTTTGGGGATCCAAAAAGGTAATTTACTCCCTTACCTGACACACTTCAAAATATCATGAGTCAAATAATAAACAAAAACATGTTGACCTTACCTCCCATTCGACCTCTTGAACCTAGCAACCCATTACCTTTGAGATTTAGACATAATCCCTATTGTTCTTATCACCAACAAAAAGGATATGATACATAATAATACAAGCATCTTAAACATCTTATGCGAGACCTCATTGATTCGAATCATATCCAAATTGGAGGTGTGAATGACAAAGGAAATAAGTCTATAGCTCCTCCTAACCAAAAATTTCAAATATTTACAAATCCCATGCCCAACCATAATATTTTAATTGTTAGGGCTAGTGAAACTAAGCCCAATGTAATGAACGTTGACATGGATGATGATAAAATGAGCAATAATAAACAAAATATTATGGATGATGATGAACAAAATCCTATGGATACTAATGACCAAAGTCCTATTAATACAATGATAGGAGTAATTAATATCAAGCCTCATAAACAAAAAACCAAAATTCCTATTGATATTACTTTCTCTTCAGAACAAATAATTAACCATGCACCTGATGGTCCTCTTTACATAGTTGGTAGAATCAATAACAGGCCCACTCTTGGGATTTTAATTGATCCCATCTATGGAGAGAATGTGAGCAGAGAAGAACTATTACATGTGCATGAAATTACTCAAGATAGATATGATAAACTAAAAGCATGGATTAAAACACATGATTCCTTTGCTCATGCTATGGAAGGCTCAATCACACTCTCTTTACAAGTAGGACCAAATAAATAAATGTATCATTATCTATCATCTCTAATTCAGATCCATTTTGTGTGAAGTTAGGAAAAAAATGGCTTTCCTCCATGAATGCGGTCCCATAAGTTCTCAAAGTTTCCATTCAATAATGAAATATTCATTGTGAACCATAGTGGCTTTAGACCTCCATCTTCCCCTAGAAATTTTTCCTTAGATTATTTTTGGCCTGAGCCCATGGAACCAATAAGACCCCTTGAGGACTTCCTTTTCTTATCCTACCAAAATTTTAAAGAAAAATGTATAACAAAATTATCCCTTGATAATTTTCCTCCACCCATGTGTTAACCTCCATCCCTTGAAGAAAACAACATTGAGCCTAAAACCCTTCCAGAAAACAAAGAACCATCCATAAAAAAACCTTTACCTATTTCCTACAAGAGACAAAGAGAAAACCAAACAACTCCTAACCCGCCTCTTAAGAAAATTTATAAATCTAAAGACAAAGTGGTTGAAACACCTTCCATGGTTTCTTCCATTCTTCCATCATAAGAAGAAAAGGAACATATGGTTTCCAACCCAATCCTACACAAACGTAATTTAAAAACCATAATAAAAGAAAATGAAATGCTAGAGAGCATAGGCATAGTTGTTGTGCTATTTCTCGTAAGATGAATAAAGAGAATAACATTGAAAATAAAAAATTGAACTTAACAGAGGTAATAAATGATGAACATCTTCCATTACCAGAACAAATAGATCCTATGTATCCAACACAAAAAGGAACAGTACCTTCTATGGATATTATCATTCGTCCTCCTACTATGGTTAACATGGATGATGATGAAGAAAAAATTAAAATTGATGAGCTGGTGCATAAAGAGTTGAATTTTCTATTTTCCTCTTCTATGAACTTAAATGATAACAACCATGATGATCCTCCTAGATCGAGTGATGCACCATGTGTTGAGCTTGGTGATTATCCTAGTACATCACTTGATGTTGGCATTGGATATGGTAGAGGAGGTTGTTGGCTCGATGTGTGGGAGTGTGATCAATGTGATCGTGACATAGACAAGCTCCATTTCTATAGTCCCTAGATCTCTCCCCTCAACTCGGTTATTTCCTCCTATAGTTGCATGACCCTCTCCTATAGTGAAGCCTCCTATTCCTAGGATTTTCATAACTCCTCTCCTAGTTGATGCACCTAAGGATCAACAAACACTATGTTCACCACCTCTAAATTTGTACTGAGGTAATCATCCTACCTTTTCAAGGTTTAACATACCTCCATGATACACTTAGCCCATGCCACAACTTGATCTTCCTCAGATAAGGTGTTAAGGATCTCTTCCACCCACTAATCTTGTTGCCTAATCATCACAGCTAGCTCAATAGTCTACTAGACTTCCTCCATCCACATATCCTCATATGATATCCTTAGACACAACATAGGCTCAAATAGGTAGACATTGTGACTACTAATAGAGGCCTTTAAGCATTAGGGGCCAACCCCTAGATCTATATGGCTAGATCCATCTCTCAGATGCATCACCTGATGAAATTGAGCCACTCATATGTGATAACTACAACCATAGACATAGTAGTTGCTATAAGTACCATATCATCAAAAAAATTATATATATGTGAGAAAATTAAAATGGAAGTAATAAAATGAAATAGCATATATCATACTCATACCTTGGTCTTCAACCCACTAGTGTGAGTCCTAGGGTGGAGCCATGCTTGGGCCTTCCACTATCATCAAGGGAGGTAAGACCACTTGGATACTAGGTGGTGCCAATAATATTAATGTTATGCATGTTCGTGATTCCACCCATCAGTGTTGCCTTGGTCTCTCTTATGATTTTCTCATCTCCAAATCATTTCCCTCATTGTCATCAACAAGACCCTTGCCTCTTAACCCCCGAGAACAATCATTGCCTATGTGGGTGCCTTATGGAAATATCAAGGTTGGACTTGTTGTTGACCACCAAGCGATAAAGTTGTGTGTGATGCCAATGTCACTATTCATGAGGGCCTCTGGTTGGTTATCATCATTTTATTTGTCATCATTGAGTGTGAAATAGGTGATCATTGAATAGGTTTGGTCTCCCACTTAGGTCACCCTCCTATGAAATCGTATATATATAGGAGCCACCAGGGTGATTGTTTTCACTTGGTTGAACTTTTGTACAACCTGAGGCTAGTAATAAGGGAATGAAATATGTTCTAATCATCTATCCAAGAGTCAATCATGGTGAATCCTATGCACATACTTCCTATAAAATGACTATGTCCCAACTCATCTATAAGGACACCATCTAATGTCCTATGCTCATAAGATGTATACTTGTAGCTTCCAAAACTAAAGATAATCGCACCCTAGTCATGTACTAGGTAGTAATCATGTGCTCATGGTTTTGTGTGTGATAGGTTTAGGAGATACTCAATTGGCCTTATACAATAGTGTGTCGCCAAAAAGTGTAGACCTTAGCACTTTTTCACTCATTTTGGCCTTTTCCATTGGATCTTGGCCTTGTACCTTGATTCAATCTTGTAAGCTTGTAATTCAAAAATAACCTAAAAATGTTTTACTAAGGTGTTGTGTAGTGTTGTAACACATTTCCTCACTTTTCTAAGACCCTTTCAACATAATTCACCTAAATAACACCTTTTTGCATCTTTCTAAGCCTCATGAGAAAGTGTTGTAAAGTGTTATAATGAATTTTCACACTTATCTAGGCTTATCACCCCTAAATTAACCCTTTTCCCATGCTAATTTGTCCCCTTAATGTACTTTTGGTCCCAACTTAAGTGTGTTTCGGGAGGCAAAGTTGAAAAACTTCACTAAACAAAAATTAATTTTTGACCACCACTTGAAATTTCCCAAGTGGACTAGGTCGCTAGCTTGGGGAACCTAGACCCTTTTGGCATAAATTTAAAATTTAAAAGAAAAAGTAAGGAGAATCTTTCGTCCTAAACCCTAGTTTCAGCTTATCATGTTGCATTTTGGGAAATTTAGGGTTATACATGTACATAAGGGTTTTCAAATTCATTTTTATATCTCTTCACAAGCACTCTTGCACTCAAGTCTTCTAAAGCAAGCAATCAAGCACAATGGTTTCACAAGAAACCTCCATTTGAGCTACTCTTACATGTTGCAAACCATCAACAACAAAGGTTTGGTAAGAATTTCAATTAAGTTCATTATTCAATCTTTCTTTCCTTTGGCTTTATCTCATTTAGGTTTAGTTACCATCAAAGGGGTTTGACTTAGGCAAAATCCTATTTTCTAACCCCAAAATTCTCTTGG
Source organism: Sequoiadendron giganteum (assembly GCA_007115665.2). Classification (NCBI taxonomy): domain Eukaryota; kingdom Viridiplantae; phylum Streptophyta; class Pinopsida; order Cupressales; family Cupressaceae; genus Sequoiadendron; species Sequoiadendron giganteum. The sequence continues at coordinate 586,393,143 of CM021106.1, read as the reverse complement.
TCTTTGCATGTGTTTGCAACTTTGTATGCATATTTGGTGAAGTACAAAGTGTTGGAGAAAGTACAAACATTACCCTCAAGTCACATCAAAGCATCGAACCCTAGAAGGTGCAAGATGATAAGTTGCAGGTCACTTCAGGAGTTTCAAACATAGATTGTTGGAGAGGAAGAAAGTAACAACAGGGACCCATAGAATCAAACCCTAAATCCTTGAAAGCATCAAGAGGATTAGCTTGCCCCTATTGGCGACCTTGTCCCTATGCTAAGCCTGAAAAAAGGGTTTCTATATTTTTGGGTACGCATTTCCCCGAAACCTGGTCTAGCAAAGTTTCCTGACAAGTGGAATAGGTCACCCAACTTGGCGTAAGTGTCCTACTAATTTTAGACATTTACCAGAAGATTCTGGGATCGTTCATCTTCAACATCACATTTCCAAGTGTGTAATACCCCTCCGTTTTGCTTCTATTTTCATGTTGTTTATGCTTTGCTTGGATTACAGCTACTGTGATACTGGACATATTTTTATTATGATATTTTGATCGCTACTCTTGAGCAACAAACTATTACTATGTGATGTGATTATCTGATTTGATTTTACATGCTTTGATGAATGAATGCTGACAGTAGAATTATCATGTGATTATTTATGAAACTATTGATATGACGTTAGTGTCAGTCTTTGGTGAGTGTATTGGTGAAGGAGACGGGTTCGCACCACTCGCTTGTGAGCGCCCTACGATTCCGAGATTTCTTCTTCACGGTGTGAATTATATACGGCATATATTATGTTGATTATTTGATTACAGGTTGTAGGTACATGACATCGACTCCACCTGGTTCCACAGGTTTGAGCGTATCGATCCAACGGTTAAGTTGAATGGGAGATAGTAGCTTGGTAACATGTGTTAGGTCTACACCCTAGCCTTAGTGTGTCGTCCGTTGTGATGATTGAGTCATGTTGTATCTTATTTGATGTTAAATAATGTTTTGAAAAGTGTTGTCTTATTATATAGTCCTTTTAGAAAATTGCATTGGCTAGAAGAAATGTTTATTTTTATAGTATATTAATGTTATGCTTATGGGTTATTTTTGAAATGATTATTGAAATTAAACTTAAATTAATTAATTAATTAAATTTAAATCTCAAGGATTAAATTTAATTATTAAATAATTTTAAGTAAGCTAATTAAAGTTAAATTATTTAATTATTAAATTTAAATCCCAAGGGATTAAATTTAATTATTAAATAATTGTAAGTAAGTTAATTAAAGTTAAATTATTTATTTAATTAAATTTAAATCTCAAGGGATTGGATTTAGTTATTAGATAATTTAATAATAATTAAGGAAGTGTATTTGATTGTTATATTAAATTAAATCAAAAAGGGAATTATGTGAAATTGAAAATTTTCTTTAAAGTCAAATTAGGGTCTTCCAAAGAGGAGAAATGAAATTAACTTTTAAATTCAATTTCTTGTATTGAATGTGAATTAGGGTTGCATTAGGTTATTTTGGAATTTTGAGGAAATGATGTTTTATAAGATTAGGGCAGAAAAATTTGGGGATTCTTCTTCCTTCTTTTTTTTCACAAGTATGAGATTTTTGGAGAGGGTTTGCACATGAAAGTTTTGAAGATTATTTTCTGTTTGGAGATTTAAATTGAAAGGAGAGAAAATTCTGTGGGGAAGGTGGAGCTATTGGATCAAAGCTTGCTGGAAATTCTTTGCATTGTGGAAAAAGAATTGTGAGGAGCTCAAAGGAAACTCTACATCAAGAATTTTGGCTATTTCCTGTGGCTGCAAATAACCAGGTTTTCTTTTATTTCTTGCTTTATTGTTCCTAGTTTAATCTATTTTCTAAATGATAAGAAATTGCAAATGGGTGATTTTTCTTGAAACCCTAGGTTAAACTTCAACATTTTGGTATTCAGATTTGTTTTTCAAAATACAAACCCTTTTAGAAAATTTTGTTGAAAAACTCAAAATCAATGTATTACTCTTCCTTTGTTTATGTTATTTGAAAACATGAAGGATGTCTTCTTTTAATATTTTTGGACCTTAAAATCTCTTGAGCATGAGATGTCTATTGTTGTAAATTTTATTACTGGTTTGAATTTATTTCTTCAATTTCACCAGTAAATGTAATTCTAGAAAAAAATTATATGTATGTAAATATACATTACATATATCATATTTTAGATATGATACATATAATCTATATTTACATATATATAGATTTTTATTTTATTTGTTGTAATTTTTGTATGTCGCCGGTACGGCGAACGTACGAAAATTCGTACTACGTACGAAATTTTCGTGGAGAATTTTATTTGAGAAAAAAAATGTATTGTGTGGGGGGTTCGGCTCCCCACTGTTTTGTTTGTTTTATGTGGGTACACAGTACCCACTGGGCAGTGTGCCCACCACATGGGGGGACGCACTGTCCAGTGGGGACTACGGCCCCCTCCACCCACTTTTGTCGGCCGCTGTACATAGAGTACAGTCGGCGTAGGCATTCAGGTCTGCGAACAGTCCGCGGGTACTGCCGGTACCGTCCGGACCTGCGTGCTTTGTTTTTTTTAAATTTTATTTTATTTTTTGTTATTTTAATTCGTTTTTAAATTTTATTTTATTTTATTTTATTTTTGTTTATTTAATTTCGTTTTAAATTTTATTTTTATTTTTCGATTTGGTTTATTTTATATATATAATATTTAATATTTATATATATATATATATATATATATTACATGTATTTTATATTATATATGAATATATATAATATTTAATATATATATATATAGTATGTAATTAATATTATATATATTGTTTTTGTAATTTTATTTAAAGTTATTCTTGTATAATCGATTTATTGGATCAAGAAAAATATTGATTTTAATAGTGCATATTAATATGAGGTGTTTTTCTTTGTAAATGTGTGTATTTTATACCTTGTTAAACATAGGAGCATTCAACAACTTAGACAATTAATATTAGTCGAAATTATTATTGCTCATGATTTGATTTAGTTGTAGAGATTACGTATTTAATAAAATATTGATTGGTTAATGTAAAGTCTTGAATGAATTATTTTACTTTGCTGTGAAAATCATTAGATAGGAACATGGTTTTAAGATAACCAAATATAGAACTTTTCATTGTCAATGCATGAGTTCATTTATGTATCCTTTAATGAGTATGTTGTGAATGAGTGTTGAGTAGTTGGGTTGTAAAGTCTTCCAGAAAAATGTGGGTCATTCCCTTGTTAAAATATTGTTTATTTTTCCCTTGGGTAGTGTTACAAGCATCTAGTTTCCTCCTAGTATTGGAGTGGACTTCTTTGTGTTTTCCTCCTAGGATTGGAGAGAGTGTATTGGTTCAATTCTGTAGCACTTGAGTAACCCTTGGAGTTAGTTTTTTTTGTAGTGTGTTATCCAATTAGAAGAGTGGCTTTTGTTAGGGGCCAGAGCCCAAAGAGGTAAACCGAGAAACCTTCAGAAGTGATTTTAACAACTGAGAACTAAAGTAAATATACTTAGCATATTAGGATGTAGTTCACAATAACCAAGATAAGTTAACCTCACTCATAGGCACAAGGGTTTGTTTAGACTTGGGGTGGGTGAGAAGGCCTGGAATGGCAAGATCACTATCTCGTCCCTATGAGAGGTAGTTGATTCCGCTTGAGTTAGTATGAGTGCCGGGATTCAGTTGAGGTCACCAGGATTTCCGGAACCTATGAACAATGCCCAGAGGATATCTCATGACAAACCTTGCGATGACACTCTGTCTAGGATAACACCTTGTTTATGTTGTGCATATGTTTTCTTTAGCACACTTGATTATATTATGTCTGGTAGCAATGTAACCATGATTAGTGTTTGTTTTATTGTACAAATGTATGGTTGAGTCAGTTTGTATCAGTATGAGTTTGCCTTTGGTTTGAGGTGGTAGGTTTCTCGTCCATGTTACTTGGTTACTATTTCCTAGCATGGGGGGTGGTCCTTCGGGCACCACATGGTTGGGTGGAACATGCACCATAACTGTTGGGTTCCCTTGATCTTCAGTACTTGGTGGTGAGACTTCTTGATGGACATCTCACTTTTTTTGCTTTTGGATTCTTGTATTTTGTATCTCATAATGTAATGATATTGTTTTACCCCTCTTGTGTATGAGGTGGACCTTGTAATAATCAGACTTATGTATTTGTACTCATTCCAGGAATGAGGATTTTAATAGATCCTTTGTAATTGATTTATGTAAATGAATGCTTTGTCATATCTTGTTTCTTTCTATGATGTTGAATGTTATTACTTGTGTTATTTACTTTCAGTGTATTCTTGTTGATGTATGTTATTGGGGTTTTAAGTAATCTCAGTTATGTAACCCTAGGGGATGTTGTCAATTTAGTTGAACATGTGGGTTTAATTCACTTCTTTTTAAAAGAAAATTTAGTACGCTTGTTTAGTGAATTGAAACTTCCTCTAGGGTTGCGTGGCGGGGCATTACACATGGTATCAGAGCCTAGGTTTAAACATCGGGCACTCTGGGATTATTTTGTAGCCATTAAGCTTAGTGGTGTAGGTTTTCAAGTGTACCTTGTCTAATATCCCTTTTTGTGTCTATGTAGGAGTATGCCTCCTAAACGCGGATGAGGGGGAGGACATGGACGTGGTCGAGTAGAGGTACCTGCAGGGAGTCAACATGACTCTCCACCGCATGTTACTCTCATACCAAATCAGGAGGAACATCAGGCCTCACAGAATGGTCCAGGAGGTGGTGGACATCATGACCCTCCAGGGGTCAAAGCTGCCCGAAAAGCTTTGGAAGACGCTTTGGCACTTCTAGGTCCAAAGCGGGTAGATACAGAGGTTAACCCTGGGGCAAGAGTAGCTCCAGCACAGTTAGAGAGGTTAGCATCTTCTCATATGAGAGATCTGATTCGGTCACAACCTTCACTGTTTGATGGAGTAGGTATAGGTTTAGAGGTTGAGATTTGGCTGATAGGACTTGATCGATGCTTCTCCATGCAGCCCTATGATAGTAATACTAAAGCACGGTGCACTATTATTCACCTCCGTGGTTTTACAGCCACTTGGTGGAAGATAGAAGAGCAAAAGCTCCACATCGATATGAGTACTGTATCTTGGGAGATCTTTCTAGAATGATTCAGAGCCTGTTTTCTCTCAGATCACTGGCGTCAGCGTAGAGGCGATGAGTTCCATGCCTTACGACAGTTGGCCTTGACTGTAGACTAGTACGAGAGGCGGTTTTATGAACTTAAGCAGTTCGCTGGGATTGGTGATGATGATGGGATGCTCGTACAACATTTCATCAGGGGCTTAAACACCCGTATCAGTGGAGGAGTGCGGGTTTTTGAACCCAAGTCTATGGAGGTAGCTGTGGAGAAGGCATGGCTTATGGAGGAGAACCTGACTATGGCACTAGGAGGTCAGGCAGGAGTTGTTATTGGCAGTAATGCAAGAGTTGGGTCTAGTGTTCGAGGTGGTCAGTCATAGGGAGCAGTGCCTCCTAAGATTCAGCAGGCATCAACATAGGGTAGTCATTAGCAGTCTTCCTAAGGAAAGCGGAAGGATTTTCAGCAAGGATAGAGTAACAGGAACTGGAGGCGCATGAAGCGTTTCAATTCTGAGCAACCCGCTCAGAGTTTTCAGTCTGCTTATAGAGGTAATGCTCAGCAGTCGAGTGCACCAGTAGGAGACAGAGGTCAGAGTAGAGGAATAGGTTGTTTCTCTTGTGGGCAGCAGGGCCATATTGCTAGGATGTGCCCCAATAAGAGCACATCGGGATTCACTCAGAGACCAGCGGCGTCAGAGCCGACAGTGGGTGATGCAGGCAGAGGGCACCGTGTATTCGCAGCGGTTGATAACCGCCAGGTAGAGCATCAGGGTACTATTGTTGAGACTCAGGGTATGATATTTGGTAACCCGGTTACTATTCTATTTGATTCAGGAGCATCTGACTCCTTTATTTCTTCATCTATAGTGTCACGTTGCAGACTGGGAGCCGTAAGGCAAGGCAATAGGTGGCAGGTTGAGTTAGCATCAGGTGCGAAGGTTGCATCGCATTCCGTAGTGCCTGACTGTAGGTTGGAGTGTGGACCACTTTGTATCACTTTAGATCTTTGAGTTATACCTTTGGGATCGTATGATGTTGTCATAGGTATGGATTGGCTTGAGACTCACCGAGCTGTGATTGATTGTTGATGGAAGTCGATTCGATGCGTTGAGGCATCTGGGAGTGAGATTGAGATCATAGGAGTTCAGAGGCCGATATCCTTGAGGATGATCTCAGCTATGCAGTTGAGGAGATGTGTTCGGGAGGGATGTCAGTTGTTTGCTGTTTCTGTTGATGACTTGGGTTTAGGAGATGGAGAGGAGAAGGTATCTCTGGATAGTCATCCCGTTCTTCAGGAGTTCTCTGATGTCTTTCCAGATGACATTTCGGGAATGCCACCGAGGAGAGATCTAGATTTTAAGGTTGACCTAATACCTGGATCGGAGCCTATTTCATGAGCTCCTTACCGTATGACCACTCAGGAGCTGAAAGAGCTTCGCTTGCAGTTAGAGGAATTGTTGGAGAAGGGATTTATTCATCCTAGTGTTTCTCCATGGGGAGCACCTGTCATTTTTGTGAAGAAAAAGGACGGTTCACTTCGGTTGTGCATCGATTATCGACAGCTAAACAAGGTAACGATTAAGAATCGTTATCCACTTCCCAGGATTGATGACTTGTTTGACCAAGTCAAAGGTGCCACAATTTTTTCGAAGATTGATCTTAAATCGGGTTACCATCAGCTCCGTATATTTGATGCAGATATCCATAAGATAGCATTTCGAACGCGGTATGGTCACTACGAGTTTACTCTGGTACCATTCGGGTTGACGAATGTGCCATCTGTGTTCATGAGTTTGATGAATGGAGTATTCCACACCTATCTTGATAGATTTGTTCTTGTGTTTCTTGATGACATACTGATATATTCCAGGACAGTAGAGGAACATGTAGAGCATTTGCGTCAGGTACTTCAGTGTTTATGGGAGAACCAACTCTTTGCCAACTTGTCTAAATGTGAATTCTTCAAGTCTAAGATCATGTATCTTGGTCATGTGATCTCAGGAGAAGGAGTATCAGTGGATCCTTCGAAGATCCAAGCTATTTTGGATTGGCCTGCACCCACGAATGTGGCAGAGATTCGTAGTTTTATGGGACTTGTAGGATATTACAGGAGGTTTGTTCAAAACTTTTCCAGAGTAGGTCACCCTATCACTTCTTTTCAGAGGAAAGGGAAGAGGGTCGATTGGACAGAGAAGTGTGAGTTAGCTTTTCAGGTTTTGAAGGATAAGTTGACCAGTGCACCGATTTTAGCAATACCTGATCCCGCAGGAGATTTCATGGTTTGTGCAGATGCATCCTTAGAGGGCTTAGGAGTGGTCCTGATGCAGGAGGGTAGAGTGATAGCATATGAGTCATGAAAGCTTAAAGATCATGAACTGAATTATCCCACACATGATCTTGAGTTAGCGGCAGTAGTCCATGCACTGACCAGATGGAGACACTTTTTACTCGGACAGAGATTTGAGCTTCATAGTGATCACAGGAGTCTCCAGTACATTTTCACTCAGCCGAACCTTAATGCTAGGCAGAGGCATTGGATGGAATTCCTTTGTGAGTATGACTTCAAGGTGAAGTACATTCAGGGGAAAGAGAACGTCGTAGCTGATGCACTCAGTAGGCATAGGCATGTGTTATCTGAGATGACTCTCATGGTAGACTTACGGAGTCAGATTCTTGCTACTCTCCCAACAGACAGTTGGTATCAGGATGTGAGAGCAGAGATTGAGGAAGGCAGACCTCTTGAGGGTAGATTCACAGGTTACTGACTTGAGTCAGATGGGCTACTTAGGCATTTTGAGCGTATTTATGTACCTTCAGCAAGTGGGCTTCGCACTTTGGTTTTGACTGAGGCATATCATGCACCATATTCCGCCCATCCTGGTGTGAAGAAGATGTAGCAGACTTGTGCCAGTTGTATTTTTGGCCAGGAATGAAGCGTGATATTGCAGATTTTGTTGCTAGATGTTTGGAGTGTCAGCGAGTGAAGGCCGAGCATCATCACCCAGCTGGATTTCTTCAGCCACATCTTATACCAGAGTGGAAGTGGGATATCATCTCATTGGATTTCATTGTTGGTTTACCCAACTCCTCGCGACGACATGATTCTATTATGGTTACGGTCGATAGGTTGATGAAGGTAGCACACTTCTCGCCTATGCATTCTACCTATAATGCATCATCAATTGCTAGAGTGTTCATGGAGGATATTGTGAGGTTGCACGGTATTCCGCATCAAATTATTTCTGACAGGGATCCAGTGTTTACTTCAGCTCTTTGGACGTCATTGCAGCATGCTATGGGAACACAGTTGAACTTTAGTTCAGCATATCACCTAGAGACAGATGGACAGACTGAGAGGGTTAATCAAATCCTCGAAGATATGCTACGCATGTATGTAATGGACTAGCAGACACAATGGGAGGATTACCTCTATCTAGTGGAGTTTGCTTATAATAATAGTTACCAGAGTTCCATTGGCATGGCACCTTTTCAGGCTTTGTATGGCCGTCCTTGTCGTACACCTTTGAGTTGGGATCGATTGGAGGATAGAGTGTTATTGGGACCAGAGATGTTACAGGATATGGAGCAGCAGGTGGATCGGATTAGAGAGCACCTAGTAGCAGCTCAAGATAGACAGAAGAAGTATGCGGATGCGCATAGGGTGGATCGTCAGTTTTCTTTAGGCGACAGAGTATTCTTGCGGGTGCATCCATGAAAGAGTCCAATCCGTTATGGAAAGGGTTCTAAGTTGGTGCCTCGATTTGTCGGACCTTTCGAGATACTCAAAAAGATTGGTCCAGTTGCTTACCATCTTGCTTTGCCACCCAGTCTTGCACGTATTCACGACGTTTTCCATGTTTCAGTTCTTCGACCTTATCATCCTGATGTGACTCACATCCTTGATTGGAATTCCTTACAAGTAGAGGATGGGCAGCTAGCTTTAGAGCCCGTGGCCATGATGGAGCGCAGAACGCTCGCTCTTCGAGGGCGAGATATTGATCAGGTTCGAGTGCAGTGGGATCCCAGGGATGATGCTTCATCCACTTGGGAGGATGCAGTTAGGATGAGGGAGTTATACCCCTACTTGTTTGTAGGCTTCCAGGAGTAAGCCAAGTCCTTGGGGGGGAGGATGTAATACCCCTCCGTTTTGCTTCTATTTTCATGTTGTTTATGCTTTGCTTGGATTACAGCTACTGTGATACTGGACATATTTTTATTATGATATTTTGATCGCTACTCTTAAGTGACAAACTATTACTATGTGATGTGATTATCTGATTTGATTTTACATGCTTTGATGAATGAATTCTGACAGTAGAATTATCATGTGATTATTTATGAAACTATTGATATGACGTTATTGTCAGTCTTTGATGAGTGTATTGGTGAAGGAGACTGGTTCGCATCACTCGCTTGCGAGCACCCTGCGATTCTGAGATTTCTTCTTCATGGTGTGAATTATATACTGCATATATTATGTTGATTATTTGATTACAGGTTGCAGGTACATGACATCGACTCCACCTGATTCCATAGGTTTGAGCGTGTCGATCCAACGGTTAAGTTGAATGGGAGATAGTAGCTTGGTAACATGTGTCAGGTCTACACCCTAGCCTTAGTGTGTCGTCCGTTCTGATGATTGAGTCATGTTGTATCTTATTTGATGTTAAATAATGTTTTGAAAAGTGTTGTCTTATTATATAGTCCTTTTAGAAAATTGCATTGGCTAGAAGAAATGTTTATTTTTATAGTATATTAATGTTATGCTTATGGGTTATTTTTAAAATGATTATTGAAATTAAACTTAAATTAATTAATTAATTAAATTTAAATCTCAAGGATTAAATTTAATTATTAAATAATTTTAAGTAAGCTAATTAAAGTTAAATTATTTAATTATTAAATTTAAATCCCAAGGGATTAAATTTAATTATTAAATAATTGTAAGTAAGTTAATTAAAGTTAAATTATTTATTTAATTAAATTTAAATCTCAAGGGATTGGATTTAGTTATTAGATAATTTAATAATAATTAAGGAAGTGTATTTGATTGTTATATTAAATTAAATCAAAAAGGGAATTATGTGAAATTGAAAATTTTCTTTAAAGTCAAATTAGGGTCTTCCAAAGAGGAGAAATGAAATTAACTTTTAAATTCAATTTCTTGTATTGAATGTGAATTAGGGTTGCATTAGGTTATTTTGGAATTTTGAGGAAATGATGTTTTATAAGATTAGGGCAGAAAAATTTGGGGATTCTTCTTCCTTCTTTTTTTTCACAAGTATGAGATTTTTGGAGAGGGTTTGCACATGAAAGTTTTGAAGATTATTTTCTGTTTGGAGATTTAAATTGAAAGGAGAGAAAATTCTGTGGGGAAGGTGGAGCTATTGGATCAAAGCTTGCTGGAAATTCTTTGCATTGTGGAAAAAGAATTGTGAGGAGCTCAAAGGAAACTCTACATCAAGAATTTTGGCTATTTCCTGTGGCTGCAAATAACCAGGTTTTCTTTTATTTCTTGCTTTATTGTTCCTAGTTTAATCTATTTTCTAAATGATAAGAAATTGCAAATGGGTGATTTTTCTTGAAACCCTAGGTTAAACTTCAACATTTTGGTATTCAGATTTGTTTTTCAAAATGCAAACCCTTTTAGAAAATTTTGTTGAAAAACTCAAAATCAATGTATTACTCTTCCTTTGTTTATGTTATTTGAAAACATGAAGGATGTCTTCTTTTAATATTTTTGGACCTTAAAATCTCTTGAGCATGAGATGTCTATTGTTGTAAATTTTATTACTGGTTTGAATTTATTTCTTCAATTTCACCAGTAAATGTAATTCTGGAAAAAAATTATATGTATGTAAATATACATTACATATATCATATTTTAGATATGATACATATAATCTATATTTACATATATATAGATTTTTATTTTATTTGTTGTAATTTCTGTTATGTCGCCGGTACGGCGAACGTACGAAAATTCGTACTGCGTACGAAATTTTCGTGGAGAATTTTATTTGAAAAAAAAATGTATTGTGTGGGGGGTTCGGCCCCCCACTTTTTGTTTGATTTATGTGGGTACACAGTACCCACTGGGCAGTGCGCCCACCACATGGGGGTACGCACTGTCCAGTGGGGACTGCGGCCCCCTCCAACCATTATTGCCGGCCGCTGTACATAGAGTACAGTCGGCGCAGGCGTTGCAGGTATGCGGACAGTCCGCGGGTATCGGCGGTACCGTCCGTCGGACGAGGTACCGTCCGGACCCGCGTGCTTTATTTTTTTATTTTTTTAAATTTCTTTTATTTATTATTTTAATTCATTTTAAATTTTATTTTTATTTTTCGATTTGGTTTATTTTATATATATAATATTTAATTTATATATATATATTACAAGTATTTTATATTATATATGAATATATATAATATTTAATATATATATATATATATATAGTATGTAATTAATATTATATATATTGTTTTTTTGTAATTTTATTTAAAGTTATTCTTGTTTAATCGATTTATTGGATCAAGAAAAATATTGATTTTAATAGTGCATATTAATATGAGGTGCTTCTCTTTGTAAATGTGTGTATTTTATACCTTGTTAAACATAGGAGCATTCAACAACTTTGTCAATTATTATTAGTTGAAATTATTATTGCTCATGATTTGATTTAGTTGTAGAGATTACGTATTTAATAAAATATCGATTGGTTAATGTAAAGTCTTGAATGAATTATTTTACTTTGCTGCAAAAATCATTAGATAGGAACATGGTTTTAAGATAACCAAATATAGAACTTTTCATTGTCAATGCATGAGTTCATTTATGTATCCTTTAATGAGTATGTTGTGAATCAGTGTTGAGTAGTTGGGTTGTAAAGTCTTCCAGAAAAATGTGGGTCATCTTTTCTAGTGTGTTATCCAATTAGAAGAGTGGCTTTTGTTAGGGGCTGGAGCCCAAAGAGGTAAACCGGGAAACCTTCAGAAGTGATTTTAACAACTGAGAACTAAAGTAAATATACTTAGCATATTAGGATGTAGTTCACATTAACCAAGATAAATTAACCTCACTCACAGGCACAAGGGTTTGTTTAGACTTGGGGTGAGTGAGAAGGCCTGGAATGGCAAGATCACTACCTTGTCCTTATGAAAGGTAGTTGATTCCGCTTGAGTTAGTATGAGTGCCAGGATTCGGTTGAGGTCACCAGGATTTCCGGAACCTATGAAGAATGCCCAGAGGATATCTCATGACAAACCTTGCGATGACACTCTGTCTAGGATAACACCGTGTTTATGTTGTGCGTATGTTTTCTTTAGCACACTTGATTATATTATGTCTGGGAGCAATGTAACCATGATTAGTGTTTGTTTTATTGTACAAATGTGTGGTTGAGTCAGTTTGTATCAGTATGAGTCTGCCTTTGGTTTGAGGTGGTAGGTTTCTCGTCCATGTTACTTGGTTACTATTTCCTAGCATGGGGGGTGGTCCTTCGGGCACCACATGGTTGGGTGGAACATGCACCATAACCGTTGGGTTCCCTTGATCTTCAGTACTTGGTGGCGAGACTTCTTGATGGACATCTCACTTGTCTTGCTTTTGGATTCTTGTAGTTTGTATCTCATAATGTAATGATATTGTTTTACCCCTCTTGTGTATGAGGTGGACCTTGTAATAATCAGACTTATGTATTTGTACTCATTCCGGGAATGAGGATTGTAATAGATCCTTTGTAATTGATTTATGTAAATGAATGCATTATCATATCTCGTTTCTTCTATGATGTTGAATGTTATTACTTGTGTTATTTACTTTCAATGTATTCTAGTTGATGTATGTTATTGGGGTTTTAAGTAATCTCAATTATGTAACCCTAGGGGATGTTGTCAATTTAGCTGAACATGTGGGTTTAATTCTCTT